>CM019182.2:57419591-57763665 GCA_009739505.2 Apolygus lucorum
AACTCATCAAGATGGAAAAAGAGCGATTTTCTAATAAAAACCACCGTATTTTCGGCCGCTTTTTCGAAAAATTCCAGTTAAATCCGAAAATGGATACCACCACGTGATTTAGCATCAAAAATGAATGATAAACGCTGCAAATTATTTGGAAGAAATAAACGCTTCACACCTAGTTCGAAGAAACAGGGAGTTGAGGGCCCTAATTATTAGGAAATTTGATTACTGGATGCTAAGGACGTAAAACTGAGTACAACTCGAAGACACAAAACGATCGCATTTTGGTCAGCTAAAATTTGAAGGGAGATTAGACCTCTCTTGCGATTCCCACTCGTGTTTCTTATTTATCGTATGTCCAAGGCTTAAGCTCTCGTAGGTAGCGAACGAATTGTCCTACAGAGCTCCGCGTGGTCTCAAAAAATGTTAAAAATTCGATACTATTCAAAATTGGTGAAAAAACGATACTTTTATTTCGAGAGTTTTCGAGCTAGGACACTCTTGAAAATTGCAACCCTTAATTTTCACCCCTTAGAAGTGACCTACAGGAACCAAAAGCTTCGCGGCACAACTAGACCCCAAATGGACCCCATCAACTAAATTTCATTTCAGTAAACCATCAAATTTTGAGGGTTAGAAAAAATTCAAAAAAGGTTCATTATTGAAAATAATGAACCAAAACATGTATCACACTTGGGGTCTACCTTAATCTCAATATTGGCACAAGCCAGGTTGCGCAAATTTGCGCGCTCACTGGACGGGTTGCTCACTGAAGGGTCTAAAATTCATAATATTGTCCGTAGAATTCAATTCTGCAATAAAAAAATAGGGGTTTCTATTTGAAATAACAGAGTTGGTGTCGATTGCGGATGGTTGCGCAATTGAGCGGTGCTCAACGTGGTCATTTTAATTTGAGATCCTTGCGTAAACCATGAAAATTGAGAAAGAATTTCTGTCCCCAAAAATAACGATTTTATAGTGGGGAGGGGGGGGGGGAATAACTCGTGAGATACCCTGTATAATCGAACGTTGTTCCGAATTGGAAAGGACGAAGATCGACCCACCAAATACTCAAACTGATCGTGACAAGGGGCTGACTAACTCCTTTTCGCCGAGTTTTCGGTAAAATATTATGTTAACTTCATTGGGGCTCAAGGATGAATCACTGAGTGAAATCCATAATAAGATACCTGATTAAAAGGTTCCATCACTTCTTCGGTACGATTGAAGGCCAGTCAATAATTTGTGTTGGGAATGGTATTGGGAATGGGCCCCACTGAATGATAAACTCCTTCTTCGTCGAGCTTTCGGTTAATATATTACCTTCTTCAGGGCTGGTATGCTCACTGAGGTAATTGCTGTGATTCATACATTGATTTAGTACCCTAATTTTGAGTACATGCCTCTTTTACCAGCTCGTGAGGCTCTGCCACACGCTTCCTCACTTCCTTCGTACCCGAATAGGAGGTCGGTTGGGGAAGTAGAAATCTGTTTTGGGGGGTTTTGACTCCTCTGGAACCACGTCGACAATCTCAAGTCGTATATGCATTATGGTTTACATACCAGTGGATATTTACAACTGAACGTAACAGAGAAAGATACAAATTTTTTCAAAACGGTAAAAATTTTGACTTGAATCATCACTGAATCCAAATGCAGTCCAAACTAACTATTGATTTTATTGCCACCCACGCCTCCTTCAAAAACACAGAATACAGAAATGATACAAGTATTCCTTTTCGTTAGAAGTTTAATTAATGGGGCCTCAAGATTGAGTTTCTATAAAGCAAATTGCTAGTTGAAAGTGTACATCGTAGCAATAAATTTACCCGAAGCTGTCTCCTACAGAAAAGAGTTTTCCGAGTTTTCAGGCAAACAGTTTAGAGGCTCCAAGAAGGGAAAGGGTAGACGGAGGGGATGAAAGGAAAAGTGACAAAGTTTAAACGAAGTTGAGCGTATCGTAAGCGAGGGAGTTTTCCAGTTGCTTAATTTAGCGCAGTGCGGCCAGTTCAAATAAAATTATTTCTGAGCAACCTTAGTACCATCAAACACAAGATACGTTGAGGTTTCCATTTGCGAAACCTCGTGGATTCAAATTCTTTCTCGGTTTCATACATCGAAATCTCCCCTGTTTCAAACAGATCCTGAATAACTATAAAGAAACGCTGCAAATTAGTACACTACAGTTGATTAGTTTACCAAGTAAGCAATGACTGCGAAATTAACTTCATGTTTCTTCGTAACGATAACCTGGTGATAAAAAGAGGATGGGAACTAAACATCAGCCTTAGAATGAAGATGAGTGAAGTGAGCTAGGTTGCTCTCACAGCTAATTCTTCATTCCACAGTTTCATAGGATCACTTCCAGCGGTCTTCAAAAAGCTAGGAACCTAATTTCAGTGCTATAGAACGAAAGAAAGAAGTGATTTGAAAGTGTCAAATTAGTTGTGTAAGCAAAACACTAAATTCTTCCCTTTTCATTCCACAGATCAGGTATAAAAGCTCGAGGGATTGGAAGTCCTGCTTGATGTTTTACAATTTCAAAATAATTCATCGTTTCGTACTCACTTTGTAGTTTAAAAAACCGTCACTTAGAAGTTTCACCTTAAGGAGCTTGGCACCACTCAAGAGATGAGTGTGGGCAGGGAAAGTGAGCCCTAAGGAGGTAAAAGTGTCTAAATCCATGTCCTAAATGTTGTGGTCAGATAAACGAAACTTTTACTATTATTGGTGATGAAGCTGAAGGTCCGAATGAGAATGTGAAGAAAAAAATTGAGCTAAGTTAATCAGAAGGATGATTAGTGGTTTTGGCCAGATATAATATCATGACCATCAATTCAACAGGGGTGAACAAAGTTGTAAACAACTAGAAAGTAAGGGTATCTTAATGGAGCAAATTTGAGTAGCTCAAACACTCTATAAGAAATAAACCTATCCAAATCAGAGCATTTAGTTGAAATCCGCCAAAGTGCCAGGAAAGATGTTGGCTTTAATGTAATGAAATAATATAACAGGCTATCGATATGCTTCAAACTAATCGATTTCATCGGCCTCTTCGAATGTCAGCCAATTCGGAATCCTTCCCTCAGTATGTTCTATGCCTGGTTAACTGTGTTTCAGTATTTTCTCTGATATTTTGATGAAATCTGAATCAGTTAGGAATGAATGAATTAGTTGATTTCGTTCATGGCTTCCCGTTGCCTCACTCCAAATGGTTGGGAAGAGGGGAGGCTGAGACCGGGACGCACGAAAAAAAGGCCCCCGAGGCGAGAATCGAACACACGAGTTCCTCGCAGTAACCGGTCCAAGGATGGTCGCTAAAGGACGCGTGCCGTAGCGACCGCGGTCACAGCTGACCCCAGATTTTCCCTAGATGGCCCTAGATTTCCTTGAACCAGGGCCAGCGTCCTTGAACCAGGGCCAGCGTTGGCCCTGTGGCATGAATCCTGGCATTTGAGTTTTGTGAACTGTCAAAAACTCGGGCGCCGACCTGCATAGTCGGAAGCACGAGCTAGAACTGATTGTGTGGACAATCGACTCTCCGGAGTGACTTTCTCTGGATGCTTGCAACCAGAGGGGAGACCATTGGGATTTTCACAGGACTCCTTAAACCGACTTTCTTTGATAGAAGGAAAGACATTCATATGCTCCCAGATAGTAGGATGGTTTCCTTACATTAGATGGTGCACATTATAAATAAGATAAATTTAAAAAATATACATAAAATTAAAAAATTCACTTTTCTACATAGGAATAGAAAAATTGTATTTCAAATTTAAAAAGAGTACGACCGTATGAAAGGAAAAGATGTAAGATGTATGGAAGTATGTATGAAAGTCAATAAGGTTTAAATAATTGTATGAAAATTTCAATTCAAAATAAAAAAGATCCAATTCAAAGAAAAAAATGTTCAACGAAAAGGGAAAATACTGTATTAAAGAATGAAATCCTAAATCTAGATTCGAACTCTAGACATGATAAGAGATAATTCCTCGATGGCCGATGCTCGTGAATCAGCGCTATTACTTCTCGGTTCGCTATGAGCAATAATCGATTATTATTAGTTCGACACATTAAAACACCAATGGACAGAAGAGGATTTCCCTGGCATAACACGTTTATCACGGATTTCTTTCATTGCTGTCCATTCCTCCGTCGGCCTCTTCTTCTTCAATGAGTTCGTGCAACAATTGAAAGAACGTCTCGCGGATTTCTTATCCTCCGCCAGGCGTTGGAGTTCACGGCCGCACTTCTCAACCTACATCCCACGATCTTGCTTCAATCTCTGACAGCAGAAGGACACACCGGAGTAACGGGGAAAACATCACTCTTTCATTCCTGTATATAATTCATGACGTGTGAGTTCAATTTCGGATAAGAAGTCAATCTACTGTGTGAAGTGCGAATCTCCAGTTTCTTTGTGGCACTCAAATGGAGCAATTTCAACTACAGATTTTTTTTAGCAGTAATTTCTTCGATTGTTTTTAAGAAAATGTTCATTTCTTATTGTTCAACTGTTCTCTTTCAATTTCTTATATGTAAGCATTAAAACCCCAAATTTCAATGGGAAAACATGGTTAAATTTGGTGTCATCATTAGAGTCTCATGAAATAGTTGTGTGTCCTAATGTTGACAACGGTGTCAACATTAGGAGAAATGTTTATTTGGTTGCTAAGGTGATATTTGGATTTGAATAATTTTGTAGTAAGTATATCACGACTTTCGATTTAAAAAAAATTTAAAGTAGTGGAACCGTCTGAGCCCAATGTTGACATTCGGTTCCTAATGTTGACATCACCTTTTTCAATATCTAAGTGGGTGTCAACATTAGGAACTGCAGATGTCAACATATGGAATTCTCGAGGAAAATGTGTCAACATTGGGGGCAAAAAACTATGTTTGAAAAAATTCATTTGTGATAATATAAAAAAATAGTTTGGTAAGTCCAATACGTGCAAACTGTTCACAAGGAACTCACAATTCATAATAACTACTTATAAGTTCCATTTTCTTGACCACTTTAGGTAGAACGCAGAATTGAATGATTTTTTTTTTTTCTTAGAGTGTCAACAATTGGTGCTTATACCCTTGATATTTTTTGAAATGTATGATTCTTTGATTTTTTGAGCTAAAAGAAGGTATTTAAGAATGAACACCAAAAAGGCGAGTGTGTGCTAAAAATATTGAATTGCTAAGTACCCCTTCTCTTGTGAATAAATTGTCAGCCGGTAACCTCTCATTATAGGTTCTGTCGGGAGTGGCTAAATTATGGCTAATATTGATCATTTTCCAGCATCCATTTTTACATTTTACGTTTTTACTTTGACGCACATACGAAAACGATGCGAATAGGCCCCAGTAGGTAGTAGGTACCTACGGTTGGTAGGGAGAGATCTATACATAAGAGTGATCTATACAGAAAATAATAAACCTTTGGGCAATGATTATCAGCGGGGGGTTTTTTTTTTTACTTACCAACTTTTTTTTGGCTACGAACCATTGGTAGGTACTACCTACCACACCATACTGCCTTCACACCTTCACAATCAAGTTTATTAGAAAGAACTAAACGGTTCACACTCGATTCGAAAAATAGAAAGCTCATATGGAAATTTGATTGGTGGTTGCCAAGGAAGCAAAACTGAATACAACCCGAAGAAACGAAAAGCGATCGCGTTTTGGTCAGCAAAAAATTCAACGGAGATTGGACCTCTTTTGTGATTCACACTAGGGTTGGGTATCGTTATAAAAGAATCGATATTTTGTATCGATACTGTATCGTATCCGAGTATCGATATTCCAAGTATCGTTGGGCATGAGTATCGATATTTTAAAATATCGAGTATCGATACTTTAGTGTCACAAACTATCAATATTATCCAATATTCTCAAGAAAAATAATTTTTTAAACAATTTTTATTTATTTTTTACTATCAAGAGACCAAGTAGTGATTTTCTCCATGATATAGACGTTATTTGTGCAACCAAAGAGTAATGACCCAAAAGCCTCTCTACCTTCTTCATTTTTTAGCCATCTTGGTGAATTTTCCGCGAGAACTGTATCGATATTCGATATTTAGAAATATCGGATCTAAAGTATCGATATCCAATAATATCGGATAGTGCAGTATCGATACTAAAATATCGAGTATCGGTACGAAAGTATCGATATTTTGAAATATGATGACGTGATTCTGTTTTATCGAAGGAAACCCTTCAAGTACTCGTAGGGAGCGAACGGTGTGTCCTGCAAAACTCCGGGTGGTCTCAAAAATTTTGAAAAATTCAATACTATTTAAAATTGTTAAAAAAACAATACCTTTATTTCGAGAGTTTTCGAGCTAGGGCACTCTTGAAAATTTCAACCCTTAATTTTCACCCCTTAGAAGTGAGTGACATCAACCAAAAGCTTCGCGCCACAACTAGACCCCAAATTTGAACCAAATCGGTCCAGTGTTGCTAAGAAAAGTGCTGCGTACGGCGGACGGACGGAAAATTGTTTATTCGATTTTCGGATTCTACGTACCTTGAAACGTAAAACATCAAATTTTGAGGGGGGGTTAAAATTTTTTTTTTCTTGCTCGATTCTACAGGCTTATTATTGAAAATAATAAACCAAAATGTCACCAAATTGTGTTACAAAATTTTTAAATGATTTCCAGTTACAAACAAGTCGTTGCTAAGGAACTTTATCTTCGTCATTCGTGTTCGTAGAAAAATCGTTCACCATTTATTGGAAAGCCCTAAATTTATGCATAAACGATATAAAGCCAAAACAGCTGTAATTATGGAATAAACTTATATATATCCCTGATTCAAGTGAATTGTAAACAACATTCGTGGTAAGAGTTTATTACACGTCAACTAACAATTACCGAGAAAGCATATTATTATAGGTAGGGAGCGAAGGACATATAATGTCCCAATGTGTTGCAGACTCGTATGCAAGCGGTTTTAGGTCATCCCACAGTAAGACTTAGCCGTCTATGCGATTAATCTTGGGCAAAGTTGGACAACACTCAACAGAGAGAAATAATTTAGACCATTCTGAATCAAAATCCGCGGGAAAAAAACCATAGGTGTATGCCTGTCCGTGTGTGTGACAAATGTATGCAAATCTTCCAAAATTGTAGATGCTAATCTTCAAAAATGTTTGAATTATTCATTTCTGTTGGGTAAAAATTAGCCCTGCCTTTTATTTCTGTTTTTACCCAAAATATTACAGTTGTATGAGATGAAAAAAAGGAGGTATTTCATGTAAACATGGAACATTGAAACATGGAAAATAGATGTTTTATACAGAATAATGGATGTTGTTTTTCAAGAAGCTCTCTTCTATGTATGACTTTCTTTGTCCAATAATGTAAGATTCTAATTCACGAAAGTTGCGATCAATGTGGCAGAGTCTGTCAAGGAGAAGAAAACGGAGAGTTGAAGCGATGGGATGAATCGGGGGGTCCAAGTGATGTTGAAAATGAACCAGTGGACCGGGAAAATTTGCTTTGAATCGAACCCTCTCAACTCCCTCAAGTCGAACCTCTAAACGCCCAGAAGTCAATATTGCTCAATATTGCTTCACAGGCCCCGTTTGTTCTCTCACCCATACAAATACGCCGAAGGAGCTATCTTGAATAACAAAATCTGCTGAACAAATAAAGTCAACGAAATAACAGTAAGAATAGACCATCAACTTGTTGAATTGGAGGTATTTTGCAAGTTTGTTGCAAGCAGCCAAATGGACATGACTGCTGAGTGCTGAAAGTGCTGATACAATACTGTGATGTAAATATTTATGTACAATACCATTAATTGTAGCGGTGAAGTATTTTTTCCAAATATAAATTGTTAATGAATAACAAAATCTGCTGAACAAATAAAGTCAACGAAATAACAGTAAGATAGATCATCAACTTGTTGAATTGGAGGTATTTTGCAAGTTTGTTGAAGTGCGTTTGAAGCAAAGAAATTGGAGTTTCTAGTAGGTTTGGGAGTATCACAAACCATCGAAATATCATAGAGCTTCGAAAAATCGAATTTAACAGCCTCCCGAAGATGTCCGTCATAACTGACCAATCCTCCTGGCGGTTCTGTGCCTAGTTAGTCTTATTTCAGAATTTTTCTCTGATATAATGAACTCAACTTGCACACATCATCACTTCCTCACACTTGTTTAACAAAAGTACCTACTCATAGCACTTGCGACCGGATCATCACAGGTAGACACCTTGTATAAATACTTACGATGAGAGGTAAGTAAGCAACTCCATCGCGAATTTTCTAACTTGAGTAGGAAGGTTTCTTCAAGCGGATTGAAGCAATATGAAGGGCACTGGAGACAAAGCGATGATTTCGAGATACCAACCATAATCCCAACGTTGGTGCTGCCGCTACTCTGGACTACTAAAGCTAAATTTTGGTTTATTATTTTCAATAATAAGCCTTTGGAATCGAGCAAGAAAAAAAATTTTAACCCCCCCTCAAAATTTGATGTTTTATGTTTCAAGGTACCTAGAATACGAAAATCTAACAAAAAAATTTCCGTCCGTCCGCCGTACGCGGCACTTTTCTTAGCAACACTGGACCGATTTGGTTCAAATTTGGTATATGGGCTCCATTTGGGGTCTAGTTGTGCCGCGAAGCTTTTGGTTGATGTAGGTCACTTCTAAGGGGTGAAAATTAGGGTTTGAAATTTTCAAGAGTGCCCGAGCTCGAAAACTCTCGAAATAAAGGTATCGTTTTTTCACCAATTATAAATAAATAAATAGTATTGATGATGAATGAATGAATGAATAATAAATAGAATTGAATTTTGAAAAGTTTTTGAGACCACCCGGAGCTCTGTAGGACAAACCGTTCGGTCCCTACGAGTACTTGAAGGTTTTCCTTCGATAAAACAGAATCATGAGTGTGAATCGCAAAAGAGGTCTAATCTCCATTCAAATTTTATCGGACTAAAATGCGATCGCTGTTCATTTCTTCGATTTGTATACAGTGTTGCCTTCTGCGTAACCAGTAATCAAATTTCCATATGAAGCTTTCTATTTTTCCAATCGAGTGTGAAGCGTTTAGTTCTTTCCAATAAACTTGATTGTGAAGGTGTGAAGCCAGTATGGTGAGGTAGGTAGTACCTAGCTGGTAGGTAAAAAAAAATGGTAGGTAAAAAAAAATGTTGGTGGGTAAAAAACGCTGCAAATCATTGCTCAAAGGCTTCTTCACTCATCAGATCACTGATCAGCTGAGTGAGCTCCGAAGCCATTTTCAATCCTATTGAATGGAAGTGCTCTTCCAGGTGTCTCCAGCATTCGAGGAGATCTTCTTCACTCTTCAGATCACTGATCAGCTGAGTGAGCTCCGAAGCCATTTTCAATCCTATTGAATGGAAGTGCTCTTCCAGGCGTCTCCAGCATTTGAGGAAATCTTCTTCACTCCTCAGATCACTGATCAGCTGAGTGAGCTCCAAAGCCATTTTCAATCCTATTGAATGGAAGTGCTCTTCCAGGCGTCTTCAGCATTCGAGGAGATCTTCTTCACTCCTCAGATCACTGATCAGCTGAGTGAGCTCCGAAGCCATTTTCAATCCTATTGAATGGAAGTGCTCTTCCAGGCGTCTTCAGCATTCGAGGAGATCTTCTTCACTCTTCAGATCACTGATCAGCTGAGTGAGCTCCGAAGTTATTTTCAATCCTATTGAACGCAGGAAGCTGAAATTTGAGAGGGAAGGTCAAGGGAGAATACAGATGGTGGTAGGTGCTATTGATGGAGAACCAGTGATCTATACAGAAGGGTGATCTATACAGAAAATAATAAACCTTTGAGCAATGATTTTCAGCGTTTTAAACTACTCATCGGGCATCAATTTGTTGGGAAAGAGCAGTGTCAAAAATTGATGTGAACTCGAGTGAAAACTTAATTCTCCGTCCATCGAGCGGTTTCCACGAGGCTAAGAGGCCCAAGGAAACATGTAGGAGGACTAGGACTGGAGGACTTCGGGAATCTCCAAGAATCGACCATCAGCAGAGGACGTAAGTAGGTTTGACGGACTCAATCACATCACTCAGCAGCCGTACAACCTTCCATACCTACCTTCTTGAAACATCAGTGAACGTTTTTTGGTGCATTGTATGTACTGCAACTAGTAATCTACAGACGTCAATTACTGAGGTTTCTAAGTGGACCAAGATGTGGAGAATAAACTTGAACGAATCAAAATCAGTTCACATCGACTTTACTAACCGAAAAGTTCTAGTCATGGATGTTGATCAATTCAAATAAAATACAGATGCAGTTAAATACTAGGGTATGACCCTCGGACTCCAAACTAAACAGGAAAAAACACGTAGAAAAGAAAAAATAAAAAATTAAAATCAAATTCAGAAACATCAGATGTTCAACCAATAGATTCTATTGGTTGATGAGAAGGAATAGGGTGTGCGCCTGGGTAGGAAAACTGTTTATTGTTATTTGTAATCTAAACTAGACCTCATTCTGAAAATTTTGGTACCAAATGCGACCTTCTAGCGTGAGTAAATCTTTTCCTATGAATTTTTAAAGTTTCGACCGTTCATGACGTCACAGTGGGCTGGGGGGTCCCGCCCAGGCGAGAGGGGCGCGTGACGTCATAAACGGTCGAAACTTTGAAAAATCATAGAAACAGATCTACTCACGCTAGAAGGTCGCGGTTGGTGCCAAAATTCTCAGGATGTAGTCTACTTTCGATTAAAAATCTAAAAAAAAATCAAGGCGCACCCCCCATTCTCGTCTCTCTCTCTCCACAATAAACTGCTTATTTATAAGCAAATCCTTCGCCCTATGTGGACCTATGGAATTCAGTTATGGGGCTGTGCCAAAAAAACAAGCATCAACAAAATCCAAACCTGCCACAATAAAATACTGAGAAGTATAGTGCGTGCACCTTGGTACATGAGGGATGGTGATATTCATCGAGACTTGAGGATGGAAACAGTCCACGAAATTATCGCAAGGTACTCAAGGAGGCACGAACATCGCTTCCACAATCACGGAAACCCGAAAATGCTCTACGTTTTGGACAACGCCCACTTATTATTTCTCCGTTCAATATTCGTAACAATCGGTTATTAAGTCTCGACAAATCCACCTTGTAGGCCCACCCTGTGAAGTAGATCACCCTGTAGTTAACCTGTAAAGAATTAGCTCCGGGAGGAATTGGGTTTGTACGGGAGTAAAAAATGAGGAATTTGACCGAATTCTGTTTGCATTTTTCCTGAATAGTTAATGGTGTGGGATAGATGAAAATCGGGTTGATTTCGGAAAATAAGTCTCCTGTTATTTTTGGGAGTCATTCACAATTTATGATTTCAAAAAATAACCGGGAAAACGGACATGGTGAAATTCCTCATTTGTCCACGTTGTAAATGCGTTTATCGGCAAATGTTCGTCAACGAGACAGTTTGACAACTACTTCGAACAGATTCGAAAATGGAATTAAAAAAGTCTGCCAAGTTGGATGCATAGCTCCCCCACGTAGAATTCATGGAAAATAGAATTATACATTACAATTTGGGGATACTCTCAACCTCTGTTGAACAGATATCTAGAACAGTCAATTTTCCCCCATACCACCCCTGTTAATTGCCAAACCTGAAAGCAGACTTCTCAGAAAGCATTTGAATAACTACCTATCAATACTCTGATAATATCAGATTATGAACGATCTTAAAATGAGCTGTATTTTACATATCCCAGGTAGCGCCCACAATGAGGAATTTCACCATGTCGGAATTTCCTATTTTTGACCCCGAAATCGGATTCAGCAACTCTAAAAACCCCCTAAGGCAAACTTTCAGCCCGAACTTCCTAATTTACGAATAAACAAAACAGTGTAGAAAATACGAATGTTTAAAAAACCGGGAAAATGACGTCATGCTGGAATAGTTCATTTATGGCCGCTTGAAGCGCTGAGATCGAGAAATCCATAGTCCCCAGATGCAAAATTTCATGAAACAGTAGGTAAAGTTCGAAACCGAAAAACTGAAGAAAAAAATAGAAAAAGCGAGATGGGGAAAATTAGGTTTCCTCTGTTTTTGTTTGATAACTTTTCTCTTAGAAAACACGATTTCGTCGTCCCAATGGGCAACACTGGGAGGAGACGGCGATCCAAACAGCCCAATCAGCGAGCGTTCCCGCTGCACGTCTGTTTTCCCGGTTAGTTTTGAAATTAAAAAATTTGATTGTCTCCCAAAAATAACAGGAGACTTATTTTCCGAAATTAGCCCGATTTTCATCTATCCCACACCATTAACTATTCAGGAAAAATGCAAACAGAAATCGGTGAAATTCCTCATTTTGCTCCATCACTATATTTGGCAGTGAGGCCTTTTTTATCCATTTATCAATCAGTTGTTTTATCCAGCAGGTCAATCAAATTTGTGTTTAATAAGATTTCGCTCTCATTTTGCCTCTTGGTATGGTTCCGTGTTTGTTGAACTTCCTTGTCCCGATTCTATCAAACAAGATCATCGTGTACTCACCGACTACGTAATTTAAAACATAATTCTTAATTTCTTTTTTCAAATGGTAAAATCCTGATTTGATAAATAAAAGTAGATATTGTCTGGCAAATATTTACGCCGAAAGCCTGATCTTCCGGATGTCCTTGCGCAGTGAAAGGAGATCGTTCCCAGGGTTGACCCCTTGAATACTACCGCGATGGAGGATGGGCCAGGCGGTCATCGCATTACCTGCTCGACAAAGCTCTCCCAACGCGGGTTTGTGATAAATGATGTTTCGGCGACACGGCATCCATCTAGAGAGGAGTCCTTTTTATTCGTTCTGTTTTATTTACGTAGGCTCGCTATAAGCCGAAGTGCTTCAACTGTGAAATATGTGCTGGGCCTCCACTTGAATGCCGCACTCAGGCCAGATCAACCCACTCCATAGTGTGAGGTTCCATTACTTTCATTTATCAAAACGGCGACAAAATAGCAAATTACACTAGTCTGATGGTATCACTTGCTTGCACATGAAGAAGCTGTGCACTTCATCAAGGTTCGAGTTAAGGAGAGAGAAGAATAACTGTATACCGTTGTCAAGTGGGAAACCAACATACTGGCCAACAGACATTAAGAAGAGGCCTGATTTAATTGATTTCTTCATCATGAAAAATATCTCAGCGAACTATGCACTTGTTGAGGACTGCGCTGACCTCAGCTCGGACCATTCGCCAATAGTTCTCACACTAAGTGAAACGATTATTCTCAAACCACATAATCCAGTCCTAGTGAACAAAAAGACAGATTGGGATCAGTTCAAAATCAACGTAAATCAACACATTGATCTCAGTGTGGCACTGACATCACCGGATGAAATTGATAGAGAGCTAGGTCAACTAGTTCACTCCATCCAAACTGCGGCATGGCAAAACACCCCTGAAGAAACGAGAAAGCTGAAGGGCCTCAACTATCCGTGCGAAGTTGTAAATACGATCAGAGAAAAACGAAAAGCTAGACGTAAATGGCAACATTTACGTATCCCCACTCTCAAAACTGAATGGTACAAACTTGACTACAAATTGAAGAAAATGATGGAACAGATACAAGAAGAAACCCAAGAAGATCTTCTCACGTCGCTCACCAGTCATCGAGACACTGAATATTCTCTCTGGAAGGCAACAAAGCACTTGAAGAGACCTATCATCCAAGCACCACCTATTAAAGATACAACTAATAACAAGTGGATAAAAACCAATCAAGAAAAGGCTGATGCTTTTGCTCGTCATCTAGCAGATACTTTCACGCCCAATTCTGGTTGTCCTAATGAGGAATCTCTCAAAGAAGTTCCCTTGGGAGATCAACAAATCGACATCCCATTGGTCACTGTCAAAGAAATACAAAACACCATCAACACCAAGATAAATCCAAAGAAGGCCCCTGGATATGACCTGATCACTGGACAAGTCCTCAAACACCTTCCGCGGAAGACGCTTGTAAAGATCACACAAATCATAAATGCTTCTATCAAACTTCGGTATGTTCCACAACTGTGGAAACTTGCTGAAGTCATCATGATACTGAAGCCAGGTAAACCTCCTGAAGAAATAACTTCTTATAGACCGATATCACTATTACCTGTACTCTCAAAACTCTTTGAAAAACGCTGCAAATCATTGCTCAAAGGTTTATTATTTTCTGTATAGATCACCCTTCTGTATAGATCACTGGTTCTCCATCAATAGCACCTACCACCATCTGTATTCTCCCTTGACCTTCCCTCTCAAATTTAAGCTCCTGCGTTCAATAGGATTGAAAATGGCTTCGGAGCTCACTCAGCTGATCAGTGATCAGAAGAGTGAAGAAGATCTCCTCGAATGCTGGAGACGCCTGGAAGAGCACTTCCATTCAATAGGATTGAAAATGGCTTTCGAGCTCACTCAGCTGATCAGTGATGTGAGGAGTGAAGAAGATCTCCTCGAATGCTGGAGACGCCTGGAAGAGCAACTCCATTCAATAGGATTGAAAATGGCTTTGGAGCTCACTCAGCTGATCAGTGATGTGAGGAGTGAAGAATATCTCCTCGAATGCTGGAGACGCCTGGAAGAGCACTTCCATTCAATAGCATTGAAAATGGCTTCGGAGCTCACTCAGCTGATCAGTGAGCAATGATTTGCAGCGTTTTTTACCTACAAACATTGTTTTACCTACCAATTTTTTTTACCTACCACACCTACCTATTGGTAGGTACTACCTACCACACTATAATGGCTTCACACCTTCACAATCAAGTTTATTAGAAAGAACTAAACGCTTCACACTCGATTCGAAAAATAGAAAGCTTGATATGGAAATTTGATTACTGGTTACGCAGAAGGCAAAACTGTATACAAATCGAAGAAATGTACAGCGATCGCATTTTAGTCAGATAAAATTTGAACGGCGATTAGACCTCTTTTGCGATTCACACTCATGATTCTGTTTTATCGAAGGAAAACCTTCAAATACTCGTAGGGACCGAACGGTTTGTCCTACAGAGCTCCGGGTGGTCTCAAAAATTTTTTAAAATTCTGTACTATTTAAAATTGGTGAAAAAACGATGGCACTCTTGAAAATTTCCACCCTTAATTTTCACCCCTTAGAAGTGACCTACATCAACCAAAAGCTTCGCGGCACAACTAGACCCCAAATGGAGCCCATATACCAAATTTGAACCAAATCGGTCCAGTGTTGCTAAGAAAAGTGCCGCGTACGGCGGACGGCGGACGGCGTACGGCGTACGGCGTACGGCGGACGGACGGAAATTTTTTTATTCGATTTTCGGATTCTACGTACCTTGAAACGTAAAACATCAAATTTTGAGGGGGGGTTAAATTTTTTTTTTTTCTTGCTCGATTCCAAAGGCTTATTATTGAAAATAATAAACCAAAAGTGCTCCACAAACGACTAATAAAAATTGTGGAAGAACGAAACCTCATACCTAAACACCAGTTTGGGTTCCGCCATAAGCATTCGACTATAGATCAGGTGCACCGGATCACTCATATTATTGAACAAGCCATGGAAGACAAAAAAGTCTGCTCAGCTGTCTTCCTCGACGTTACCCAGGCGTTCGATAAAGTCTGGCACGAGGGACTTAATCATAAGCTCAGACAAATGCTTCCAGCAAAATATGCTGAGTTGCTCCACTCATACCTATCAAATCGGTACTTCCGAATCAAACAAGATGATGCATACTCAGAAGCAAAAATGATTCATGCTGGAGTCCCGCAAGGAAGCGTACTTGGCCCCCTCTTGTACGTCCTATACACTAGCGATCTACCCGAACACGAGGGTAACACCCTGGCATCATTTGCAGATGATACTGCAGTCCTTGCTATTGGTGAAGACAATCGCGAATCAACTTTAAAACTTAAAAGATCCATCGAGAAACTCCATGACTGGACAATTAAGTGGAGAATCAAGATGAATGAAGCCAAATCAGTCCATGTTGATTTTACCAACCGCCATATCAAACATATACCAATATATCTTAATGGCAAAGTCATCCCTTATGCTAATGAGGCAAAATATCTGGGTATGACTCTGGATACGAAACTCCGCTGGAGGGTGCATGTGAAAAATAAAAGAACAGAACTGGACATCAAACTCCAAAAAATGTATTGGTTGGTTGGTAGACGATCAAAATTGTCAATACAGAACAAACTAACCTTATACAATCAGGTCCTTAAGCCAGTCTGGACATATGGTGCACAACTGTGGGGCTGCACCTCTCAAAGCAATCGTGACATCATACAGCGTTTTCAGAACAAAGTACTGCGCTCATGCGTTGATGCGTATTGGTACTCAACCAATGACGACTTCCATAAGGACCTTAAAATTCCCACAATAAATGAAGTCATCAAAACTCAAGCAATAGCCCATCACCAGAGGCTACAAGGTCATATCAACGAGGAGGCTGTGAAGTTGCTGGATGTTGATGATCTACTCAGGCGGCTGAAAAGACGAAAACCTCACGATCTGTGGCAGTAGGGAGTGGTGTTTTCATGAAGTTGTTCAGTGAGTGATGTGCTGTGCGCTCCTGTGAATCTTGTGCGTCAAAAGACACATAAAATAGCCGACAAATGAAGTATGGAGGTGTGCTATGTACCACACTCTCTTATCAGTTATTTATATACATTGTCAGAGAAATGTTGCTAATAAGTTGAATTACTTGGTGCAATAAATATAATTTGAAAAAAAAAAGGAGAGAGAAGAGCTTTTTTTACGAATAGTCTAGTGCATAATTTCTACTTCAGATATAAATAGGTAGTAGAATCTCAGTTTTCCAGAAAAACATTGAAAAAAAGAACAGTTGGAAACTGCAGCACATCAGAGTTTCGGTACTAGGTATGCTAATGTTGGCGTCACCTGGTTTGCCAGCAAGTATGATAGGCCTGGTAAGTATCTTAGTATTCAACCCCAGTGTCTGTGTCAGCTGTTCGATGAACCGATCTTGAAAATTTTCGAATTTTACCGCAGTTTCCCAGTGGGAAATTCCCACAGTGAGGAGTGACCGCCACCCCAAGGAGAAGCGACGGGAAACCCCAGTCAAAATTTGTTTTTCACGGGAAAATTTTGGAGGATTTTTAATGTCTTCGATTCCTTATCGTTTTTCGGGGTGCTGAATTCAAATCTGAGGTTTGCCACTAAAATTTCGTGACGGATCATTTTTTAAAATTCAAAAAGAAAATTATTATTATTCAATAAATCAATAAATCATCAATAACCGTTTTTTAAAAATGAAAAAGATTTTTTGAGGGTTTTTTTGCCTATAACCCAAGAACGGTCAACTTCTGGCAAAAAAAACTTGTATATTTGTGCGAAATGAAAGCACGTTAAATTTTCTACAAATTTCATTTCGTACGTTTTTAGGACCCAGCGCTGGTTAAAAATATGCTTATTTTCGCTTTTACCCCGACAATCACCTATTTCCACTCAAAAACTGTAATAAATACGTAACTAGTCACAATAAATGAAAGGTTGTATTTTGCGAATTTGTATTAAACCGTATTATGATTTCTCTAGTGGTTAGGCGATCTGAAACTGCACACATGTACTGCAGTTTGTGTGTGCTGATGTACACTCGTGTGTGCGGGCCCTTTTGAAGTTTCTCAATATTCTAAGTATTTGGTTATTTTTTTAAATAAATAAAGTATTTTAGATATAAATTTTTATATTCCAATTTTGCTTCCTCACTACCGAAGGTAGGGAAGCTTTGTATTCGTGAAAGGAGTGAAAAAAAAAATGTCCTCCAAAATCAAAATTTCCACTTGCTTTTTGCGTTTTACAGCTTCCCGAACAATTTTGGTTCCGTGTCTGTCTGTCTGTCGGTCTGTCGGTCTGTCTGTCTGTCTGTGGTCAATCCTTGTCCCGGGCAAAACTATACTAACCTGTGGTCCGATTTTGATGAAATTTTCAGGGATTGTGCGGGTTAGGTCCTAGACGGTCCCCTATAAATTTCAGCACCTTCGGACCAATAGGAGCGAGTGCGCATGCGCAAACGTGAATTTCCTGGAACCTCGGTTTCTCGGTTTCTAATGAACCGATTTTGCTCAAATTTGGAGGTTAGTTAGGGACTAACTTCTAAGAGACACCCTATAAGTTTCAATCAAATTGGTCAAGCAATAGCCGCTGCGCATGCAATGGAGAATGCTGAAGGCGCCTGAGTGATCACTGATCAGCTGAGTGAGCTCCAAGGCAATTTTCTCTCCTGTTGAACGTAGGAAGCTGAAATTTGAGAGGCAGGGTCAATGGAGAATGCTGAAGGTGCCTGAGTGTTCACTGATCAGCTGAGTGAGCTCCAAGGCCATTTCCTCTCCTGTTGAACGCAGGAACCTGAAATTTGAGAGGGCGGGTCAATGGAGAATGCTGAAGGCGCCTGAGAGATCACTGATCAGCTGAGTGAGCTCCAAGGCCATTTCCTCTCCTGTTGAACGCAGGAACCTGAAATTTGAGAGGGCGGGTCAATGGAGAATGCTGAAGGTGCCTGAGTGGTCACTGATCAGCTGAGTGAGCTTAAATATTACAGTGGAAGAAAGATACAGAGGGAGAGGGAGCAAAAACCTTTTCAAGGTATGTCACATTTTAGCCATTAGGCTCTAAGCGGAAATCATCCGAGGGTGCAGGGGGCGAAGCTCCCGCCGAGGCGCGCAGCGCAGAGTTTTCGCCAACTGATTCTATACGTCCATGTTACAATGAGTGAGGAAGCTATACTGCCCACCCAACTTGGCAGACGTTTTTTTAATAACTGGGATTTTTTTCAGGTTTTGTGTCTGAGTTCTCAGTAGTATAATAATATTATACTTTCTCCACTCGGATACTCTGATTTAGTCATTCATAATATGAATTCATAATATTATTATGAATTATTAAGAACGGAGAGTATCCGATTAGAGAAAAGGTGATGTATGGAGTGACATCTGAAAGACACATATTTACAACCAAAAAACGTATGAAATGAAATTTGTAGCAAATTTATTATCTCACTAGCTGAAAATCCTGCTAAAAGCAGGCAAAAAAATTGTAGATATGTAAAAAAAAATTTGATGTCGCGGCCTGGAATCGAACCCGGGACCCCCACGTTCGGGTGACATACGTACGTACGTACGTACGGTTGGCGTTTTATGTATATAGATTTTGCATGTTTTCTGCCAAAAGTTGATCGTTTTATAGTTATCTAGACAAAAGAAAAACACGTTTTTCGCATTTTTTTTCTAATTTACGCCACAAAATGTTAGTGGCAAAACGATTCAAGACCAGCACCCCACAAAACATAAGGAATCGAAGAAATCAGAAACTTTTCTGCGAGGGTCCACTTTGAACAGATGTCAACATGTCATGTTGCCTGAGGCAGACTAGAGGCAGTCGCGAGACGGAGGAAGACGAAGCTCGACTGTTTCGGTGAGAAGGTAAGTTCCTTCATCCCAGTAGAATAAGGAAGACCGTGGTGGGGAGAGTCGGGGCCAGAACTCTGGAGAGGGATCGGCCAGGGTGACGTCACGTCGATCAGAAACGGCCCCAGGAGGTAACAGCCGAGGCGAAGACAAACCTGAGAGGGGGAACGAAAGTAAAAGTTGAGCAACCGACTCGGGCTCAAGTTGGTGATTTTTCTGAAGGAAGAAACTTCTCGAGTCAACAGAGGAAAGAACGTAGGGAGCTCACGTATGGCCAAGTAGGAACCCAGCTGCATGTAAATTTGCACTCCTTCTCCATTCCTCCAGTCGGTCAATGTTCCGTTGAGCCAAGAGACCGGTGAGACTCCGTAGCACACAACCCAACGAACTCGAGAAACATAAATACACTGATGATCGAAACTAATATACAGGTAAATCTGTACGTGTATCTGTCCGGGAACGATTACCGTCAAACGGGTCGACCGATTTGAATATTGATTTGGAATGTTCCTACGGTGTGCCCTACAAGAGGCGATACCTGAGCGATTTTGGAACATTAGGACACAACTTTACGCAACAACTGAACCGATTCACAAAATGTTGGACCCAAATCAGAATCAACCATTCCGGAAACCGACCAATCGGCTCAAAGTAAACTCTCAATACGTACGTACACGCAAAAATGGCTGAAATTGTGTGTTCTTTACCCATCTGAATAATTGGTGGATAATAAATTGGTGGGGATCCCGACGTCACAATCAAAATTGGCCCGTTTCATTGTACGCTGAGTATCAGGTAACAAACGCGAAACTTTAACTGAGGAATTCTACCTACCATTTACAGCAGAAAGGAGTGATTTTTTTCAATAGCAGAGAGAGAGTTTAAGTTTAACATCAATTTCTTACTATCCAAGCTTACTATCATATTTCTTTAATCCTACTTACTCTTAAACTATTTTATTTCTGCTCTACCCTACTTTTTGTAATACAAGCTATTTTATTTTTTTACAATCCAAACTATCCCATTTCTTTTTATCCTGACCCTCCTTTTCTATACCCCATTTCTTACTACTCAATTTTTACTATACTGATATTATCCTATTTCTTGCGATCTAACTATCCTATTTCTATACTATCTTATTTCTTACTACCCTAACTGTCATATTTATTACATCCAACTATACTATTCCTGTACTGATCTATTTCTTACATCCTATTACTATACTATCCTACTTATAAAAAACCTATTTCTTTACAATCCAAACTATCCTATTTCTTTCTATCCTGACTTTCCTTTTCTATACCCCATTTGTTATTACTCAATTTTTACTATACTGATATTATCCTATTTCTTGCAATCCAACTATCCTATTTCTATACAATCTTATTTCTTACTACCCTTACTATAACATATTTACTACATCCAACTATACTATTTCTGTACTGATCTATTTCTACCATACTTTACTATCCTATTTCTTATTACCCAATTTTATTATCTTATTTTTCTCAAATACGGAGGGTAGTTAGGGATCCATTAGATGTATACCTAATCTTGAGAAAATATTGAGTTGCATCTAAAGCTGATTGATACGTGCGATAGTAGGCTACTAACGTATAGCTACTATTAGTAGCTATGGAATACGTTCGCCAGCTGTTACCTACACCTAAAATGGTTTGAGCCATTTCAGTGTCCCTGGTTTATTCCTTAAAAATATTAATCGAGGCGATAATTTCGGAAAAAAGTACAACATGAGGCTCTGATGATCAGATCGGAAACTTTTCCGAATTCCTACTTACCGAAGTAGGTACATTGATTTACTCCGAATTTTCATAATATCATTAATCTAGGAACAATTACCAAAGAGGATACTCCACGCGCCTCGAAGGAAGTGAAGAAGGAAAAGTCAGCCGAGAGAGGGAGAACAATCCTATTGTTACAGGGTCATTCGCTCTCTGACTGCCGAAGACTTTTTATTTCACCTCCAGATGTAAACTTCCTACGTGTGAGGAACTTCGGTTGCTTCAGCCCACACGGACCTCGCCTGAACGGAGATCTGCTCGGTTGAATGCGTCATACTCTGCAGTTGAGAGACAAACTTTTACACAACTTGACTCTCGTAACTTGATATGTGAAACGTACTTGAGCAAGGGTAGATTCAGAAAACATCTCCAGTCCCAGTCATACAAATGGAAATAGGCGGCTGCATAGTCCTTTTGTGTATTTAATTCACAAAGGTAGGACGTTTCGGACCAATACCTGCTCTTTTTGTTTTATTTCAAGGGGCAGAAAAGGACGTTGCCACAGTAAATAAGGATTTACTTATACAAGCCGCAATAATGTGACAAAAACATGAACCACTTCAGTACCGTAAAACCGTCAAACTTTACCCCACCAGGGGTAACTTTACCCCAAAAAGTGAGAATCTTCAATTGTGACGTAAGCGTGGTAGAACTTAGATAAAAGTTAGCTAATGTGTTTTCGTTATTCTCCACATCCCAGAGAATCGATGCGGCTTGCGATGGCGCCTTTGTCTATGTTATCAGCTGTTATCAGTCATAGTTTCCTGTTCAGCTGTTTTCGTCCAGTTTCTCGTGCTCCAAAATTTCTTCAAATCAGTTGTTTGGAGTGGATTTACCAGGCAAGCCCTCATCATATCATTTTCAAGATCTTATTTTGAACAAAATACACTAATCAAATTCTCAAAAAAGTGTTTTCTTAGTTATGCCCTTGATTATCAAAAATTTGATAGTAACTTTACTCCAAAAACCGGGTATCTTTACTCCACTATAAAGGTTGGGATAAAGGTAGCCTCACTCATATTTTTCTTATTTAATCTCGAAAAATATTTGAGTTTAATAATTTTCGCAGTGTTGAATTTAAGGTTTCTATTGTATCTCGTGTCAGAAGTTAGAGATGGGGAGAAGAAATGAGAAAAAGCTTGGTACGCGCTCCTACCGATACTTGACAACTGAACAGCTGCATTATGATATGAACATAAACGTGCTTTGGTCTCATAAGTTGTGATTTACCGTATTATTTACTCGTGGGTTAACTTTGAAATTTACCATTGCAATTCATTTGAAAGTTATCGAATGTGAAACAGACTTTTTCTGTGATTTTGTTAAGTCATTCGTTTATCGTTTATTGTCCTTTAATATTTCTTTACTTGTAGAAAGTTTTGCTCTACCTACATAAGTCTGTCTATACTGGAAGACTGAAATTGTGATCTCTTAACCTGAAATATTGCATTTCAAGCAAATTCGTTGAAATAAATGATCATTGGAATTTATATTTTTCTTATGTATAACATGTATTTTTCAAGCTAAAAAGTTCAATTTTTCAGAATATATTTTATAATAATATTATAAATACTTGATATTATCAAGTATTTCTGGGGTAATGAAATCAATCCCGACTAGCTTCATTGCACCACTGCCCGTTTATGTAGCGATAACCGTGAGTTTTTCAGAGTGGAGTAAAGATAGACGCTCTCGTAGGTAACTTTATTCCAACATTTAAACAATTAAATAGGGGGGTTACAACTATCTGATCAGTGAGCTCGACCACTCAAAATGTTCAGGAAGCTCTGAAGATCAATTCACTTATTAAAAAAATCAATTTAACCCATTTCGAGTGGGAGAAATTGTATTAAGGAAATGTTTTGGAGTAAATCTTGGGGTAAAGTTTGACGGTTTTACGGTAGGTGATAAAATAATCATAAATTTAATCTCAAAAACGACATCAAAATTTTCTTCAATCATTATCGTTCCAGATTAAGATGAACATGAATTCTTTGGACCCCTACTGTGAGGTTATGCTCTAAGTAATATAAGTAGTACATCTATTCTGTGTAGTATCCATATACCCTCTTCCACGCTCCACCCTCCCTCCTTGAAACTGCCTCCTCTATCATCCTTCATATTCTCCCTCTAAGCTGCCTCTTCCATGTTCCAATAAACACCTATTCATATACCCTCTTCCATTGTGAAATTCTATTATTGGTCCATTAGACATAAATATAATATACATATATAATACATATATGTGGCCACCTAGTACCACAGGTACCTAGTGCGAGACTATCCTAGTATACCCCGACCTCACGCCACTCGACTTTTTCCTTTGGGATTCCCTCAAGGACAAGGTGTATGAGAATCATACCCCAATTCAGACCGTCGAGGAACTGAAGGGACGGATAACGGATTCTGCACGAGCCCTTCGAACCGAATCTATTCAGCGTGCTCTTCACGATTATTGGCTGAATCGGGCAGAACTTTGCTTGCAGCAAGGAGGCCTGCATTTCGAGCAGCTGCTTTGACGTTTTTTCTCGTTTTTTTTAAAGAAGGAAATTTGATTTTTTTTTCTTTTAACTTCGCCGTAGCCGGTCCCCAGCCCGATTGAGAAAGAAGTAAGGAAAGAAAATAACATTATGTAGCTCGTCAAAATCGTCTGTCTGTTTAGGTGGCACCTATCCGGGAACCGCTCGGCGTAAACTCGAACTGCTCTTCTCAAAAAAGAGCGATTTATCGCTAAAAACAACCGAATTTTCGACCGCCATTTCGAAAATTCCAATCAAATTCAAAAATGGACACCACCACGTGATTCAGCGTCGAAAAATAATGAAAAAACATGTGCCACACTTGGGGTTTACGTGAATCCATATTTTGCGCAATTTGGTAGTTGGGCGACTTTGCGCGCTCATAGGACGGGTTGCGCGCAACCAAAAAAATCAAGTGAAGGGTCTAAAATCCATGAAATTTTGCGTAGAATCCAAATCTCCAATAAAAATGGGGGTCTCATTTGAAATAACGAAGTTGGTTTGCGTTGCGCACGATTTGCGCAATGCGCAGTATGGTCATATTTGAGATCCTTGGGAAAAATCATGAAGATTCAAAAAAAAAAAAAAATTTTACCATTATCTGGACGATTTTAGCAGGGGGGTGAACAACTTTTGAGACACCCTGTAGGTATATACTCGTATCCACGTCAGTAACAGTAATGGAAGAATGTGGCTGGTAGGAAACATTCGTCTCAAGAATTCCTTTTTAATTCATTTTCTTGAGAAAAAAATGCCAATATAACGACTTCCGGAAATGTAAATTACTTCTTCTCAGTAGACCGACCTAATGACAAAATTTATAAGGTGATGAAGTCACTCCCCGACAAAGAAGCAGCTCAGAAAGACGAAACGAAAGATGGTGCGAAAATAGCAGTGATAGCGATATATCAGGATGTAATCGACAATTTCACCAAACATTTCTCGCTCAAAACAAACGTGCTTCACGAGCGTTTTAAAATCTCCAGGCTTTCTTTGCAGAAAGGCCATTTTGACATTTTATGTCTTTACTATGGCACATAAATGAAAAATCGTCACGCGGGGAGCGTTATGAGAGGAACGTTACGAGGGGAGCGTTACGCGGAAATTTCTGATGATTTTCATGTACAACCAATCGTTCCAAGGGAAAACTAACTTCCTCATTTTCCACCCCACAAAAATCGTTCACCACTCATTGGAAAGCTCTCAATTTATTAAACATAAGACATAAAATGTCTCTCGTGGTTGCGTACTTGTACGAAAGCTGTATCCACCATTTGTGTTTATTCGATTTTCGTATTTTCGATGTTTTTGAGATTGTTTTTTGGCCATTTTTTGCCTCTGATCGAATATAATACGGCACGACTGAAAACTATTGTGACTTTGTGGAGATACTATATGATCTGAAGTCGTATCTTGTCATAAATAAGAGAGAGATACTCTGCTGAATCGACTAACAGATAAGGATGAGAAGCTCAACATAGCAGAAACCACCATGATCAGCGAGATGCACGAATTCAGGAAGACGAAATTTAAGAACATTGCAGGTGGACTCAGCCAAGCAATGAAGTAGACGCCATCCGCCACGAGTAAGCGTAAACAAGCATTTCTGCCTTTATGATAAAAATCTGGAATAAAAATTGTTAAAGAAGATCAACGTGAAATGGAATGCTTCAGCTAACATGGTGGAATTGGGACTTTCCGTGTGAGCAATTTACTTAGGTAACATCGACTCACGAGGAGGGTGATTTACGGGGAGAATAAACGAAGTGCTGGAGCGAAAAGATTGTAATCGGCGGATATTGTTCAGCTCAATCATCGGGATCAGATAATTTTGTTGTAGCGGGGGTAGCGAGCTGGTCTGCTGTCCTTACTACGAAACACAAAACTATACCCCCTCGCTTTTGGGTGAGTTGGAGTCCGTCGAAATATATTGAGCGATTGGTATTACTAGCGAATAAAATACGTGTCACGATAAATCGTGTTATAGTTACTATAATACAACATTGTTGTAGTTACTATAATGCAACATTGTTACTATAATACTTCTGTTACTATAATACTATATATAATCACTACTGTAGTGATGAATTGTTGCTAAGTTGCAATGAAGAGGACTCGTTCCCTCTCCATGCAGACAGAAAGTCAATGTTCGTTTGCAGTTTATTGGAGAGTTCATATCAACAATATCCAACAATATTCCAAGTCTAAAACAATGTTGCATTACTGTTGTTTTCACAGACCACAAAGTAAACATTTTTAACTCCTTTTTTAACATGTTTAATGTTTTAGGGCTGGGGGTCGTTCTGTGAATTCCGACACGCAAATCTGCAACGTTTTTTTTTCTTACTTACCACGGACCGATTTCTTAGTTACCACGTTATGTCGGCTCCATTTGGGGTCTAGTTGTACCAAGATGCTTTTGGTTATTGTCAGTCACTTCTAAGGGGTGAAAACTAGGGGATGAAATTTTCAAAACGTCCTAGCTCGAAAACTTTAAACATAAAGGTATTGTTTTTTCATCAATTTAAAATAGACTGGAATTTTTAGAATCGAATGAGACTACACGGAGCTCCGTAAGACCAACAGATCGCTCCCTCAGAGGTCCTTCAGTTTGGACTAGTGATAAATCAGAAATGAGTGTGAATCACAAATTAATGTTCATTGTATAGAAACAATTGTCTCTCCTATTCAACGCAGGAAGGTGAAATTCGAGATGGTGGGTCAAAGGACAGTAATGAAGGCACCTGACAGATCACTGATCAGATGAATGAGTTCCAAAGCCATTTTCTCTCCTATTCATCGCAGGAAGCTGAAATTTGAGAGGCAGGGTCAATGGAGAATGCTGAAGGCGCCTGAGTGGTCACTGATCAGCTGAGTGAGCTCCAAGGCCATTTTCTCTCCTGTTGAACGCAGGAAGCTGAAATTTGAGAAGCAGGGTCAATGGAGAATGCTGAAGGCGCCTGAAGGGTGACTGATCAGCTGAGTGAGCTCCAAAGCCATTTTCTCTCCTATTCATCGCAGGAAGATGAAATATGAGAGGCAGGGTCAATGGAGAATGCTGAAGGCGCCTGAGTGGTCACTGATCAGCTGAGTGAGCTCCTAGGCCATTTTCTCTCCTGTTGAACGCAGGAAGCTGAAATTTGAGAGGCAGGGTCAATGGAGAATGCTGAAGGCGCCTGAAGGGTGACTGATCAGCTGAGTGAGCTCCAAAGCCATTTTCTCTCCTATTCATCGCAGGAAGATGAAATATGAGAGGCAGGGTCAATGGAGAATGCTGAAGGCGCCTGAGTGGTCACTGATCAGCTGAGTGAGCTCCTAGGCCATTTTCTCTCCTGTTGAACGCAGGAAGCTGAAATTTGAGAAGCAGGGTCAATGGAGAATGCTGAAGGCGCCTGAGTGGTCACTGATCAGCTGAGTGATCGGCAACTTGATGACGATTATGCCTTTAATGTTAATATCAAACGGCATCAAATCCACAAGTCGTCCTATTTGAAAGGTATGGTTAAAAAATCACACGTAAAGGCTTGGTTGGGATATCTACAATCGAAACCCCTGTATGCTAATATAAAAATCGATAAGTCGTTCTTTGGGGTAAATGATGCTGATGGTGATGTAGATCGTAACGAAGAAATAATCGAATCAATTTCTGAGGATCAGGAGCATGTACATGAAATGTTACTGGCTAAGCAGCATACACTTATGTGGAGTGAAGAGATATACTTAGATATTGCTCCGGGAATGAATCGACAACCATCGAGTTTAATTTATGACACGTACGCCGAAGAATTATCATTTCCTAGCATTTATCTGGGTGAGCCTCGCAAATTTTCAATCAATAACGTTACTCCATTCATGACGGCTTCAAGTGAGATTCGTCGAAAAGATCGTCGAAAGAAACAAGAGTCAATAGCTACGTTTTTCATTGGTTACTACACAGTTACTACCTTCCGTTGTAGCAACCATAATATGGTAATACCAACATATTATGTTGATGGCGAGTTCTATAATAAGTACAGTAAATGCAACATTATACTTGTAGAGTTCAGTGAAATGGCTGGGAAAAAGAGAGCAACAACAGCTACTGAGCGATCACGAGAATCAAGACAGCGAAAAAAACAACAAGAAATAGATGAGTATTGATGCTGTATTCATTCGCTACTTGAAAAATGTCTCTACTGTAAATTATATTTGTTATTTTTCATAACATAAGCCATTATTGAGTATTTCCCGTAAATAGATGTATATAAATATAATAAATTGTTTTGGTTAATTAGAATCTTTTCTTTTTTCTTGACCTTAAAAAACTATATCTAATTTCTCCCTTGCGAGGGAAAAACATTAAACATGATTTAATGTTTTTCCCTTGCAAGGGAGAAATTGAACAGTTTGGTTATATTTTTTTAAATAATTTCAAACACGTCGGCGTTTGTGCAAAGAATTATTGAAATCGGCATGACTTCTTAGACAAGGCTTCCAACAAAATTTGTTGGAACCACACTACTCTATAACATTATTTAATAATGTTATAGAGTGGAGATGGTCGGTATTTGTCGTAACAGTTAAAAATAACCTATTACCGGGTTTCGTTAATTCCGCTTGGAACCTATCATCCAAATAATCCTGTTACTAAATAACGTTCCAGGGAAGGCTCCAAAATGTGTGGAGCCAGAACAATAGCTTGGGTTTTTTAATCGAAAAAGAGTGAAAATACACTAACACGAAAATATGTCGGGAATAACTTGATAGAAACCCCTACTTAGGTAGGAAATGAAAACTAGAGATCAACGGAATGATACTTCGGAATGGGATAACAATATAACGTGGTAATAATAGGAACGACACCTTGGAAAGGTATGTCGGAATGAGCTTCTGATAAGGTCCCTGATATTAATTTTTATAAATTAAACTTGTTAATAAATAACAGGTTATTGGAACCTATTACCCACCCAGAGCGTAACGGTGGAACCTAATACGCAAATGTAACAGTTTCGCCCATCTCCATTATAGGGCCTTCGACCTCAAGAATCGATCCTATAGACGTGCAAAAGACGGAAACATCTGAAGAATAATTCTTCAGATCTTCCTTACGAGGAAATTATTTCAATTATTGAAATAATTTCCTCGTAAGGTCTTCCAGTAAACAGCTGTTAATAGAGCGTTCAGTGGTTACTCGTGATCACCAGCAAAATACGAGTACATTGTCATATCGACATCTCATCGGTTTCAATTTCCAGAGATTCCTTTGATTATTCATTCGATTCCAGTTAAACGACCATCCTCTGTTCAATAGAAGCGCCTCATGACGATGTCAATTCAACTCTCCTGGGAAATTTGCATACAAGTCATCCCAGTTCTGAAGCTGACCCGGATTTCTCTCTTCACTTTGTTTTACTTACTTTTGGATTCTGCATTTGATTTCAGTTCTTCAGTTGCTGCTTCCAATGCTTGTATTTCAATTGAGATAGGCCCTTAAAAGGGGAAATTAAGAGTGTAGCCCATGGAGGGAAGTTCTAGCCCATGATTATGTTCTATTTGGGTTTATTATTTTCAATGATGGAACTTTGGAATTGACCGGGAAAAAAAAGTTTAACCCCCTCTCAAAATTTGATTCAAGGTGCGTAGAACCACAAAATTTAATAAAAATCTTGCCGTCCATACACTGTACGCGGCACTTTCCTTAGGAACCATGGATCGATTATGAAAATTTGATAATATGCGGATTCTATTTGGAGATGTGGCGAGTTTCTGGTGTGTTTCATGAAAGACTATACACCTGTACAGCTTCTTTATAAACTGCCACTGAACCCGTTCCACAACTCCATAACATTTAACCCTAATTGGACCTTGGTATCTCTAGTGTCACCGGAAACATTTCAGGAACTCCACGGATGTCCCAACGTGTCACCGGAGTAACAAACATTAAATTGCAATTTTAAATTTAATGGACAGCAACATTTTTTGTGGGCTATGAGAAGTTTCACAATGCAGTTATGACGAGAACTTCCAAGGAAATCGATGGAAAAAAAAATTGATTTTTAAATTGCAATTTAAATCTAGTTAATGTGATGACACGTTAGGACAGCTGTGGAATTCCCAAGATGTTTTCGGTGACACTAGGGACACCATGGTCCACTTAGGGTAAAAACTTCAGTTCTCAGCTGCGTACGTCAGAATTGTGCGGAGAGCAGCCGTGAAAATATTGTATGCTTTTGCTCCGGGGATGCTTTGACGTTCGAAAAGTGATCTGTAAATGGTGTTTATAGCTATTTTACTTGCTGATACCCATAGCTATTTTACTCGCTGACTCATGAAGGAGGTTCATGAGTCAAAATCGAAAATTTTTCGATTTTTTCGTTTTCATTTTTATGCAATTCTGCAGGTTTTTCCAGACATTATGGTATATAAAAATATTAGATTTAAGCAGTGGAAAGCACAAATAAGTTCTTCATAAGTAAGTGTTCATAAGTTCTGATTGATACCTACTATGTCCTACTCCATGGTTCTAGCACAGGTTGCCACCAAATAGTACAAAAATAGCTTAGCACTAGACTAATGAAGAAATCAAGTGAACCAATAGTGTATATTATTTCCATTATTCTTATCAGTACTACGTGAAATGAAATAACCTCACCTAACCGGTGGAAACACTGACTGATAAGAATCATGGATAAGGAATAATCAGACCTCATTTTCAATTTCTTCAATATGAAATAATTACGAACTATCGATCAAATACCTCAAAAAACGGTAACCTTCCACAAATCGCGGTTTTTCTCCAAACCGGAAAACCCTTGTTTTTCGTCATTTAGGTACCTGTTTCTAGACAGCCAATAGAGCTGGCAACTTGAATTTTTTTTTTTTTTTTTTGTTACATTGTCGAGGCTTCATACAGTCATTGAACAAGTTTGGACGGAAAACTCCCAACAGAAACATGGCTAGAATTAAAAACTCATAAGCATGATAAATATGAAAAAACTGTTTCGCTATATCGTCTTTAGGTAAAATAATATTTACACAACAGAGTTGAAACTCGCTCAGTGGCTATATGAAGATGAGATATAGAATTTTTAAAAAAGTTTGAAGATATCATGAATATATCCAGAGAAACAGGTACATGAAAAATTGTTAAATTAGAACCGACTCATGAACCCCCTTAAGGTGACTCATGCACGACAGACCAGGTGTGAGTCATACCTCCAGATACCTGAACTTGGAGACCACATTCAACTCAGTTTGGCCATAGAACCACCTGTCAAATAAGCCTGATAAGATGGCCAATTGGCCAAGTCATCTAGACTGTGAAATGGAATTGCCTAAAACAAAACCCTCAGCTTCTCTACCCGTGCCCACTAAATTTTGGGTGGGATTAAAAATAAATGGAGGAATTGGGAATTTTATGCGTCACGAGAGTTATTCACCACACCCGATGGATTTGTTACTGTAGAGATTGAAAATTGTGTAGATATTATTGTACCAAGTACATCCTTGGTACAAGTAATTGGATGAACCAAGTTTAAATCCATGTTTTCATGGTATAAGGATAGGCGACACACAATAAATGAGAATAGCGGAAACGTCCATTCAACAGTCGTTTGTTGAGAAGGAGTATTTCTCTTATTCAAACGACGGAAGTCATTACAGAAACCGATCTTTCTTTGATGCGTGGGGGATCGACACGAAAATTGAAAATACTACGGAAGGGTGAAACGTTAGGTAATCGCGCTGACGGATTCCTCGATGGTTCGATATACATTCCTACGCACGTATAAAATCGTAAACGGCCGTTGGGAAGTGAGAGGATCTGATATCGAGCGTTGCCAGCTGGAGGAAGGCGCTTCTGCGGGTGAAAACAGGGGTTTAGTGCCTCGGAAGGTATATTGGAGTCAAACGGGTTTGGAGGTAAAAGCTGAGCTCCCCACCTTCTGCCATGTTTACATACTTTACGTTATTTGCATCGTTAAGGTAATTGAATACATAACGGCGATTCTATGCAAATAATTCGTCCCACCACCCTTTTAACTGGCCTTGTTCAAACTAGTCACTTCACACGCCGAGCCTCCACTGGCAGTATTTTCCTGAACTATTAGTACGATCGTCAAATAATGGTTTGGATATCTACAGCTTAAACAATATCTTATACGGGAATTGCTTTGTCGGGGCTTCATATACTATTATAAAGTAGATACCAAGTTAAAGAAGGTTATCAGTGCCAGGAGGATGGATGGCGAAGGCAGCCATGTAAATATTTGTATAAATAATTATAAAAATATTTTTGTAAATTTTATGATAAACATTCGGTAATTGAAATATAACTGATTTATTACTTGATCCTTTCCCTTGGTAGTAAAAGAAAAAATTAATCCATTCAATAGGTAGGTATTTCTCGCAATTGAATATTGGATGAAATATAAAATTAAATGATTATATATTCATTCTTATGACATTTCAAATTATTAACTTATAGTATACCTAATATTACTTTATTAATTCTTAGTTATTGGGGTTTTTATTTGATTTACTACCCATATTATTGGTATTGAATATTAAGCCTGACGGTTAAATATTTGAAGATACCGTAAAACCGTCAAACTTTACCCCACCAGAGGTAACTTTACCCCAAAAAGTGAGAATCTTCAATTGTGACGTAAGCGTGGTAGAACTTAGATAAAAGTTAGCTATTGTGTTATCGTTATACTCCACATCCCAGAGAATTGATGCGGCTTGCGATGGCGCTTTTATCCATGTTATCAGTCATTGTTTCCTGTTCAGCTGTTTTTTTCCTGTTTCTCGTGCTCCAAAATTTCTTCCATATCAGGTGTTTGGAGTGGATTTACCAGGCAAGCCCTCATCATATCACTTTCAATATCTTATTTTGAACAAAATACACTAATCAAATTCTCAAAAAAGTGTTTTCTTAGTTATGCCTTTGTTTACCTAAAATTTGATGGTAACTTTACTCCAAAAACCGGGTATCTTTACTCCACTATAAAGGTTGGGATAAAGGTAGCCTCACTCATATTTTTCTAATTTAATCTCGAAAAATATTTGAGTTTTATAATTTTCGCAGTGTTGAACGTAAGGTTTCCAGTGTATCTCATGTTGCAGAAGTAGGAGATGGGGAGAAGAAATGAGGAAAAGCTTGGTACGCGCCCCTACCGAAACTTTACAACAATGATAAATTTAGTTCATATTATGAACATAAACGTGCTTTGGTCTCATAAGTTGTGATTTACAATATCATTTACTCGTGGGTTAACTTTGAAATTTACCATTGCAATTCATTTGAAAGTTATCGAATGTGAAACAGACTTTTTTTGTGATTTTGTTAAGTCATTCGTTTATCGTTTATTGTCCTTTAATATGTCTTTACTTGTAGAAAGTTTTGTTCTATTACCTACATAAGGTCTGTCTAAACTGGAAGACTGAAATTGTGATCTCTTAACCAGAAATATTGCATTTCAAGCAAATTCGTTGGAATAAATGATCATTGGAATTTATATTTTTCTTAGGTATAACTTGTATTTTTCAAGCTAAAAAGTTCAATTTTTCATAATATATTTTATAATAATATTATAAATACTTGATATTATCAAGTATTTCTGGGGTAATGAATTCAATCCCGACTAGTAACATTGCACCACTGCCCGTTTCTGTAGCGATACCTGTGAGTTTTTCAGAGTGGAGTAAAGATAGACGCACTCGTAGGTAACTTTACTCCAATATTTAAACAATTTAAATAGGGGGGTTACAATTATCTGATCAATGAGCTCGACCACTCAAAATGTTCAGGAAGCCCTGAAGATCAATTCACTTATTTAAAAAAATCAATTTAACCTATTTAGAGTGGGAGAAATTGTATTTGGAAATGTTTTGGAGTAAATCTTGGGGTAAAGTTTGACGGTTTTACGGTACATTATTTGATGAAGACATATGATTTAATAAATCAATTTTATGATATGATTTAATGATATTAATAGTTACCTAACATTTGTTTTCGAGTTTGTTAATCACTTTAAATCTCAAATCGTCGAATACAGAACATGATGGATGTTCTCTCAGTGACGAGCGGACATAACCACGAAGAGAGAACTATTGATGAGGGGGAGACCCCATGTGCCAACGTCAAGATTGGATCTGACCGCAGCCTTGCATCAGGCGGAATGAGCATACAGAGGGGAGAGCAGGAATCAGTGCATGGAAATTGGATCGCTTGAACCTCCGATCCAACCGTATGCAGTTTGATTGCTTCAATTAAGATCTGGCGATACATGTTTCGACGATCATCGATGATTTGCTCATCGTGGCGTATTAATATTTGCCCTCTTAATGAACTTGTACAAATACTGTTACCTCCTCCTATCAAATAATAATAAGTAATTCTGTATTATGTGAGTTGTAGGGAAAAATGTAAGATAACAAATAATGTCAATATTCTCAATAGCCCAGGAAATGCTTAAGCAGCTTGTACTGATTAACGCAGCCTAAAAATTAATACAACCTGGAAGTTATTGCCAAGATTTTGTGGATTTTCGGTTCCCAAAAGTTGAGCACAAAACTGAGTTTCTGTTTTGTGCTCAACTTTTGGGAACCGAAAATCCACAAAATCTTGGCAATTTTTCCAGTTTTTGCTTATAGCTCAGAATTTTGCGTTGAGTGATCTATTTAGAAATTAAAAATTGGTTCAGCCGTTCAAGCACAAGAGAGCGTCAAAAATTGGCTGATTTTCCCAATTGGATGAAAAGTGAGTTGCGGCCATTTCAAACATGTGCACCTCAAAAACGGCTACTTCAACAACAACAAAAAATCACTCATTCAAGCTCAAATTAGTTCCAAATTCATTCACAGAGATAAAAATAAAATTTCAAAAGTATCAAAAAAGCTGAATTCTCGACAAGTTTCTTTCGTGATTATTGAATCCCAATTTATCTTACCTGAAACATTTTACGTAGGTAGGTAGATAAAAAACAAATTCGGCCATAAATTCTAATAATAATTATTAGAATTTATGACCGAATTTGTTTTTTATCTACCTACCTACGTAAAATGTTTCAGGTAAGATAAATTGGGATTCAATAATCATTAGGATTGAATAATAATTATGATTATAAAATAAGTAATTATTACTTATTTTATAATCATAATTATTATTCAACAAAATTTTATTATTATCTCATTTATATAGTTATTTGGTTCAAATTTGGTGCTCTCCTTACGCAGTATTTGATGCTCAACAACTTCGATAAGAGACATATCAGTTTTCAGTCGAGTAGGGAAAAATAGCCTTTAAGTGATGCTCGACTTTGCTTTAACGGCTGGACCGATTTTAACTTTCGAAGCTTTTTCGGTTTTGGTATGAGAAAATTTTCTGAAGGAAGTGCCATTATCGAGTTGTAAGCAAAACACTGAAAAAAATGTTAAAGTTCGTGATTTTTTGGCTTTCAAAATTCGAGCACAACTTATAATATAAGTGTAAGTATATTATACTTACATCTTATTGAGTGGCCCAAGATACGAGTAAAACAATTTATTTATTAATTAATTTATTTATTATATTTATCGTAGATTAAAACAATTTCCAGCTCAAGCTATGTTTTTAGGCAGCACGGTCTTATTGTGTCTACATTATGAAAAATCAATAGAAATTTCTGCACCAGGACTTTGTTTTTTCAAATAAGAATAAATCGCCAATATCTTGAATTTTCTATGGGGACAAATTTCTGACTTGAGAACTAAAATTTGAATAAGCGATTATGCGAAAAACGGGTTGAAAGCCTTTTACATAGTTGATAGCTTATTACACCCCAAAAATTTCAATTTTACGTTTAGCAAGTTTGGAACAGTTTGAGCAGAGAAAAAGATGCGAGTAAATAATTTCATGTTGGCGGAAAGTTGGAAGACATGTTTTGCAAGCGCATGTGAACAAACATTTCATATTCGATTCTATGCAAATAATCAATGGAAGTTAAGCATTGTCGGCCTTTCTTCATCAGGCAGGTTTGTGGTGAGGGGAGGAATGAAGCGGCAGATCCTCAGTTTACGAGGGTCGTCTCAAAAGTAAGTTACACCATGACAAAAATAAATTTTAAAACCCTCAAAATTCGTTAAAAAGGTTTTATTTTGAAAATTACATGTATTAGTTATTTTTCTACATAATCGCCTTGAATATCAATACATTTTTGGTATCGTGGCAACAGTTTTTTCAACCCAGCTTCATACCATTCTGCCGCCATACTGTTTAGCCATGTTTCAACTTCTTCTTTAAGTTCGTCTTCATTTGCGAAGCGTCTTCCCCCGAGATGTTGCTTCAGCTGCGGGAAAAGATGAAAATCACTTGGTGCAAGATCCGGGGAGTAAGGTGGGTGTCCAAAAACATCCCATCGAAACTCTTCAAGCAGTTCTTGTGTCTGACGAGCAGAGTGTGGACGAGCGTTGTCGTGGAACAAAAACACTGTTTTTGTCAACTTTCCCCTCCTTTTGTTTTGGATCGCCCTTCTGAGTTGTTTCAACACCTCACAATAGCGTGCAGCTGTGATCGTAGTCCCACGTGGCAGGTAGTCGATCAACAATACCCCCTTGGAATCCCAAAAGACTGTCGCCATAACTTTTCCAGCAGATTCCACAACTTTCGCCTTTTTTGGAGTGGGCTCGTCCTTTCCTTTCCACACCATGCTCTGTTTTTTTGATTCAGGTGTCCAGTGATGGATCCATGTTTCATCACCAGTCACTATTCGGTTGAATAAACCATCTCCTTCATCATCAACAAACTGGAGAAATTGAAGTGCAGCGTCAACCCTTTGCTCTTTGTGCTGATCTGAAAGGAGACGTGGAACCCACCTTGCACACACTTTGGACAGATTCAGATCGTCAGAAATGATTCTGTGAAGTGATGCACGGCTAATTTCAACATTTGGGGAGAGTTGCGAATGAATTTCGTCAAGCGTAAGCCGACGATCGGTGTCGACGACCCTTCGGACATCTTCCACAATGTTCGGGGCACGTGACGTGGATGGGCGGCCGCTTCGTTGTTCGTCGTGTAGAGTTATTCTGCCTTCAATAAAGGATTGGCGCCAACGAGAAACCATTGGCCTTGACATAACGTCGTCACCGTACACACTACACAACTCGCGATGAATTTCAGTCGCACTTTTATTCTTTCCCGTTAAAAAACGGATGACACTACGTATTTCGCAATCGGCGGTAGGAGTGAGTGGTAGCTCCATAGTGGCTTGCTTGTAACTGACGAATGGATAATGGCGGACGCATAGGAATTTTACAGGGCTGCCACTACACCCAGACCAAAGCTCCCTAGGAATCCCAGGCTTTTCCCACCTCGTACGCGGGTATTAAAAAATAGTGTAACTTACTTTTGAGACGACCCTCGTAATTCATATATTCTTACGTCGAGCAAGCTTTCGCCATTGGTGGGCATCGTCAGGACAATGAAAAGATAAGTAACCTAGTAACTTGAGTCCCAAAACCTAGAACTTGTGGTGAACCCTTAAATTTTAATTTGCCTGAAAAATCCAAATAAGAAATAGCGAAAAAGCCCTCAGGATGATGAGAAACCCTAAAGCTGATAGAAACACAAATAAAATCACCCAACTATACCAACAAAACTTATTGAGTACATAATAAACCATAATGAAGACTAAATATTTTCGAATAACGAGCTGGATGTCAATCCTGTACTCTACTGACCCTCAATGCCCAACACCCTCTCTACCTCATAGATTATATCGTCGGTTTAACGGAGAAAGGCACTATGTCCGAAAGTCCCATTTTCAGAAAACTCATTTCAAGTTGGGAGTGACTCAAAATCGGGCTATCTTCAGCTTAGAAATTCGCAGATTACTGAAACCCCGGCTTTAGACTCTTTAACATGTTTTAGTTTATGCTTTAGAATTTCAAAACCATAAATCAACGTTGAGAACCAATAATTGGTTCCGAATTATTCGGATCATTTCTGACTCAAAGGACCCCGACTTAGTGCCTTTCCCCGGACTTAAAAAAAACTTATTCAGTAAAATCCTTACTGAATTTCAAAAACATTTTCAATTCCGTGACAGATTTTACTGTGGGTCCCGATCCATGGAAACATACTACATTGAGCCCGAGGCGTTGTAAAGGAATTTTTTTTATTTAACAAAAATTAAAACTTATAAAATAACACTGTTCATTTTAAATTAAATTTCATTAAAACTGCGATGAAACCACTCTATACAGTAACTGTCCTCAGTCAGTCCTCATCTTCCGATTCTGAAGCTATGTCAGGTTCAGGAGCCTGGTCCTTTGTTGCGGAACTCGAAGGCAGGTTCTCAAACCAAGACAGGAAGTTTTTGGGAATGACTCCGTTTTTACATAACTGAATCAAGTCCCGTTTTTTGTCAGCAGAGATCGGCAACCTCTTCTTATAGAGTGCTGGAGGGGGATTCGCGAGATTGCGTTGTTGCGTTTTGTTTGAACCTCTTCTTTTTTTGGGAGTACCGACTGAAATCACCTTGTAATCGCAATATTCTCGACAGGAGAAAGGCACTGTCGTCCAGTCTCCGTTTACTACTGTAGGGATGGGTATCGATACTCGATATTCCAAAATATCGATACTTTCGTACCGATACTCGATATTTTAGTATCGATACTGCACTATCCGATATTTTTGGATATCGATACTTTGGATCCGATATTTCTAAATATCGAATATCGATACTGTTCTGCGGAAAATTCGTCATATTGGCTTAAAAATGAAGAAGATAGAGAGGCTTTTGGGTCATTACTCTTAGGTTGCAAAAATAACGTTTATATCATGGAAAAAATCACTCTGCTTGGACTCTTAATAGTGAAAAACGAATAAAAGTTGTTGAAAAAATTATTTTTCTTGAGAAAATTGGATGATATTGATAGTTTGTGACACTAAAGTATCGATACTCGATATTTTAAAATATCGATACTCATGCCCAACGATACTTGGGATATCGATACTCGGATACGATACAGTATCGATACAAAATATCGATACTTTTATAACGGTACCCATCCCTATACTACTGGCTTGAGCTTTGACAGGTGAAAGGCACACTTCTCAAAACAATCTTCCTAATGCCTTTCTCATGTAAATATTCAACTGCATTATGACTTAGTGCTTCTTGTAGCTGCGTTTCCTTGGTTTCCTGTTGATCTGACACTAAAATAGACCACACCAATCGAAAGAGCGTAAATAATTACTGTAGGAACCGCAATAACCCGAAAATCGAAAAAATTGACATAGTGCCTTTCTCCTGTAAGCCGACGATATGCTATGACGAATTATGCGACATGGGAACATGAATTACTTACCTTTGCTACTCAGTTATCGCAAAAGCCTAAAACTATATGTGCTACAGCTACATACCATCAAACTTATCTTAACACTCCGATGGTCGCACTGGGATCTGAGAGATCCACTGACGGACTTTGGTCTGTTCCCAGCCAACCCTTCAATGAAGGGGGCTCCCTCTCTCAGTACCTTCTTTTCTTGAGTTGCTTTTGGACTCTGTGTGATCATGGAAGTCAGCTGGTCCTCCCGTGTGGTGCAATCTTCATTCGGATCTGATAGATCCACATGGCCGAGCACGTAACTTTTTCTAATTTCCCTTTTTTTCTCTTTCTTGTAGTAATTTTACACATTGCATGAAACTATTTCGTTCGCTATAATGTTTTTGCCATTCTACATTAAATGAAAATAAATAAACAATGAAAGTCTGAAAATACCTATGTGCTAGTTTGTACAAACGATTTGTACTATTGTTACTTATAAGTTACCGCCTTTTGTATTTTTCATATATACAAAAAAAAAAATCAATAATTCAATAATTGTGATGAGTTTTACTAACCTTCCATACAACACGATGATGGATTTTGTTATATTCGTAATTTGATCTAAGTAACGATTATTCATTTAATTCCTATTCTATTCAGGTAGGTACCTGTTTTTTGTAAGGATGCAACTTTTTTGCCATGTATTCTATTGTATGCATACATCATATTGTGTACCTGACTGCTATTCACAGAGAAACTAACATTTGATCTCGAGATAAAGTCATATTTTTCAGTCATTAGTTTTTTCCAAGAAATACACCTTTTTCTGCTTGTAAACTATAATTTTCACCAGAAAATAGGTCAATTCTAATTTACTACGTTTTCTAGCTACTAAAATATAAAAATGGGGGTCATTTTCATTGAAAAACTCCATCACTTCCAGATGGATCTCACAGGACCAGCGCGACCATCTAAGTAACTTTTGGGGCGCGACCTTCGGAGTGTTAAATTGCCCTGACGATGCCAACCAATGGTGAAAGCTAGCTCGACATGAGAATGTATTAATCAAACTGAGGATCTGCCTCTTTATTCCTTCCCTCACCACAAACCTGTCTTACACGAGTTAATTGGGGGAGGGGGTGTAGTTACCACGACAATATCGTGGTAGATATATCTGTATATCAGGTGTATATCAGGGTAGATACGAAATATTAGGTGTACGTAATTTCACTCATAATAATACGATTGCTAATCGTAATTCATAAAGCGATAAACCTGATTATATAGTGGTGCCTGCGTCGTAGTAGATCCTATCGTATTCCACAGCATCCCGTTTCAACTCAATCATCTTTATTGGATTATGACTGGTACATGGTATTGGAGAAGGTAATTGGATCTCGGATTGGAATCTCGTTCTCCGTATCTCGTCAAACCGTCCTAATATAATCATCGTGTTTCGGGAAAATACGAGAGAAAAGAACACATGGTCTCCACTGGAACAGTGAGAATATAGCGTGACATGCGTGGGGGTTCGAATGCGTGTCGTACACCCTTGGAGAATAATGTGCAACACTCGACGGGGAGACGCAATCGACTTATTGATCGCGATGACTAAGCCCATGAGGAAATGCATTGCGATGGGATTATAGCGTCGGGATGGGCCTGGAGATAGCTCTGTGGGGGAGCAACCAAAAGGAATAATGAGGCATCACGTAAGCTGCATTCAGTTCTGCAATGAAGCGGTCACGGATTAACGTAATGGGTACTTAGCGATTGGATGACGGGGGAGGAAAGATTCGATTCACTATAAACAAGAGCAAATTGGTTCAATGCTGATGTTGCGGCCGAATAATTTGTCATTCATTAATAAATGAAACGAAGTTAACGAATCCAAATTCAACATTGAAATTACTGATGGTTTGAAGCTGTTATACACACAATCGGCTTAGGTGCAGGCATAGTGGATTAGAGCTAAAACAGAGATTAAGGTGAAAAGGTTGTTGTATTCTATTGACTGAGGGGCTGTGAAGGCAGATATCCACTAGTACCAAGGAGGCCCAAACAGTGGAGGGCGCAGGAGTAATAACTCAAATCACTGTCAACAGATGGCGCTGACAACCGTCCCAAGCGAAAGGTGAGTGTCAAGCATCGAATTTGAAGTCACTCAAGTCACTCGATCAAGCTCCAGGATTTTTGAACTTTCCTCTCACACTTGAACAGCGTTCGTTTCGAAACGAAAGTTTATAAAGTGAAGATTGTTTTGACTGGTTTTGCAGTTACCAAAATCGTGGAAATTTGTCTTTACGTTTTCTCCGTTATTCTAATAGTCAAATTGCCCTCATTGAGTTCATTCCAGTGGCCCTTTAAATATTGCTTCCGAGTCTACCAAGGTAGCGGAAGCTTTGTTTTCACTTTTCAAGGATGAAAAAAAAGTTCTCCAAAATCAAAATTTTTACTCGTGTTTTACGTTTTAGACCATTCTGAACAATTTTAGTTCCATTTCTGTGTGTCTGTCTGTCATGAATTCCTAGTAACGGGCATAACTATACGAAGTTATTCTTCTTATTCTATGAAATTTTCAGGGATTGTGCGAGTTGGTGTGTAGAAGGTCCCCAATGAAAATCATCATCCCCGGACTCATAGAAGCGACTGCACATGCGCAAACGTGAATTCCTTGTAACAGCCATAACATCCACATTTTCCGTCCGATTTTGATGAAATTTTCAGGGATGTTACAGATCAGTATCCAGATGGTCCCCTTTGAAAATCACTACCTTCGGACTGATAGTAGTCACTGCGCATGCGCAAACGTAAAATCCTTGTAACAGCCACAACACTTACATTTTTCATCCGAATTTGATGAAATTTTCTAGGATTGTCCAGATTAGCGTGTAGATGGTCCCCTATGAGGGTAGTGGAAGGTACTTAGAGATTGGTGTTTTGAGATTAACTACTATGCATCGGATCATCTATATAATCCGGTTATGGGTACGAGGAAGCTATGTGCCCCACCCACTTGGCACTTTTTTTTAAATTCTTTTCACTAAAATTCATTTTTTATAATTCTTCTTTTATGCCAATTTGGCGCATAACTCCCTTCAAAAAGATACACACGAGGGTGTATTAAGTCTTCTTTGAGTACACGTGTTGATTCCCACATGGAAATTTCCGCCCATTGGTAACGTATATTTCTTCTTTTTAACTTAAGTACATAGAATAATAAGTCATTACATCTGTGACTGATCAACACCTATGCTCTAAGAAGACTTAATATGCCACAGATGAGTAAGATCCTGATCCAGGACAGAAACGTCGAGTGAATAAAGAAACCTACTTGGAGACTAGCTAGGTAATTTCTCCACCTCCATTTAGATTGGAATAGTCAGAAACCTACTAAATATGTAACTATATAAATACACATATGAAACAGTTAAATTTCAGAAAACCTTTCAGAATGATCCAAAACGGATTTCCATGAAGAAATTTTTCAAAGTTAGCTTCAGCAGTAGCTTAATTTTTTTGTTTTAATTTTGTAATAAGAGTGAAGTTTTTTAACAGGTAACAAGTACATTAATAATTCACGTCCAAGAGAAATTTTATGCAGATTCTGAGTCCTTTCAATCTACCATAACGTTCCCCCTTTTCTGCCTCGATAATATGACTGAGTAGGAGGTTCATGCCGAACTAATCAAATACTGGTGCACAACTTGGTTGGAACAGAGGTAAATATCCCCGTGGAAAACACGATGACTTCGGTAAATTTGAATTTTTTCTCCACTCAAGAGGGACGGAGATGGGAAAGCTTTGCCAACAACATTAAATGCCTGACCTGTTTTAACAAGATGAAAGTAATTGAGCCTGCGGCAACTTTATGCTCCACCCCGACTCTTCGAAGCCTCTTCCGAAGTCCGCTTTTCACTACTTTATCGTCGTCTGAAAAGTCGATCCTTCCCGGTAGGAAAAGTTCACACCCGACCCTCGACCCATCAATTTTATCGAGAAAAAAAGACAAACCAGGCAAGAACCTTTTCCTGGAGCTGAACGAACGACGGCGAGGAAAGTGCGGAAACGCGGTTTGAATTTAAGATAGGAAACACCAACGTTCGCTAAGTAAAGGATGTATGGGAGCCTTCGTAGAGAGAAGAGAGAGAAATCTTCGATTTGAAGAGGTGAAAAAGTAAATGGGACACTGAGTACCTGGAGTGCCACCTATATTGGTCTACGGAGTCTCCTAAGGAAAAGATGTTGATATAAGCCGATTTACCTGATGGGATAGTTCACGTAATAGAGAACCTTAGAGCGAACTGGACTTCTTGAAATATAAGGAAGGTAGAAAGAATATCACAAGATTTGCAGAATTCTGACGGGGGAAAAAGCCTGATTGGTTCCCACTGAGAATCCTATATTTTGATTGGCTGATGGTTCTTGCATTCTGATTTGCTGCTGCAGAGGCTCCGATTTTTTCTGGTGGAGGCAGGAATGAGCTAGAATTCTTTAAATACACAAAAGTCAAAGGCATTTTCATAGAAGGTTCATTATGGACGACTTTCAGTGAGATTCGTGCATTCTGATTGTAGAGATTACTGTAGTTTGATTGACTCGATGCTCCTGCGTTCGAATTGGGTCTCAAAAAAATATGTCTGCATTTTGATAGGCTGGAGGTTCTTGCATTCTGATTTGCTTCCATAAAGGCTTCTGTCCTCAAGTGGAGGTTGGAATGAACTAGCATTGTTAAAGTACACCTGCAGGGGCATTTTCATGGAGGTTTTTGCATTATGGTCGGCTGTCACTCACGCTCATGCATTCTGATTACTGCAATTTGATTGAGCAGATCCTCCTGTGTTTGAATTGAGTCCCACACAGGCATTTCTGCATTTTGATTGGCTGGAAGTTCTTGAATTCTCATTTGCTTCCACAGAGGCTTCTATCTTCTTGCAGAGACTGGAATGAGTTAGCATTGTAAAAATATAGTAAAGTCGGGGACTTTTTGATTAGATGGTGATTCTCATCGGCTCTCAATCACGCTCCTCCATTCTGATGCAAGTATTTACTGGAGTTGATATACTGAAGGCTCTCTTCTTCAAACAAAGGCTGGGATATTTTGATTGGCTGGAGGCTCTTGCGTTCGGATCATCTCGCGCCTGCATTCTTATTGACCAGAAATCTCTGATTTTCAATTCCTGGCAATTCCTGCATTCTGATTGATTGAAGTTTTCCACACTGTGGCTGGCTGGATGCCCCTGGGTTCTGGTAGGCCATTTTGACAGAAGGGAGATCTCTTCACTGGTTGGAAGTTCCAGAATTCTGATTATCTAGAGGCTATTCATTTTGATTGGGTACGACCTAGGCTGCTGCATTCTCATTGGCTCCCACTAATGAATTCTGCCTCACTGAAGAACAATTCGTACAACCTCTGGAAAATTGCATCAAAATTGAATCATGATCAGGCAAATCAATATTCAAAAAACTCAGAAATGATTTTAAAGTCCAAATTTCTTCCGATCTTCATCGAATAGCATCTCCATCTTCAATGACGAAGAAACATTTCAAGACCCATTTTGCTTCCGAGCAAAAGCTTTTTTTTTCACTTTTCAAGGTTGAAAAAAAAAGTTCTCCAAAATCAAAATTTCCACTCGCGTTTTACGTTTCAGAATTTTCTGAACAATTTTGTTTCCGTGTCTACTATGCATCGGATTATCTATACAATCGGGTTATGGATACGATGAAGCTATGTGCCACACCCACTTGACAGACGTTTTCTACAATTGATGTGATTTTTAAAAGTGAATCATTCGAATTCAGGGTAAAACACCGGAGTTCTTCAGGAAATAAGCGACCCCTAAAAATCAAAACGAGAACTGTACATCGTGAAACAGTGTGAATAACCAGCTTCCTTTCACTCTTTGTGTGTTTTTTCCTGTACATGAATGTTAAAACATCCTCTCTGTTCGCTGCCGTGATTGTTTTCAGCGAGAGGGGTGAAGTCAACAGGCACAGTGGAGCAGAACGATCTGGCCTACATGCTCGCCGACTGATCCTTCAACTGAACCGAACCTCATTCACCTTCCAGACACCGGTTATATAAAAGGACTCGGGGGAGAAAAAAAAGGAAAGTTTGATCTTGATGATCATCAATATTGAAGAGTGAAGTTGTCTTCGGAAGAAGTGGATGGAAAACTCGAAACGAACTCTTTCACGCTCCTGTCACTTTTCAATCGATCGTCCCAAACTTTCTTTCGTTTGAGCGAATTAAAAGAAGTTTCCGCTAAGAGGGGCCAACTTCTAAGGTTCGAAATAGGTAACCTGAAAAGTTGGAGAATCTCCTTCCTTCTTGACGAGAACACGAGATTTCCATATTTTGATTTTTTATGCAAACTCTGGACTCCCAACTAAAGCTGTTAGCTATAGCTGCAGCTGGCACATAACTGCTAATAGCTAACGCTGAAAGTTGTATTTCTGCAAATTGTAATAAATGGTTGAGCTGCAAACGGAACCAACAAATTTTCAAAAACAAGTAATTTTTAGTAATAATACAGTATTTATTAGGTATTACTGGAAAATTCCTTTTTCTACTTAAAATTTCTCTGCAAGTGCTTGTCTTTTTTTAAAAGAAGTCATTGTCCAGTTATTAGTACTATCAATCTGATATTGAATTTATATATGTCCATATCTGTGCCAACCAGTACTGAAAATGAGCACCCATTTTTTCGAAGAAAAAGCTACTAACACAATGATTTAGAAAGTTGAGTTGAAAATAATTGTTTTTTATTACTTCGTAATAATTGCATTTTTTGAAACAAGCTTTTAAAAATAAAAAATTCTTTATTTCCGTATTTTCAGTGAGTTTTAAAATAGTTTAGTTTAATGATACTCATTTATTTGATTTATTTATTTGAAAGTTCTTTAAGAATAAAGAACGTGCAAAAAAATTGCATAGCAAGAAGGTAGAACTATAAGAATCCATTTATAGCAAAAATTATAAAATTACCTTATGCTTTATTGGAACTATAAATTTCATAATGTCGATGACTGAGATATTTCCAGCGTTAGCTGTTAGCTATTAGTTGTCAGCCATATCCATAGCTATCAGCTTTAGCTGCTCATCATTAGCTGATCTTTTCAAATAATAGCTAATTTAGCTAGAAATTATAGCTGTTCCTGAACAGTTAATACCTAAATATCTAGTTGTTAGCTCCACCTAATTCATAGATTATAAATTTAGCTGTAGCAAATTACCCAGGAATCATCCACGTTTCTTCGACTTTCATTTCTCTGAATTATGAAATGCTCTCATTTCACAGAATTATGCCCCACTCAGTGTCATTCTCATTAGAATTCCCTTCTTTCATCGCATATTCGGATCTTACGGATCCAATCATCGTACATATATATTGTTCCCGCAAAAAAGTAGGTTGGATCTTGGATGTTGCTGATCAACTTACCTTTTACAATGAACTTATTATGGAAATGATTATTACAAAATGATATGGAAAAAATCTAGTTTTAGTTGCAATAAACAATATACTTATCACACAAAAAATCTTGGTTTTCATGATAATCTGATGGTAAGAGAAATCTGATGATTGAAACTTCGGGTTTCCCTTGCTTTCAATCGGTTCAGTGGGTTGTTGGTTGGTGAATTCGTGTGTACTTCACTTCTATCTCTCAGACGGGTATGAAAGATGTTCTCTTCACTCGTTCATTTGATGGAAGACAGATGAAAACACAAGCTTGCTCTCACGTTTTCGGAAGTTGGCGGAGTACCTACTCAACGTTGTATACTCCGCACATACTGTGCAGATGAAACTAAGAAGTACCTAACTTTCCAGCGAGAAAAAAGTTCTGAGACGGAAACAGAGTTTAAGCCTTTTCTCCCTCTCCGTTCTGTTTGACTTAGCCAACTCGGTAGTAAAACGCTTTCACAGGCGACTGAGTAGGCGACGGACGGTTCGGAGGGGGTCTTGTATGAGGTCACGGCGAACCCCCAAGGCAAACTCCATCCTACGCTCATAACTGGACTCCAGGGCTCGACCGCCGAGCACTATTCGCATATGTTACCATCCTCAAGCATTCTTCTGTTAACTTCTGGGTACCCACAGCCACATATCTGTGAGTCATATTAATATGAACCCGTCATTCAAAAGAGAAATTCCGAACCTCTCGTGATAGCCAAGACGAATTAGAGAAAAAAGGAGGAATAATTCATAGTAAAGATATTCCTCCACCAGGCTCGTCCTTCACACGTGGTTAATCATACCTCAAAAGTCCCCGAGGGTGGGGGTGAGCTCGAGGAGGGGGAAGGAGGTATTTCTCCTATTTTGTCGACTTTTTTGTCGGTTTTTGCCTATAACTTGAAAAGTAAGCTTTCTAGCGACTTGTGCACTGTTACTGGAATTAAAGTACATAAAGTTATCTATAATTTTCATTACTGACTTAAGTCTCTACGATCAGGCGTTCCGCCGCTAGAGCGCGTTGAAAAGTGGGTATCGTTTCGAAAAATCAGCAAAAAGGCCTTTTTACGCTCTTTTTACTCAGAAATCATTCTTACGAAGCCCCTAGGTAGCTTCAAATATGCTCATGACTTGTTTTCCGAACTTCAGTGATGCTCAGAAAGTGACTTGAGCAGGTTTTGTTGCTCCTGCTTGTTTTACCCAACTTTACTAAGAACACAATCGTGTCGGTCGCATATTGCTTTTAGCCCCTGAAATTAAAGTTGAGAAAGACATCGTATTATCGTTTGAAAGAAGTATTTCAGGGGCTAAAAACAACATGAGACCGACACGATTGTGTCCTTAGAAAAGTTGGGTGAAAGTGACAGGAGCAACAAAACCTGCTCAAGTCACTTTCTGAGCATCACTGAGGTTCGGAAAACAAGTCATGAGCATATTTGAAGTTACCTAGAGGCTTCGTAAGAATGATTTTTTAATAAAAAGAGCATAAAAAGGCCTTTTTGCTGATTTTTCAAAACGAAACCTACTTTTCAACGCTCTCTAGGGCAGAGCGCGCAATCGTAGAGACTTAAGTCAAGAATAAAAGTTGTAGGGAATTTTATGTACTTTAATATTGGTTATAGTACACAAGTCGCTAGAACGCTTACTTTCCAAGTTAAAGGCAAAAACCCGAAGAAAAGATTCAAAAAATAGGAGAAAATCCTCCCGCTCCTCGAGCTCACCCCCCACCCTCGGAGACTTTTGAAGTATGATTAACCACGTGTGAAGGAAGACCCTGGTGAAGGAATCTATTTACTATGAATTATCTCTCCTACTTGCCCATTTTTGGTCTAATTCGTCTAGGCTGTGATCTTTTATCTTATTATGAAATAATAAGCAAGGCCTCAAGGATTAAGGCATGCGAACTACTTTCCAGGCGGTGCGGGCATATTGCCTCTTGGCCTGCTATAAAAATTATTTACCGTAAAACAGGGTTAATAATATTACGATATTATCGTACAAAGTTTAGTGTTCTTCTAACATTGTCAACGTTTTTGTTATTGCTTCCGAGTCAATCAAGGTGCGGAAGCATTGTTTTCAATATTCAAGGTTGAAAAAAAAATTCTCCAAAATCAAAATTTCCACTTGCGTTTCACGTTAACGGCCTTCCTGAAGAATTTTGGTTCTGACTGTCTGTCTGACATTAAATCCTTAAAACAGGCTTAACTATACCAAGATAATGTCCGATTTAGATTGTGCGGGTCGGTGTGTAGTTGGCCCCCCATCACCGGATCGATAGTACTATCGATAGTAGGCTACTTAGCCTCGGCGCATGCGCAAACGTAAAATCCTTGTAACGGCCGTAACTTCTACATTTTTCATCTGAATTTGATGAAATGTTTAGGGATTGTTCGGATTGGCATGTACGAACAGATGGTCTGTAAAATCTTGATCCCCATCATGAGCCTCTGGAGCGGAAACGTAGCATCTATGGTTGCGAGGAGGCTATGTGCCACACCCACTTCGCAGATTTTTATGACTGATACCGATGCTTTGCAAAAACCAAATCGATCCAAAGGTCCAACTTGAAAAATACGTCACCCTTCTTAGCAACAATTGATGGTTCACGAATTTTATGTAAGGTGCCCCTTGAGGTTGATAAATTGTTTTATAATTATTTGTAGCCCTTCTCTTCTTTTTTTTAATTCGATTTTTTTTAAAATTTGATAATTGTATTTTACTTTTAATAACATCACATTTTGAGTTACATCTGTTTTGCACATGATTATGATACGACTGGTATGTGATAATTCAGCTACCCTCAAGTACGAAGCGCAGGATGACTGACTACAGGTTGCTGGAAATACATCTTGCATTCCTCCACAAGCCAGACGAGGTGATCGAGATTGAAGAATGCACCGTTCGATGTAAAGGTTCCTCATAAATCTAGAAAAATAGCGAACCGCCGGTATAAATCCTCCGATAATAATATCGCAGTAGCATAGCACGTGGCGCCAATATATTGCGGCTCACCAGCCATTCCTATGACATCCCACTCTTGAAGCGGCTCAGATATCCACCTCCTGATATTGGATACCTGTATTTTTTATATACGTAGGTGCATCTTTTTTTACACAATGCGGAATGCGATATTTTATCGTTCGATGAATATATAAGGGAGTTTTTCTCTGCAAGCATGCGGGGGTTCGTTTCACAAACGATCTTTTGAACTATAATTCCGTACCGTAGGTTATGGTTGGAGCGGTTTGCAAAAGAGGATGTCTGTATGACCCATCATAACTTTTTTTTAATTTAAAGCTTTATTAGAAAGGAAATAATATTACATAAAATAGTAATAAATGTTATGATACTCCTTGTAGTATTGAATAGTATAATCAAATAAACTAATATAAACTAATACTACTTATAGGCTTACTAAAGAATAAGTTTCTAATAAATGGCATTTCCTGATCCCAAATTTTTTTTAAATTGTCTGGAGATCAAGAGTTGATGTCAGGAATCGACTCAAGAAAACATCCCTAGATGACTAGATATTGCCAAAACTAAATTCAATGGAGTACGTCTTTCAAGCTGGATGGGAATCATCACATTGATTAACAAGGATAATATTTAAATATAGAATTCGTTGGTGTAGGAGTAATCGAGGGTGAAATGGCAACATGACCTAACTCATTTTGGTTTATTATTTTCAATAATGAACCTTTGGAATCGACCAAGAAAAAAAAAATTTTAACACCCCCTCAAAATTTGATGGTTTACGTTTCAAGGTACGTAGAATCCAAAAAGCGAATAAAAATTTGGCCGTCTGTCCGCCGTACGCCGTGCGCCGTACGCGGCACTTTTGCCACTTAGCATTGACCGATTTTGATGAAATTTGGTATGTAGGCTCCATTTGGGGTCTAGTTGTGCCCCGAAGCTTTTGGTTGATGTAGGTCACTTCTAAGGGTTCCAAAATCAATTTTGAAATTTTGAAAACGCCCTAACTCAAAAAATTTTGATATAAAGGTATTGTTTTTCCTTCAATTTAAGATTCTATAGAATTTTTAGAATTTTTTGAGACCACGCGGAGCTCTGTTGGACAAATCGTTCGCTCCCTTCGAAAATTTAAGGGTTTATATTGAAATATACATATATATATATATAAATCAAAACACTAGTGTGAATCGCAAAAGAGGCCTAATCTCCGTTCAAATTAGAGCTGACCGAAATGCGATCGATGGTTGGATTTTGATTTTTTTTTTTATCGATTTTTTTTTCTTTTCTTTTTTACCTTCATATTTGATGGTTGGTGATTTTGTAGACGAGTGATCTATATAGAAAAATAATAAACCATTGTGTAATAATTTGCAGCGTTTTGGGCCGTATTGAGTTAAGAGTGTTTCTAGATTGGTTGTTTCTAAATTTTGACCCAAACCCTTCACCAATTGGCTGCAAATACCAACGGACAAGCATAATGGCCTGCACTTGCTGTACTGGAAAAAGTTCCTGCCTCACGAATGTCATTAATTGTTTAATTAAATCCCCCATTAATACCAAAGCAGGAGGAAAGTAAAGAGAAAGAGTGCCAAAGAGGAAGGAAAAGTATTGATTTGTCTCCTTCAAACTACCACTCCTAGTTTTAAAGCCAGTTTGCTTCAGAGTTACACCAAGGTAGCGGAAGCATTGTTTCAACTTATCAAGGTAAAAGAAATGAAAAGTTTTACAAAATCTAAATTTTCTGAACAATTTTGGTTTTTAGTCTGTCTTTCCGCAAATCCTTTAAAAGGGTGATACTATACAAACTTACTCTCCGATTTTTATGAAAATTTCAAGGATTGTGTAGGTATAGATGGTCTCCTATGGAAATCATGGCCCCCATTTTGTGCGCATGCGCAAACGTCAATTCCTTGTAACAGCCACAACTTCTACATTTTCCATCCAATTTTTATGAAATTTTCAGGCATCACGCGAATTTATGTACAGATGGTCCCCTATGAAATATTGCAAGAGGTTGTTGAAAATATGGGGAAATTATGGTTGTTTGCAAAGACCGGAACCAGTAACGGATGAGTCATTATTTCTTATAAAAACTTCTTATTACATTATAATAAAAAGAAATAGGTTTTTGGTGTCTCCTGAAAATTCAGAAAAAATGAGTTAGGTCATGTTGCTCGTAATATTATTACGAGGATGAAGTGGCAACATGACCTAACGATTATGATAATATAATCATGACCTACATGATTATATTATAATATATTATTATATTGCTTTACTATGGAGTAGTTGCTAGTGGTGAATTCATCATGTTGACAGTTTCCAGGGGCGTCAGGTGAGAATTTTCGTCAGGCTAACAGCTTGGCCAGAGGAGTTAACAATAATGAAAAACGCAGCAAATTATTTCTCAAAGGTTCATTAATTTTCTTTATTGACCAAGCACCAGCAAAGAGCACAGCTTTGCCATTGTCACTACATACCAACAATGTTTTTCCTTCGTAATCAAGTTTATTTAGATGAAATAAACGCTTCACACTCCATTCTAAGAAATAAAGAATTCATCCATTAAGAAATTTGATTACTGGTTGCTAAGGAATGGTTTAAATGTCTGAATGGTGGTGAGGGAGGTAATGTGGGTGGATGGATATTTCGTGTCTTAATTAGTATCCATGGCTCATTTTCCAAGTTTCTCTGCTTTCAAGGTCACGAAACAGCTCCTCGATTGTTTGCCTTGGCTTATGCTGTGGTAGTGGGGGTATAGCAATACTTGACCCCGCGCTAACCCCCCCCCCCCCCCGTCTACCCGCTGATCGTCGCCTGTCATCCAAAACAGACCCGCAAAATTCATTTTGTTGAAGTGATTGACTTGCATCCCCGAGCACCGCACTAGTTCGCGTAATCAATCGTAGTTACCGACCTCTATAACTCTCTGGTGTGTTGCAGGCTAGTATCCAAAGCAAAATACGTACTTATTCCATTCTCCTACTTAACTAACTTTCTATTTAACTTATTTAACTTCCTTGCCAATCATAAGCCCTAAATTTTATTTAAATTTTCCAAAATCGGCTAAATATCTTGCGAAAAATAGAAAAATAAATTTAATTTATTCATTTTGTATATTTTGAGTAAGGTAGTGTTTGCTATGTTTGGCTGAAGAAGAAAAACATCAACACGTTTGAGAAGTTGTACGCAATTATATTGAATTCGCGCTTTTGGTTTATTATGTTTAACCCAATAAATAATCCCCCTCAACATTTGATGGTTTACGCTTCAAGCTACATAAAATCCAAAATTCTGTTAAAATAAATAAGACCAAAATTATCAGTCCGCCCGCCATACGCGGCCCTTTTCTTAGTCACCATGGACCGATTTTGATGAATTTCGGTATATGGGCACCATTTGGGGTCTAGTTGGGCCGGTTAATGTAGGTCACTTCTAAGGGGTGAAAAATAATGGTTGAAAATTTCAAGAGTGCTCTCGCGTTTTCTTGTTGTATCTAAGGAACCAAGGGAGGAGGAAACTCCCAGGTTCCCGGCATAGCAGGTAGTAGATAGCAGGTCCCCAAGTCCATAAAGTGGGGGTAACTCAAGTTCTTCAAAGTTGAGTCGTTTTTCAAGATTAGTAGGTAGTGAGGAGGCAAAATCCAAGGAATTCGTTGATTTGAGACATGGGAGGTTCTCAGTAATGAAGCTATCTTTTCCCTCAAATAACTTATTTTGTCATGTGAAAACTTGTATGTTCAGCGTTCATGTTTTAGGCTATGCTGAATGATGACGGTGTGAGGAACATCGGGTTATTTGAATTTTAGTTCTCGTTGTGTTCTGAGGGCACTTGGGAGTTCTCTAACGTTCCACTCCACGACGTCTGTGTGGCTAACTGTGTTGGTACCGTAGTTAGAAGTAACGCGATGCTCTCTAGCTTTCCACTCAGCACCTAACTAGGTTGAAGACTCGGGCCTTCTCATGTTCTTTATTGAGCTGTATTACGGTAGACTTCTACGCCCACTTTACCGCATTACATTGTTCCTGCCAACAACGTATGTGAGCGAACTCCGGCGGGCAACTTGAAGAGGTGCACTTCAGGGTTGTTATACCAACTCGAGGGAGGATGGCTGTAATGTACTTAGTCTCTTGGTTCTCCAAATGAAATTATTAATGCAAATACAACGAAAATTTCACTTGTTCCGACGAGGTATCGGTCGATAAACTACCGCAGCCAAGCCTCAAGGGCAAAAATATTTGGAGTTGTAAGCGCATTTTTCAAATTTTAAGATTGATAGCTGGTAAATATTATAATCAGGCTTCATGCAGACAGGGTCCTTAGCGCCACATTTGGCCAAATCGAGTAGGTGGTGATTTTTACGATTTTGGTTTATTATTTGCAATAATGAACCTTTGGAATTGACCAAGCAAAAAAATTCACCCCCCCCCCCCTCAAAAATTTGTTGGTTTACATTTAAAGGTACGTAAAATCCGAAAATCGGGAAAAAATCCGTCCGCGGCTCATTCCGCCTTGATCGATTTTGATGAAATTTGGTACCTACATGGGCTCCATTTGGGGTCTAGTTGTGCCCCGAAGTTGGTTGATGTCAGTCACCCCAGAGGGGTGAAAAATAAGGACTGAAATTTTAAAAACGACCTAGTTCAAAAAGGGTTCAATATACAGGTATTGTATTTTCATCAATTCAAAATACCAAGTACTGAATTTTTAGACTCGAATGAGACCACCCGGAGCTCTGTAGGAAAACCGTTCGCTCCCCATGAGAACTCAAGGGTCGGACTTATAATAAATCATAAAATTTATGAATTATGAATGATTTAATCATTTAATGATTATGATCAGTGTGAATCACAACTCTTTGTTTCTTCAAATTGAGTGTGAAGCGTTTATTTCTTCAATATAGAAGCGGAAGTAAGGTTGATGGTTAGTGATAACGGCAAAGATGTGTTCTTTTCAGTCGAGTGATCTATACAGAAAGATAATATTAAACCATTGTTCAATAATTTGCAGCGTTTTCCGTTCGTTTCACAGGTTCGCACAGGTACCTTCTTCAGGCGCCGCTTCAACTGAAAGACGTTGTTAATTATTACACAACGGTTAATTTTTTTCTGTTAAACCACCCGTCTGCAAAGGACTTTGCCGTTAATATCTTTTGACAGAAAGTACTGTGATGATTAGTGCTTATTTTTATGTTATGTTATAAAAATATGACCGCGTTGTACGAAGTGGAAAACTGAAGTGAAGTTTTATTGATGCTAGTAACCAAAACTAGACACATGATAATAATTATGAATTACTAGGTTGATGTAGTGTCCTTTACATCATCCCCCTTCTCCTCCTTCGCGTATGGAACTAATCTGTCGGCATGAACAACTCGTGGACGGCCATTTGGAGGTCGAATCCGAAACACGACGTCAGAGATGGGTTTCATCACAATGCAGGGTCCAACCCATGGGCACTGCAGCTTTGGACAGCGTCCCACTGCACGTCGAGCCAGACACGATCTCCAATCTTGTATCGTGGTGACACAGCTTTCACGTCGTACCTTCTTTTTGCTTCATTGGATGCAGCCAATAGCTTTTGCCTAGCTAACTCATGCGTTTGTACTAAATGTTCTTGGAGTTGCTTGGCATAGTCAGCTTTTGACTTCATTCCTGGGACATAGCCAGAGAGTAGATGGACTGGCAGTGTCAGTGCTCTACCGAAGTTCAGCTCGGCAGGAGTAAATCCCGTTGTTGAGTGTTCTGTAGCCCGATAGGCCAGCAGCACACAAGGAAGCCACTTGTCCCAGTCCCTTTGATTTTGACCAACCATTTTTGAGAGCATACTCCATAGCGTGCGGTTGAAACGTTCCACTAAACCGTTGCTTTGTGGGTGCAGTGGGCTTGTCCGAGTCTTTTGTACCTGCAAAAGCGCCATGACCTCCTGGAAAACTGCAGCCTCGAACCCGGTCCCCTGATCACTGTGAATTTCTCGTGGGACTCCAAAACGAGAAATTACAGTTTCAACCAACCCTTGTGCAATGGTTTCTGCCTTGACATCCGGAACAGGAAACGCTTCCGGCCACTTAGTAAAATAGTCAATGGCTACAATAATAAACTTGTTTCCTCGATCAGTCTGTGGTAAGGGGCCCACTATGTCTATAGCTACCCGCTCAAAAGGTACTCCAGACACATAATTTTGAAGTGGTGCTTTCACCCGGGGACCTTTCCCTCCTCGCCTACCACAGACCTCACAAGTTAAACAGTGCAATTTGACATCCTTGTGTAGACCAGGCCAATAGTAGTGTTCCCTGATGGCACTAAGAGTTCGACGGCGACCAAAATGACCAAAGTCATGTGCCTTTTGCAAAATCTCCTTCCTTAGTGCCATAGGAACTACTACTTGATGAACTGTCTTCGTACCTCTATCATTTTCCCATATCCGCACAAGTACTCCATTTTTCAGTGAAAGAGCATCAAACGTAGTCCATAGAGCTTTTAAAGACGTGTTGTGAACAGCTACACTTTCCCAAGAAGGCCGCTTCTTGCTGAGCACCCAGGACCTTACCATACTCAGCTCTTGATCTGTTCCTTGGGCTTCTGCCCAATCAGGTCGAGAAGCATCCAACTGGACCCGCATGGATAGCTGTTCTGGCAACCCCTGCTTCTGTTCTGCTCTTAAGCAGTAACGGCAGTCCTGATCCACACATGGTCTTCGTGACAAGGCATCGGCATTTTGATGCGTCTTTCCTGATCTGTAAACTATCTTGTAGTTGTAAGGAGACAAGAAATCAAGCCAACGGGCCAACTGGCCATCTGGGTCCTTGAAGTTCTGCAACCACTGAAGTGCAGAGTGATCAGTGCGCACAATGAACAACTCTCCACTGCCTATTCCGAATGAATGAAAATGTTTTACAGCCTTGATAATGCTCAGCAGTTCCTTCCTAGTAGCACAGTAATTTCGTTCGGGCTTTGATAGGCACTTACTAAAGTATGACAGTACTTTCTCCTGGCCATCATCGTGCACCTGTGACAAGACTGCTCCTACTGCTTTGTCACTTGCATCAGTATCAAGGATAAACTTACATCCAGGAATAGGGTGTCCCAACACAGGCGGTTCTGTTAATGCAGACTTGACGTCTTCAAATGATGCTGCACACGCTGGTGTCCATTCAAATGTAGCATTTTTATTCTGCAGAGCATAGAGTGGCGCCATCCTATCTGCAAAGTTACGAATGAAACACCGATAATACGAGCACATACCTACAAATGTTCGGACTTGCTTACAGTCTGTGGGGACTGGCCATTCCCTAACCTTGGCTGTCTTTGCAGGATCTGCTTCTATCCCTTGACCAGAGATGACAAAACCCAAATACGTCACTTTCGTCTCAAACAAGTGACATTTTTTAGGGTTCAATTTCACTCCCTTCTCCCGAAAAACTGTAAAGACCCGCCTTAACCACTCGACATGCTCATCAAATCTTTTGTTGTCAACTAAGACATCGTCCAGATAAACTTTTACCCTACCTAATCGAATTAGGTCTCTCAGTATTCCATGCATTGCACGCTGAAAGGTTGCTGGGGCATTGCAAAGCCCAAAGGGCATGGTTTTGAACTGCCATAATCCACGGGGTGTGCAAAAAGCAGTCTTTTCTTTGTCAGCTTCTGCCATGGGTATCTGCCAATACCCTGACTGCAAGTCTAGTGTGGAGAACCAATGGCTCCCTGCCAGGGCCCCTGTAAGCTCATCAATCTTCGGTAATGGGTGTGAATCTTTTTTTGTTACGTCATTCAAGCGCCGGAAGTCAATGCAAAACCTGGTTGACCCATCCTTCTTTGGAACCAGTACGATAGGACTTGCCCAAGGACTTTGAGATGACTCGATAACACCAGTTTCTTCCATATCTCGAACTAGTTTGTCAACCTCCTCGAGCCGGTGTGGAGCAATCCTACGGGGTGCCTGGCGTATTGGAGAATGGTCACCTACGTTCACAGTATGTGTGTAGCCAGAAATACAACCAAGGTCCTTTCCTCCTTTGGCAAAGACATCGCTGAACTCCTTGAGCAAATCAGAGACAACAATTCTTTCCGAATCTGTCAGGTTAGCGTTAGCTGCTATAGCTAGATTTTGGATATGGCCCGGCATTTCACCATCTTGTGGTGTTTCTCGCGTTGGTTCATCCAATGGACTGATTTCCTGAAAGCCATCCTCATCCTCAACTGAAACACTATAAGCCAACTCCATGGTTGTTCCTAGCGACTTTCCATCAACTACTACAACTTTTTCAGCTGGGTTAATCAGACACTTGTGTTCTTCTAGGAAGTCAAGTCCAAGAATACAGTCCTCGTGAATCTCAGCTACCAGAACAGAGTGTTGGCGGGAGATCCCATCCCCAAGGTTCAGTGAAATCACTGCCTGACCCTGTACTGGAATTAGCTCACCAGACACTGATCGTAACGACTGTGCTCGTTTCGAGGGTTTGACATTCAGTTTCATCATATTCGTGAGTGTTGAGTTTACTATGGTCTTTGTTGCTCCCGTATCAACAATAAAATCACATGGGACATCATTGGCCCGCCCTCTCAACACCAGAGACGTGTCAGTTGCGGTCCGGTATATCAGTAACTCTGTCTGATCATTTGAAGTCTGGGGCCAATTAGGATTAGTCGGAGTGTGCCCCTTCATTCCGACCTCCACAAGTTTCCCGACACTGAAGACATCGGAAGAGGATATGCTACTGGCTGTGGTGCCCGATTGGCCTTAGTATTGAGCATGTTCTGTGCCAATACGTTTATAGGTGGATAAGGACATTGCCAAGTAGCATGTCCAGGGATTGAGCACCTCCAACATAGCAACTTCTCGTTCGGATATATCTGACGTAGTCGAATCTTGCCTGACTGATGTTTTTGAACTTTCTTGGCTGTCTCATTTGGTTGCAACTGCCTGATAGTCCCAGATACCTCCAGGGCCTCAACAGGTTGAACTGGAATTGACGCTTGGGAAACCTGAGCAGCAGTTTCAAACCGAAGGGCAACCTTCAATGCCTCGTCTAATGTTTTTGGCCATTCACCAAGAACCTTCTCTTTCAATGACTGGTCTCGTAGACCTTGAACGAAGTTGTAGACTACCATTTCTTCTACAGGACCTGCTCTGTAGTTTGTACCCCAAGAACGATGTGCGAGCACTTGAACAGCGTGGTGGTATGAAGGAACATCTTCCTTGGGTTGTTGTTTCCTGGTCATCAACATCGTCATATATCGTTGGGTTTGATTTCCGTGACCAAAACGTTTTTCAAGGGTTTCAATAATATTGGAATACGTGCGGGGCTCTTGTATTAGCGGCAGGACTTCAAGAGCTGGACCAGTCAGGCTTTGCATAAGGGCCCGAGCCTTGGTTTCGTCATTCCAATCATTTCTCTGGGCAACGCACTCGAACTGCAGTTTATAGGCTTCCCAGTCAACTTTTCCATCATACAACTTTGGAGTAAATAATTTAGCCTCAACATAGTTTGACTTGAAACAATTACAAGAACCTCTATCTCTTGTTTGTAACTCCATCGAAGTCTTGAATTCATTCAAGTAATTGAGAAAATCCTCCCAAATTGTATGTCGAAATTCAGTAAGTGACATAAACCATTCTTCTCGAAGCTGTTCTATCAAATCAGCTTTCCCATCATTCAGGGTATCTCGAACACCTTCCCCCTCACCAAACTCTGCGGAGCGTGGGATGACCATTGCTGCCACCAGTGTGATGATTAGTGCTTATTTTTATGTTATGTTATAAAAATATGACCGCGTTGTACGAAGTGGAAAACTGAAGTGAAGTTTTATTGATGCTAGTAACCAAAACTAGACACATGATAATAATTATGAATTACTAGGTTGATGTAGTGTCCTTTACAGTACCTACCAGCAAAACCCAAATCCCAAAACGTTGGCGGTGCCTTCATTACGAAATTTGATTTTTGGTTATTAAGGAAGAAACGAAAAGATCGCATCAAAGGAACTACAAAGGACCCAAGGATGGTTGGAAGGAGGGGACGGGTTGAGGGACCCACAGGAGGTTCGTAGATAGCTACGTGTAATTGCGATTAATTTCACGATCAACTCTCATTTAGCCGTGGTTTATCGTACAGAGATGCTCTCTTTCATTTTTTTCTTAAACACTATTATAAATTGATGAAAAAATTTAAGTAATTAGGTATTTATTCACTAAATAAATAATTAATTATTCGTAATTGCAAACGGTTGGTGTCATATAGCTCTAGGTGGAGTAAAACAAATCTCAAAATTCCTCTATATTGAATTAATGAAAAAACAATACCTACCTTCTTGTAGGTTTACGAAACGTTTTCAAGCTAGGGCGTTTTGAAAATGTTTTACCCTACTTTTTCCACTTAGAAGTGACTGACAATAACCAAAAGCTTCGTGGCATAACTAGACTCCAAATGAAGCCGATATACGAAATTTCATCAAAATTGGTCCATGGTAACCGGGCAAAGTGAGGGTAAACAAACTGTTTCTTGCTCGATTCCAAAGGTTTATTAACCCTAATTGGACCATGGTGTCACTTGTGTCACCGAAAACATCTTAGGAATTCCACAGCTGCCCCAAGATGTCACCAGATTAATTATATTTAAATAGGGTGTGCGCCTGGGTAGGAAAAACTGTTTATTGTTGTTTTTAATCTAAGGTAGACCTCATTCTGAGAATTTTGGTACCAACCCCGACCTTCTAGCGTGCGTAAATCTTTTCCTATGAATTTTTAAAGTTTCGACCGTTTATGACGTCACAGTGGGCTGGGGGGTCCCGCCCAGGCGAGAGGAGCGCGAGAAGTCATAAACGGTTCTATGAAAAATCATAGAAACAGATCTACTCACGATGGAAAGTCGCGGTTGGTGCCAAAATTCTCAGGATGTAGTCTACTTTCGATTAAAAATCTAAAAAAAAAATCAAGGCGCACCCCCCATTGCAAATGAAAAGTTAATAGACAGAGCAAATTTTTGAAACCATTCTTGTAAGTTATTAAAAATCAACAGAATTTGTATTTTCTAAATTTTTCATCGATTTCCTTGGAAAATTCTGTCATAACATCATTCTGATACTTCCAACAGCCCACAACAAATCTACTTTCCATTAAATTAAAATTGCAATTTAATTTTGGTTACCTACTCAAGTGACACTTTGAGACATTGTGCAGTTCCCCGTATGTTTTTGGTGACACTAGTGATACCATGGTCCAAATGGGATTAACGAAAATAATAAACCGAAATAGATGTTGCATTTGCCGTTTGCAAGAAGGGGTGTTACTCTTGGCGTTCCCCTCTCGCATGAACAACAACACCTCATCCTGAGAGGCTTTTTCTGTGCTTCTATACATCACGCTTTGTGATTTGAGGCAAAGCAGCAGTTGCTTTGCTGGTCTCCGGTCTTATTTCAAACATCGATCAGTAAGTACTTACTTCCATAAAATTTCATTTCCCTCACCATCGTGGTTCAAATCCGAAGATCTGATTGGTGATTCTAAACAGATTGAAACTGGAAAAAAAATTCTTCCCTAAGGACAATTATTAGCATACGAGCTAATTGGGGTAACGACAGGACTCATTATTGCTAAATGGCACGTCCACGTACGTACAATGTACACGCCCGCGGGAACACATGAGCGATTGGTCAATAATTTACATCAACTACTCATGGTCGAGGAAATGGGTCCTGGGAAACGTATTTCAGCGGGGTCGCAGTTGAAAGTTGACACACATTGACAGCGGAGTCGGGTGAGTTTCGAGAGAGAAAAGATTGTTATAAAAGCCGACTTCTAAATGTCATGTTCCCACTACGCTCTCTGCTCCTATCGAAACATCTGAAGTTGACTCTATATTATGAAAAGATCTTTTCACGACGGTTACCATGCTGTAAACTATATAAGGCAAGGGATTTTTGATTTGTTATTTCCATTGGATTTATGCAGGAAAAGAATATGAATAATATACGGGTATTGAAGAATCCGAAAATCGAACAAAAAACTATCATTTTTTGTATAGATTACCGTCAACTAAGGATAAGGCTTTCACATTATAATATATTTTATTACTAAATACTTTTCCATTATAAAATTATATTAATATAATTATATGTATATATTGTATTAGAGTGTAGAACATTCTACAGTTACTGTCTAGTTCTACAGTTCTACAGTTACTGTCTAGTTGAAGTATAAGATGGGGTGGTTAATTGACCTTTCTTCTTCTTCTCTTAATTGACCCAGTCAACTGCTGCTAGAGACAGAAAGTTGTTTGCCAGTTTGAAACGTCTTTGTAGTTTGAAACTAATTATTCTTCAAATAAGTGATGTTGGCCTAGTCCATCTCACAAAATATTCGCATGATTAGGACCCTGATCTAGGGTCGAAACGTCGCGATCGAAAAAAGAAAGTGAAAACAATCGAGTCTAGAAAGGTCAATTAACCACCCCGTAGTGTATTATATTATTCATATATATTATTTAGAGAGAGAAAAAACACTTTATTGAACATTGTAGAAGGAATGAAGGTGGACAAGGACTCCAGTAGTCGTCGAAACGTAGTGGATTTGCCGAAAATTCAAATTGAGTTTTTTTGCAAGCCTAATTGTTTACTTCTTTATAGGTGCCAAAGGTTCATTATTGAAAATAATAATTCAAAATCCTACTTTTCAAATGACAGGAAATCACTCCAAGTTCCTATTTTCAACAGTTGAAATAGTCACAACAGTGGAGAATAGTTACTATTCTCCAATTACCAGTAATCTGAACTGGAAAATCACTTAGCATGGCCAGTTATCTTAGTGACATGAATTTTCACATCGAAAACACTGAAGTGAAAACATACATCCCTCTAAAAGTATGTAGCATGTTCCATGGTGTGCAGCTAAGGTGTTATTGTAGTAGGCAGGGTCTCTACGAATGAGAATTTAAATAATAAATCCCGAACTGTTAACAGTATCAGGATAATTAAAATGCAAAATCGATGAAAAAGATTAGAACTTTGCAGATGGGTGATCTATACAAATAATAGGTAATTAATGGATATAGTTTTTTAATGGAATTGGATTCAGCTTTTATCCTTTTTTCGCATTTCTTTATTTACTAAGTAAGTCGAGTTTCATCCTGTTCCAAACAAGACCAATCACATAAGGACGTTTCGCAGTTCTGAGTGACGTCCTAAAAATGGATGTACCGAGAAATCGGAATTGTTAGACCTCGCGATGTGTCGAACCACAAAAGAGTCACCAGCTCGAACGTCACTGACAAAAGCGGTGGTATCTTTGAGGCTCGGAGTTGGACGATCCGTCTACCAGACAGACAACGTCATTATTATCGCGAAATGTGAGGTACCTGGTGACCTGATTCCACGTAACGTGTTCCCTCTCTGAGACGTCAAAAGAGAAGAGCCTTTTCGAAGCTTTAACGTGCGTGTAACAAATTTCGTCGCAGCTCTGGAGCTGACAAGGAGAGTAACGAAGCTATCAGCTGTTGTGTTCCCTTCCGAAGTGATTTCCGAAACTGCCGAGCCGTTATCGGTTCTGCGCTGAGGGTCGAGTAAATACGTGTTCAACGGATCTTCGAAGGTAACAATCGTGACCCGGATGAGCCAGCTAGACGAGAATGTTTTTAAAAGTTGATCATGATTCACCAAAAACAAACTAGGTACCTATACTAATTTTGTTTGTTGAATTCGTCCTTTTGGTTTATTATTTTCAATAATAACCCTTTGGAATCGACCAAGAAAAAAATTTTTTTTAATACCCCCTCAAAATTTGATGGTTCACGTTTCAAGGTACGTAGAATCCAAAAATCGAATAAAAACGCTGCAAATTATTACACAATGGTTTATTATTTTTTAGATCACTCGTCTGCAAAGCCACCAACCATCCAACATGAAGAAAAACATCGATCGCATTTCCGTCAGCTAACATTTGAACGGAGATTAGGCCTATTTTGCGATTCACACTCGTGTTTCTGATTTATCGTACACCCAAACCTTAAATTCTAGTAGTGAGCGAACGGGGGAACAATATGAATGACAAAAAAATTGGACTATAGTACTCATGAGCTCATGCAGATATCTGAGAGTGTAAAGAGTCACATCCATTCCATTTTGAAAATAGTACATAACATTGTACTTACCTTTCGTCCATTGGGTCAGCAATTCTCGAAATCGAGAAGAGAGAACACTTGTAATAAGTAAATGATATTATTATACATAATGAAAACGTCACTCTGACAGTTGGAATCTAATTGATAGGCTCTCCTCTTCGAGAAACAGACGCTGAACAAAGTTTTTCGTTTCTGTGGATGTCCTGGCCAGCCTCCTAAGAAGAGCTACTCCGCGTTGCATATATGTAACGCTGGGCAGAAATGGGTTAAGATAGTATAGAATTTTTAGCATTTTTTGAGACCATGTGGAGCCCTTTAGGACAAACCGTTCGCTCCCTACGAGAATTTAAGGGTTGGACGTACGATAAATCAGAAACACGAGTGTGAATCGCAAAAGAGGCCTAATCTCCGTTCAAATTTTAGCTGACCGAAATGCGATCGATGTTTTTCTTCATGTTGGTTGGTGGTGACAATGGCAAAGCCGTGTTCTTTGCAGACTAGTGATCTATATAGAAAAATAATAAACCTTTGTGCAATAATTTGCAGCGTTTTGTTTGTTGAATTCGTCGTTTCTGGTCTTAATTACGCCCACTTTCTGAACTAAATGTCGAAATTTTTTTTGTCAATATGCAGTGGCGGACAGTGGTCCAAACCTGGACTGGCGCACACAATCCTGAATGGAATAATATTGAACAGAAACCAGGATTAGGCTCGCAATATTTTAAAATGTGTTTATTCCATTAAACGTATTCGAATACCACAAAAAATGCATCAAATTATTACACAGCGGTTTATAATTTTACTGAATAGGTCATCCGTCTGCATAGAACGCGGCTTTTTCACTGCCTAACATTAACGGCAACTGAGTACAACTCAAAACTCGAAGAAACGAACGGAGGCTTATTTTCCTTCAGTGAACAGTATTTTGAGAATCACACACGTGGTTTTGATTTTTTGTAAGCGAACGGTTTGTCTTACAGTGGTCTCTTTCGATTCTAAAAATTCAATTTTATCTTAAATTGGTGAAAAAGGTGAACTCCGGAGTGGACCTGGCCCCACGTAATCCCAGCCATGGAAGTACTCGTAGGAATATTCAATATCCAGTTTATCAAATACACATTAAGTGCCATGGCTGAAGAATTGAAGATACATAAATATGAAGACAATACCTCTATATCGAAAGTCAACATCAATTCAAGCTCGACCATTTTGATAATTTTAGCTCCTATTCTTCGCCCCATAGAACTGATTAAAGAGGAATTTCACCATGTCGGAATTTCCTATTTTTGACCCCAAAATCGGATTCAGCACCTCGAAAAACCTCCTAAGGCAAACTTTCAGCCCGAACTTCCTAATTTACGAATAAACAAAACAGTGTAGAAAATACGAATGTTTAAAAAAACCGGGAAAATGACGTCATGCTGGAATAGTTCATTTATGGCCGCTTGAAGCGCTGAGATAGAAAATCCATAGTCCCCAGATGCAAAATTTCACGAAACAGTAAAGTTTGAAATCGAAAAACTGAAGAAAAAAATAGAAAAAGGAAGATGGGAAAAATTAGGTTTCCCCTGTTTTTATTTGATAACTTTTCTCTTAGAAAACACGATTTCGTCGTCCCAATGGGCAACACTGGGAGGAGACGGCGATCCGAACAGCCCAATCAGCGAGCGTTCCCGCTTCACGTCGTTTTACCGGTTTGTTTTGAAATCAAAAATTTTGACTGTCTCCCAAAAATAACAGGAGACTTATTTTCCAAAATCAGCCCGATTTTCATCTATCCCACACCATTAACTATTCAGGAAAAATGCAAACAGAATTCGGTGAAATTCCTCATTGAAGAAAGGATGAAAATCATGGCCCCCAAATTGAATGTATTTTGTGCGGATGCGCAAACTGATGTTTTATGTTATTCGCAATAATAGAAATAATGCCGAAAACAGGAATACACCTAAATCTGACTAAAAAATGCGGAAACCGTTCAATGCCAAAATGGTCAGGGATGGTTCCCAAATAAAGGTGTAGTAATAGTTTCTTCAAAGAAGAATTTTCAAGACAGATTGTGTGTATGGGTGGTCACCCATTGCACTACTCAAATGCAAATAAGCTGAAAGAGAGGTGACCTCCAAGTAATGCAACCCGACAGTTCCGCCTTCATCGAAAAATCGACTTTTGGTCCTCAGAATCCGTACATGTACGGGGAGATCTAGAAGTGTGGTTACCCTACAATTGATAATGGGCTTGAAAAGCTCAGTACCTGTTGAGAAGTACGACTGGCGTAGATTTGGTGATTTATGGGATGATGGAGTTGGTCACTTCACTATCACTTCCACTCCGACCGCTGTTTCGAAAAGGCCATGCACAACCCGTATGGTAAATCGACGGACCTAATCAAAAGAAACATCGCACACGCGAATTGAATAATTCGGGGAAAATTCAGGAACCACAACCTAGAATATCACCTTCCACACTGACGCACGGAGAACAGGAAGACCGAACCTAAGGAGAAGAATACAACAACTAACTGATTGTCTTACCCTTGGTGTTTGGGTAAAAGCTCGACAGCACTGCGCATGCGCGAGGCGCGTTACCATATCAACAACAGCAGCTAATAGCTAGGTTTCCAGGAAGGACCATCATACGACCCCCCCAACTAATCCTTTCTTTTGTTTGTGTTCATCACAAATCAACCTAACAGGTATAACTTTCTCTTTCAGTTGAATCATTGCTGTTCACCCTTTCAATGGAAATTATCATTCAAAATCACTGTTAACATATTACCAACATGAATAAACGAGCATATTTTCAAGGAGTATGAAGTCAGTAGGTAGTAGGTAAGTAGTTAGTAGGTAGGTAGTACGTAGGTGGTAGGTAGGTATTATTGCTTCCGAGTCTACCAAGGTAGCGGAAGCTTTGTTTTCACTTTTCAAGGACGAAAAGAAAAAGTTCTCCAAAATCAAAATTTTCACTCGCGTTTTGCGTTTTAGACCTTTCTGAACAGTTTTGGTTCCGTGTCTGTCTGTCTGTGTGTCCGTGTGTCTGTGTGTCTGTCCGTCTGTCATAAATTCCTTGTAACGCACATAACTATACGAAGTTATTGTCCGATTTCGATGAAATTTTCAGGGATTGTGCGGGTTGGTGTGTAGACGGTCCCCTATGAAAATCATCATCCTCGGACTGATACAAGCGACTGCGCATGCGCAAACGTGAATTCCTTGTAACGGCCATAACTTCTACATTTTCCATCCGATTTCAATGAAATTTTCAGGGATGTTACAGAGTAGTGTTTAGATGGTCCCCTATGAAAATCATAGAGAATTGTTTTTCATAGAGGGATTCATTCATAGAGGGATGGTCTCCTGTGAGAATCTCAAATCTCATATATGACAAGGCTTCAATAGCTCAGAGGACAGAGTCTTGATTTGTGCTCCAGGGATCGCGGGTTCGAATCCCAGCCGAGGCTAAGAATTTTTTTGATCCAATCACATACATCTACTCACTTAATTTTTCATACGAATTTGATGAAATTCTCTAGGATTGTCCAAATTAGCGTGTAGATGGTCCCCTATGAGGGTAGTGAAAGGTACTTAGAGATTGGTGTTTTAAGATTAACTACTATGCATCGGATCATCTATACAATCGGGTTATGGATTCGAGGAAGCTATGTGCCACACCCACTTGGCAGACGTTTTTTCTATTTATTTATTTTGCTTATATTTTGTGAGCCAAATACTGTTCGCTATGGGGTCCGGTATAGCCGCGATCGCTCGGGCATGCATTCTTTTCGACTATAGTCGTTAAATCGATCTAAACCACGCTGTGCTACCATGAAATAGAGTTGCTAATATTCTGAGGGAATAAACAACTCGTATTCCTACCCAATGATTTAAATATATAAGAAGTTAATTAATAATATGAATTGGGTATAGTACAATAATAAGACGGAGTGTAGTTTAGATCGATTAAATGTTTAATCGAGTAAGAGGTCCACAATAAAATCAAAAAGGTTCTTGGGTATCAAGGAAACCGCAGAGAAATATGGGACGTTGTACTTAACCTGAGAAAGGCCGCAAGGGAACTAAACTTAGCAGGCTCCGAGGAACTGCTACAAGGTGGAGACACGACCTGACTATTGCGGGAGGTCGTGCGTTCAAATCTCGCTCCTAGGGGCGTGTAAAAGCAAGAAACATTTTCTAACCCCCTCTCACAATTTGTTGTTTTACGTTGCAAGGTACGGAGAATCCGAAAATCGAATTTTAAAGAATCCGTCCGTCCGCGGCACTTTTCTTAGCAACCATGGATTGATATGGCTGAAATTTGGTATGTGGGCTCCAATGGGGAATTTGCCTCAATTTTAGATTCTGGAATTTCAAGTCAAATCCTATTATAGGGCCCTAGAATAACGTTTAACACTAGGAATAACCAACGGGAAAAAATTACCGTAGGAGAAAATGACTAAACAAGTGAACCTCTGTTACAAAACACCGCGAAAATCGAGGAGTATTGTTGACGTCATACGAAAAAAAAAAAAAAAACGACGCGAAAACAACGACAACAGACAGAGTTCTAGCACCGCGACACAAAACGATCCAGTGAAATGGCTACTCGAATAATGTGATTCAAATCTTGAAACTAAATAAGAGAAGATGAAGAATAATAATGATTGATAAACTAGTAGATAGATTCGTATTGGAAAAAAGTGAGTAATATTGTTTTTATTTTCAATATTGTGTTTGGGTTCTTCCTGCCAGTTCGTGGCGCACTCTTGTGCGCACTACTCGGAAGGTGAAAGTTCGTGTATGTTCCGCTTCTGTGGTAAGCGCCACAGAACCTCCTTTGAAGTCAGATTGGTAGAATATCCGTCACGTTTCAAACATGGCTGCCTCTTACACATTGCCACCACATTTAAAATGTCCATCTTCCTTAAATTCTCTAATTTTTTTGGATGCGTTTTCGAGCAGCTCACTATGGTTTTATTCCATAAAAACAAACCCTCATTCGAAAAAAAAAAAAAAAAAATGTGAGGCAAATTCCCCATTAGGGTCTAGTAGTGCCCGGAAAAAAAAAGGTTGAAATTTTCAAGAATGCCCTAGCTAGAAAACTCTTTAAATAAAGGTATTGTTTTTTCACCAATTTAAGATATTAGTACCTATTGAACTTCCAGGGACCACGCGGAGCTGTGTAGGACAATCCGTTCGGTCCCTACTGAAAAAAAAAAAAAAAAATAGTAGGTATGTATGGTTGGTTGGTTAATAAAAGTGACAATGGCAAAGTTTTGCAGACGAGTGATCTACACCGTAAAATAATAAAACTTTGTGTAATAATTTGCAGTATTTTTTGGTTGATTTTTTCGCTCTTGTCCAAAGAAATCGTGAAACATCAGACTTTGGGAGGAGTAAAAAATTAATTCTTGCTCCAATCGGAAAATTCATTATTGAGAATAATACCACAATCTTAAACTAAAGAGCCAAATGCCCGATTGGGAGAACCTGAAGAACCCATTTCACTCCCCCCATTTTATAATTCCCTAATCAGATCACCTGTTTGATGATTTACCTTGGGAGAAGGGCCTTGGGATAGACTCAGTTTTTGATTAGCCGGGAAATGGAAGTGAAGTGGTGAATATCCCTCCGCTTCGGCCCCTCGTAACGCTGATTGGATTGCTTACAGGAAGGGAGAAATTCAGCAAGTTTACAAGATCGTGAAATTAATAGGAATTGTTTAGGACCCTCAGAAGGTTGAAGGAAGGAAAAGGGCCACAAGGGTCAACCCTCTCCCAACCTCTCGGAATGCCTTCCTGCCCTTTAAGTCTCTTATTACCTCCATTCAGTTGGCTCAACAATTTCAGAAAGTATGAAATATTCGTGACTGAGAGATGAACCGAAGCATCTCGAGTTGGAAACTTGTAAGGTTTCGAAATACTTGGAAGAATTCCGCTAGGTGGTGAGGAGTGAACTATTTTAAGGATCTTGAAGTGCGCAATTTTCAAAATCAAGCATTCCTACAACCATAAGAATTTTCTTTAAGGTACGGACAAGACATGGACGACACTCATTTTAGAGTAAACTATGAAACAACTTGTAGATCTCCTCCGTTTTCCTCCCGATAACACTGAACACTGCACTATACAGGGTGTCCCTTAAGTTATCCATCAAACTTCGGGAGTAGTTTCTACAACTAATTTGCAACAAAAATGTCTCTTCGCAATTTTCATTTAACCCCCTTAAAATTCGACTTTTTTTACTTTAAAGATTTTTTTCGTGTTTTCAACCTTACACCATTTAAACGGTCATAACTCCCTCAAATTACACTAAAAAATTAAAAATAAGGATATCGTTGGAAAGAGCGTAAAATTCCTAGTTGACCAGTCGAGAAAAACAAAACGTTAGAGTAGCAGATTTAACTCAAACTTGAAAATTCCTCAATTTCTGTTTTTTTAAGAAAATGTTGATGATTATTCCTCATTGAAACAAGGTATTTGCCAGAGGGGCTCAAAAGCTTGAAAACTACTCCATTTCATCAGCTTTCCAATGGTCACCCAATTTTTAGTTTTACTTTTGAGTTATTTAAAATTTTCACCTAAGAGGCTGATTGAATAATTTTACGATTTGTACTATGATCCACAACCATAAGGCTGATTACTCTCTCAAATAGCTAATATTTCGATATTCTTAACTATAGCTTTGAAGATTTCTGAGATAATTCGCTCATTAACTCATGCTGCATAAATGGACATAATTAACAAATTATTAAAAAATCGTTTTTTCTTTTTTATGGATACTTCAAAAATTGAGCTATTTAGACGAGCAACTAAAATTGCCGAAACCCGGCAATTCGATGTGATAAAAATTGCCGGCGATTCCGCAATTTGTGCTCAATTTGCAATAATTGCTCGGAGTTGTTCAATTTTTGTGGAGCAACTCCGAGCAATCAATTGCCTGGAGTTGCTCAACTTTTTCATACAGTCAATTGTGTTTCGAACTCAAAATGATATCGGTTGGGATGGGTATTTTTCTTCCCACTGAATAATTTATACCGTATATCGATATCGATTGTGAAATATCGTTAGGGTACATCGAATAGTCACTATTCAAACACATTCAAACAATGAAATTCTGGAACAATGTCTATACCGAATCGATAACAATAACATAATAATATTATGTTATTGTTATCGATTCGGTATAAACGTTGGTTGTCGATATATTATATCGAAGACCAGGGATATCGACTAGGTATAAGTTTAGAGTATGTAGTAGAGAATTTAGTAGTTTAGAGAATGTATATAGTATTGTTTTATATTGTATTATTTATAAATAGTATGTACCTATATTGGATCGATATCGAATCATTTTGAATAACAAAATATTAATAACAACAGTTATGTATTTCTTCACAATTTAGTATTTGAAGGGCCATAGATTGATAATCTATACCCAGAATATCTTATTTTCATAGTAGTTACATTCTATAATCTCCTGGAAAAAGAAAATTGTGAATAATTCACAGGAAAATGTATACTTGTATATTCGAATCTATATCTACAAAAAATGTTTTCCCTTGTATTTCCTAGTGAATTCTTTGAATGTCACCTTCCTCCCTGTCTCTCCCCAAAAAAAATTGCCGAAAACGAGCAACTGAAGCCCACTGGCGATGAATTTCAAAAATTGCTAAAAAAAAACTCCCACGACAAATCCCAACTGTTGTGTCTCTCAGGAACGTCGTATTTTCCAAATAAACCAACGGTACCTTTCCCTCGGAAACCAGGTCACCAGACAAAAACCTCAACGGACGCCAAGTCCGTTCTCCCGGGAGGAATAGAACCCGGAGAGTAGGGGGACGCTATATAAGCCTGTTTCCCGAGGAAAAGCTACACACTTCGATTCCAAATCTCAAACTGCTGTCCTCATTTCAAACCACCAACTCAAACCTTAAAAATCTCAAACCAAAACTTCAACACTTAGGAAATAAACCTAAGTAGTAATCTGGTTTCCCAAAAACCAGGGCTACACTTCTGAAATCTCCAATCCATTTAAATTCTCGTTAAAGTAAATTCAAGGTAATCTGGTTTCCCAAAAACCAGGAGCCTTTTCCCTCGATAGTTTAGTAAGCCGGATTCTATATAGCCCGGAGCTAAACTATTCAACAACTCCCTCAAAAACTTTCAGACACAACATCTATCAAAATTTAGAGTATATACTTCCCGTAATTTTATCAGTCATCAAATTTTAGAGTCAGATCTTTCACCAGTACCAAATTCGCAAAATTAGTGACCTCTACTAATCTGGATCACAACACCAACAATATGGAGCAACACCTGACAATTATTGCCGGAGACTCGATCTATTTCTCAGTAGGGAAAAATTACCCAAACGAGTTCTCGTTTGAGCAATAATTGCCGTAAAAAGTTACTCGTCTAAATGGACAGTCTCGTGCGATATCAATTCCGACCAGTCGTCTCACCCGACTCCGTCTGTCCGTTTTTCAGCGGAACGTAGAAGAATCTTCCTCTTCAGGTGCGTTGACCCGACCATGCGAATCGCACGCCCTCGCCCGCCGATTTGCCCAACCAAACCTCGACGAGAATAATCCTATCTCGCCAAAACCCCCGTGAACTCCCATTATTCCGTAGGTTTCCAATACTTCGCCCCCAATCATTCCCTTTCTCCGCGTTCCCGGAAACATTACGAAGTCAACAAACCTTCTTTCCGGCCCGTATTGTCTGATCCTCGATGGGGGCCGATTTTCACGGCGTCTTTGTTTCCGCCGCCTGCCTGGGTTTTCTGGGCAAGTAATTTTTTTTTCGGGCTTCAACGACAAAAAAAAAAGGCGCCCCACGAGGAAAACCATCTCACGCGCGGCTTTTCGCTAACGACGACGCCCCGATATTGTTAAAAATTACAAAAGGCTCAGAGACCTGTTTGGCCGCGACGTGACTTTATTCAGGAGGAAATCGAGAGGCTGAAAAGTAATTCTGAAAGATTACGTACAGCTGACGTGCTACGAAATGATTCGTCTCATAAACCTTGATACTGTAATACAGACCGTCTCCAGAATGACGAACCAGCATTCTCAACAATGTCCTGAGTCACACTAACAACCAAATTTTTTTTTATTTTTTATTGAACAAATATGTACAAGGTGGTATCCATTGAGGAGACCCCAACTCCCGCCAGGGGCACAGGTGGTAGTTTCTCGTACGTCAAATAGAGTGCTCTGATGAATGACTTACCATAGCAAGTAATATTACAGTGAGATTGATATGATAACTTTCATAATTTAATATTTATGTTGTTGAGTCGGAATGATTTTTTTTTTTTTTTTCGGCAGGCAGGTGAGAAAATCTTTAAGATCCACAGGTGGAGTTGGATCTCGTAAGATACCTTGAAGGATCCGCGACTTCAAGGTTATGTGGGATTCAAACCCACTAAAAAAAACACCCCCTTTTCTCCCGCGTTGGATGCTCAGCCTGGAACTGTTTAACACATTACTTCAGGCTGAGTCCTGGGGCACTTCATCAGTTCTGGATGGCGGGACGGACCAGGTGTTCCCTTCTCTGTCTCTCTCGTTCTGACAATGTCTTCCTTGTCAGGATACTCCATGCGTACGCTGCCACAAGACTCAGCTCCTCTCACCTTCCAGCATCTTGCTGACGACAGCTTCTGGTGTTGAAATTTGGGGAGTTAATCCCAGCTCTGCCAGCAGCTGGCTTCTTTCAGCCACCCATTTGGTGCATTGGAAAAAGGTGTGTAGCGCATCATCATCTTCTCTCGTCTGGCAGTGCGGACATGTTGGGACAGTTACCTTCCCCATTTTATGTAGATAGGCATAAAACAGTCCACGTCCTGTGAAGAATTGTGTGAGGAAAAAGTTCCAGTGCTTCCTGTCCGTCCATTTATGGATGTTTGGCACTAACCGTGCGGTCCACCGTCCTCTATATTCTCTTGTCCATATCTCTTACCAGCTTACCATCGTGCAATCTCTTTCTTCCTTGGCTATGCGGGACCTGTCTCCTTCGTTCCTTCTGTCGAAAATTCTTTTTCTCTCTGAAGCCATCAGCTGAATGGGTATGACACTGGTAAGGACAAAGATAGCGGGTTCTGACAATGAGTCGGAATGATAACGTCATATTATTATGTCTTCATATATCATATTATTAAGACATATTATTTCTTCTGTCTGATATGCGATAGTGTCGAAAAGACCCCTTTTTTTATTAAAAAAAGGACCTAAAACCATTTTGATGAGGCCGCGATGACTTAGGTACCATTACTAATACAAAAAAAAAAACGCTTGCATCGTGCACCCGGGCCCCAAAAAGTATTGCACGGTGCACCCAGCCGCGTCTTTTTCACACTGCACCCGATTTTAAAGTGCACAGGAGTTCAGATGCCCCCCTGACGGGGTTCTTGCGCCTTCCCACTTTACAGACTTGGGACTGTCTGCGACCGTGCAGGTCTGGTTAAAAATTTGGGATGCTTCACAATGAGGCATGTCAAACCTAGTCTACGAACATAGAAATGAAAATCGGAGAAATGGGAAATTATTGGGGGTCACACTCTTGACGGGTCGAAATACGGGCGGAGTTTAAACGATATAGGGTTTTTTTAAAAATCAATATCGTATAGTAATTTCTCGATTCATCTTCCTATCAATTGTTTTTCTAACCAACGCTCGTCCCTTACGTCTACCTGGCCTAATGTGTTCCTTTGATCTTTGTAATCGGTGACCAGCTCATGGGAGTGCTCATGTTTGCTATTCCGCTACACAACCTTGACAGACCTCACTCATGGTTTCTTCTGCCGATTTTGTTTCTTGTTACTTGTTTCTTTGTTACATTGGAATTATAGGGAAGTTGCATATGTGTTATTTCGCCTGGGTGCACAGTGCAAGGGTCTGTTGACAGAAACCGACTGCTTGGGTGCACTAAGCAATGCTCATTTCACTTTCGCCTCTCGACTTTCGACCGCTGGGTGGACTATGCCCGTCCCCCTGCATTCGAATCTGCAACACATTGGGACATTTTATGTCTACTTTTTCCCGCTACCTTCGCTACCTACCTATAATAACATGCTTTCTCAATAATTGTTTGTTGACGTGTAACACCCCCCTTTTAATTCAGGGGATTTTCATTATCTCAGTTTCTTCCATAATTACAGCGGTTTTGGCAGTATTATTTATGTACAAATTTGGGACTTTCCAACGAAATGGTGAACGATTTTTCTACGTACACGTTTGTCGAAGATAAAGTTCCCTAGCAACAAACTAAAGTTTGCCTTTTAAATGGTATTGGCTCTCTAGTATCTCTAATAGAGATACGAGTGAAAAAGTGTTAAGATCTGACATTTTCACCAAAGTTTGGGTTTTAGTATACTTGAATGAAGCTTTTGAAGTGCTTTGGTGGCAGCCTCGTTACTAACAACTCCTTGAATTGCTACCGAATGGAAGAAAGTGATATGTCACACGATTTCTTCATTTGGTGAATAAAAGATAGTGCTATGTGCCCAAGGCATCTTCTCCCAACTATAAATAATCCACCTCTAAAAATTGTTTACTAGGTAAGTACTTACTCCCCCAAAAAGTAGAAAACTCGCAAAACTCGAGTTTATTCCTCAATTCGAGTACTCTCGGCCTCACACTACTTTTTTTTTTTTTCAACAGCAAAAACCCCGAAAATGAACATTTTATAATAGAAGAAAGCTTTTGTGGAAGCTGAGAAAAGCCGGAAAAACTTTTGACGACGAGAGCGCCATCTCTTTCCTGGGAGTCTCACTAGACTGCCGTCCCCTTCAGTCAGAAGGGACGTAATGTTTCCAGAAACAGGGGTTTCGGAAATTTTTTATACAATAGAACGGGAAAATCTGAAATGGCCATCAAGAGCTAAACAATCTCTGACATATATTTTCAAGTAAAATGGTACTTACTGCGGCACAGGATGGAAGATGAATGTAACGACGAGAGATATTACTCACCTGAAAATAGATAAAAGAGAATAATTATTGTTCTTGAATGTTTCATAAGTCCTAAATGAACAACATTTCATTAGTTTGCCATTAATTTTTCAATAGAGAAAACCATTAAAATTATCGTGACATTCATGATTCATCAATTATATTAATTACATTGATGACATTTCATTCTCTCAATTTTACACCCGATAACTCTATAACAAGTTTATTTTATTTAGTGGGAGGAAACCATAAAGCCCTCTCAACTCTTCAGATGCTTTCTGTGAACCTACATTAACGGTAGGAAATGTTTAAAGCAGATTGATAAAACACAATGCTGGAAATAAGAGGTCTTCAATGATTGACTCTTACCCTGTGACGTCAAACGGTTCATGTAGTCATGTATATCATTGTATAGTCATCATTATAATATAATGATGACTATACAATGAGACTATATTATAGTCATGGAATATCATTGCATTCTCATATGATTATTGTATCTTGACTCTGAATATTTTCTATATAGAAAATATTAATACAATTCAATGTACCCATTCGAATAACATGTTCTTGCTTTGAATTATGTAGATTCAATGAAGATTAGCTTAAGCCGAATCATGTGGTTGGTAACATTGTACGCGGTCAGCAGCTTCCGCTGCTTCAACCGTTATACGACAAAGCTTGGTTACGTTCTCATACTGCTCTCTTGTTTCGCTTTTTACATTTTGAATCATAATTCGAGTCATTCAATATTTATTGAATAAACTAGTAGGTATCAATCATAAAGTCACTGTTTCGTCTAAATCTGTTCGTATCCCCGAATCCAGACCTTCGTTCAACGGTGAGTTCGTTTCATAATGTACAATGAATGATATATTAGGTATTTTCCGTTTGCACTCAAGTTTGGTGATCTCAAATATTTAGAATCGCTCGTTGAAGCTTACAGCCGATACACAACAAAGTTGACAATCGTCAAACAATTAGCATAGTCTTATTTGGCACGCTTCCCTTATTTATGTAGATACTGTGCACTCGTAGGGTCTAATAGATATCAACCAATTATAAATCATTCGTAGAATTTAGGTTTTGCGAAATAATTCCCACGTGGGAGATAGAAGGCGAATGGTCTCAAGGGGCGAACGCTGTATACATTACCTTCCCCACGAGGGAAAAATTTCAATGGTTTTGTTCTGATTCCTTTCAGAAAAATCCATAATAACCCTTCGTATTATTCATTCACGGGATGGCGAGGCAATTCTTTTGACCAAGTTCTCCGAGCGGAGGTAACTTTTGATTCCTTCTGAATGAAAATAAGTCTGCCTCCGGATCCTATTTGAGAACTCGGGCGATGCAAGGAGTTTTCCAAGTTCATTCAAAAGAGCGGAGAAGTTAGACGATTGAGGATTTCTCCACAATAACAAAAATGCGATGTTTCATAAGTCTGATTATATTCTTCAAGATACCTTGGTCGCAACGATGTCCATCTCATTTTGGAGCTTCTGTGAGTTGTACTCTCAACGTTAATTTACTTCGTTACCATTGCTTGTTGCTCACGATCGAAAGTGAGAAACCCTGACGTACTACACGTATAAAGTAAAAAATACCACTAAATGGGTGTGGCACATAGCTTCCTCGTATCCATAACCCGACTGTATAGATGATCCGATGCATACAAGTTTATCTAAAAACATCAATCTCTAAATACGTTGTACTACCCTCTTAGGGGACCATCTACACGTCAACCCACACAATCCTTGAAAATTTCATCGAAATCGGACGAGGATCCAAGAAGTTATGGCTGTGGGAAGGATTTCACGTTTGCGCATGCGCAGCGGCCACTGTCAGTCCGGGGGTGATGATCTTCATAGGGGACCATCTACACGCCAACCCGCACAATCTCTGAAAATTTCATCAAAATCGGATGATAATTGTAGAAGTTATGTCAGAGCTCTGGATTGTTTCATTCGATTCTAAAAATTCAATACTGTTTTAAATTGATGAAAAAACAAAAGGTACTGTATCAAATTGTTAAAAAACGGTTTATTCTTTTACGTAAAGATCACCCAACTACCTCCTAAGGACCAGGGTTTAACGTCGGGGTGGCACCATTCGTTTCTTAAAATTTAACACTATCTTCAATTATAAACATCAACAAACATTCATTAATTAAGTAAACAATTATCTTAATTATTAGGTGATGATTCCACAAAAAAAAACTCAGTATAATGTCAAAAATGTCTTAAAAATTCGAAAAAATTTTAATTAACTAAAAGACAATATATTTAGTTGTATTTTGAAAGTTTTCAAGCATTTTTCATGCAAATTTTCAACATTTTTATTTTTGAAAACCTTTTTTCTAAATTTTTACCCTGACATCAACCAAAAGCTTCGGGGCACAACTGGACTCCAAATAGAGCCTATGTACCAAATTTCATCAAAATCGGTCCATGGTAACTGGACAAAAAACCGAGTATGGGATACTACGGACGGACGGAACAATTTTATTCGATTTTTGGAATCTGCATACCTTGAAACGTATTCCATGAAATTGTGTGAGGGGGAGGTAAATCACATCCCGTCCTGGTCCTGCAAAAATTTAAATTGCGAGCTATCCTTAAGACATGAACATGCCAAAAGAGTTTGCCAAGTGGGTGTGGCACGTAGCTTCCTCGTATCCTTGACCCGATTGTTTAGGTGACCAGATGCGTAATAGCTTATCTCATTGTCATTGGTATCTGTGACAAATCGTCTGCGAATACCATAACGATCCCATGATCTTCCAAAGAAACAAGTTGTGTAGTCGGATGAGAAACGTCGAGTTCCACTTGGGTTGAAGTTGAGGCAGCCCAAGGACTCCCCGACATCCGGAACAGGTGCGCCACCTTGAGTACCTCCTCATAGATGGCCAGAACTGCTTGATCGTAACTCTAAACTATTGGGACGAAGAGCCTCGAACCGTGATGGAACAGAATATTCCAAGAAAGGCTCTCCGATCACGAGTACGCCTCATCGTGGAAACGTGAAACTGGCGATCGAAGGTTGATCTTCGAGACCTTCAAATAAATTACAGAATTGAATGGATTCTGGGAACAACGTTACAACTTACATTATTAAACAACAGCAACAAAAACAATGTTAAAACCTCCTCCTAGTTGTTGGGCGGTAAGTTACCTAAGCTAAGTTACTTACGCTGCAGTAAGTTACTTTTGCTGCATTTGTGCATGGATGGCTTTTTCTTAGTTTTTCGTTCTTTTTAATTTTCGTATTTCGCAGGCCCTTTCCTTTTATTACTAATTTGTTGTTTAATTATCTGTTGTGTAAAACAGTATTGTTCTAGGGGATCTGAAAAACTGATTAATTAATGAGAATAATGCATATAATACATGCATATTATTCTTGCATATTATTCTTGCATATTATTCTTGAATATTATTCTTGGGTAGGACTATCCTTTTTTCAAATAAATTGAGGGTGAAACAAATGAAGTCCTGTGTTCTTTGTAACAGCTTTTATTCTGGGGAGCTTTCAACAACCCTCTGGTTGTTATCATCAGCCCTACAACAACAAAGTTGGAAATGTGACATAGTATAAGACATACAACTGTTATTAATTTTGGAGAATGGCTTTAGATGGATGTGTGGTCATAAAAATTCTATGGACAATGGTGGAAAATGAAGAGTGGACTGGAAAATTAAGGTTGTGCCCCCCACAAGGACGCTACACTTTTTGCTGTTTGGTAAGTCGAATTTTCATTAATTTTCCAGTCCACTCTTCATTTTCCACCATTGTCCATAGAATTTTTATAACCACACATCGATCTAAAGCCATTCTCCAAAATTATAAACAGTTGTATGTTTTATACTATGTCACATTTCCAACTTTGTTGTTGTAGGGCTGATGAAAAAAACCAGAGGGTTGTTGAAAGCTCCCCAGAATAAAAGCTGTTACAAAGAACACAGGACTTCATTTGTCTCACCCTCAATTTAATGAGAATAATTTAATCGTTGCTGTATTCTACTCCTAGAAAACTATACGTATCGTTTGAATACCTATTCCTTGTTGGAGATCAACCTAGGACTAGGGACGATGAATGAAAGATACAAATTGAATTAGGAAAGATAAATAGATATAATATCCTATAATCAATGAGCCTTGTATCTATGTGTGAGAGGGGAAGAAGTATCAATAGAGTTTACCTATTAGATCTTCGGATTTGAACCACGAGGGTAAGGGAAGTGATCTAGTATGAAAATATTGTACTTACAGATCAGTGTCTGGAATTAGACTGGAGAGCTATCCCTGAGTGGCGATTCGATAGAGCGGAAGGTGACAGAGTACTGTCCACCGATGAAAAGAATGAACGCGAGGACCCTATCGACCGAAAACATCCGTTCAACCTCCTCCTAGCTTGTCACTCGTCCAGGGAAATCCCATTTTCGGTCACTTCCGCTCAAATCCTTTACCTGACTTCGCTAGGTATAGTAGGTTTGGTGAGAATTCATAAAGGGAAGGAATACGGGTGGTGATTTATCACTTGAACGCCTTCAGGAATTTACAATGGAAGCTGTGGAATATGACTGGAAATCCTAAGTGGGCCACATCAAAAAGATTGAGAATGATTATTGGTGGAGTGCCACGCACGGTACGTGGACGGCAAAATCAATAAAAGTGGCAAGAAGTCTAAAAAATCACCAAAAATCGAAATATGTCAGCCTACATGTGATTTTTACTCGTGTTTGTTAACAAAAATGAATCGATGAGAAAAAATATTGTAATTAAAATTCAAAGTCGTGCAGCACGACCGCATGAGCGAATTTTTTTAAAACGTTAGATATTAAAAAACAACTTTTGAATTTTTAGCCATTTTCCGACGTTGTTAGTGGGTTTAGAGCCCTTTTATGCTATGTGAGAACACATTTGCGCATGAAAATGTGAAACAATCCTGTTTACAGCCCACGAACTTATCCACTCATTATGAATTTTGAGATTTTTGGTTTTATATAAGACATTTTTAAGCAATTTCTAATCACATTTTTCAATGTTTTGAGAACTTTTTTGCGTACTTTAATTTACAATTATTCGATTTATGGCATAGAAACTTTCTCTACAGAAATTTGCTTCCATTTAAAATATTTAATCTTTATGGCTATTTTTAGCGATTTTGTAAAGCAAATTTTTGAAATTTGATCAATTTTTAGTTCTAAAAATGGTAAAATCTAGGAATGCCCCTAAACAGATTTCTATAGAGAAACGTTTCGAAAATATTTTTCTACAAATTTGAGGCCAATGCAATACCCAACTTTTGGTTTATAATTTTCAATGAACCTTTGGAATCGACCAAGAAAAACATTTTTGTAACCCCCTCAAAATTTGTTGGTTTACGTTTCAAGGTAGGTAGAATCCAAAAATCGAATAAAAATTTGGCCGTCCGTACGCCGTACGCGGCACTTTCCCCACTTAGCATTGACCGATTTTGATGAAATTTGGTATGTAGGCTCCATTTGGGGTCTATTTGTGCCCCGAAGATTTTGGTTGATGTAGGTCACTTCTAAGGGTTGAAAAATAAATTTTGAAAACACCCTGACTCAACAAATTTTGATATAAAGGTATTGTTTTTCCATCAATTTAAGATAGTCGCTCACTACGAACATTTAAGGTTTGGACGTACAATAAATCAAAAACACAAGTGTGAATAGCAAAAGAGGCCTAATCTCCGTTCAAATGTCTGATCGGTGGCTATGCAGACGAGTGATCTAGGTAGAAAAATTATAAACCATCGTGTAATAATTTGCTCCGTCACATGTGTCACATTGTTTTATTGTTACTTTTAGGCTTTAAGATTTTCGACCATTGTCAATGCAAATTTATTGTTATACCTACGACAGTTAAAATATTTATTCAAAGACTTATCTCACTAATCCCTTGGACGAACCAGATTAGAAATTACAGAATGTAATTTTTTAAATAATATTTGAATGAAACTCATAAATTTTACATATTTACTTATATGTAACAAGATCTTCACAATCAATCAAGTGGTTTTCTGAAAGGTGCAACATCAAGAGGACTGAGGATTGGGATGATTGGGATATTGGGTCATTTCCTCGTGAGAAATCGGATGAAGACTTGTAACCTCAGTGTATATGAACACAAAAATTCTCCTTAAACTCAATTTTTGCTACGGATTCCGATAAAACTTGGCTAGTAGTTGCGTTGAATTATTGAGATCCCTACATATCATGACCGGATTAGTCATCTGTAAAATTATGTTAGCTTGCGAAGAAACTGGATTCCGCCACCACTGGGTGTTACAATGAAGTTACTCCCCTGTCAGCTGGATTCTTTCAATCTCTGTACCGTATAATTTAGGCACGTGTTCTTCAACGAGACCCACATGAATTGACACTCTCGCCCGCAGTACAATCACTTCCCGATTTTAACGAGGCAATGGGACCGTAATAATGCGCTTTTGGCGCTCCCAGCGGCCGGGAAAAGGGCTTGAAGAACAGAGAAACGGACTAATCTGGCAGGACGGTGGCGCAGGTGGCTCGTTAATAAAGGGATTGCCATGAATGTGAAACTCCAAAGATCGGAGCTGCGAGCGACGCTGTTCAAATTGGTCGTTACACCTTTCGATCCTCTCCAACCCCATTTCCTTCCACAGCTCCTCGTCTGGTGTAATGAGCAACTACCGGGGTTCTTGAATTCATTTTTTCACCAAAGTTTATGAAAATATATTAGTGCAAATGGTGCAGAAACATCAGTTCATCCCTTTTGAATAAAGTTTGAAATCGTGATTTAAAAAAAATAAACTAAGGCAATATTTTGTATTTGGCTTATTATTTTCAATATAAAGCCTTTGGAAACAAGCAAGAAAAAAAATTTCAACCCCCCACTAAATTAAATTTAGTGGGGGGTTGAAATTTTTTTTCTACGTACCAAGAAATGTAAAACATCAAATTTTGATGTTTTACATTTCAAGGTACGTAGAATCCGAACATCGAATAAAAAAATTTTCCGTCCGTCCGCCGTACGCGGCACTTTTCTTAGCAAAACTGGACCGATTTGGTTCAAATTTGGTATATGGGCTCCATTTGGGGATCTAGTTGTGCCGCGAAGCTTCTGGTTGATGTCAGTCACTTCTAAGGGGTGAAAATTAAGGGTTGAACTTTTCAAGAGTGCTCTAGCTCAAAAACTCTAGAAATAAAGTATCGTTTTTTCACCAATTTAAAAATAGTATTGAATTTAAAAAAATGTTTGAGACAACCAGGAGCTCTGCAGGACAAACCGTTCGCTCCCTACGAGTACTTAAGGGGTTTCCTTCGATAAAACAGAATCACGAGTGTGAATCACCAAAGAGGTCTAATCTCCGTTCAAATTTTATCTGACTAAAATGCGATCGCTGTTTGCTTCTTCGAGTTGTATTCAGTTTTGCTTTCAGAGCAACCAGTAATCAAATATGAATTCCATATGAAGCTCCCTATTTTTCGAATCGAGTGTGAAGCGTTTAGTTATTTCTAATAAACTTGATTGTGAAGGTGTGAAGGCAGTATCGTGTGGTAGGTAGTACCTACCAATAGTTGGTAGGTAAAAAAAAACGGTGCAAATCATTGCCCAGATGTTTATCATTTTCTGTATAGATCACCCTTCTGTATAGATCCCTTCCTTCCAACCGTAGGTACCTACTACCTACTAGGGCATTTTGAAAATTTCAAACCCAACCACCAACCAAATGGAAATGAAGGGTTGAAATTTTCAAAAAATAATAAACCTTTGTGTAATAATTTGCAGCGTTTGTTTATCAGAATCAATTATCTGTAACTTAATCGAGCTGACGCACATTAAATCATCATGATCCAATTGGAGCTACAGTACGTGTGAAAGAGTAAAAAAGCATCGACTTCTCCGTTATTTTCATTTATTTATTTATTTATTTTTTCTTGACATGGATAGGTATGTTTTTTAGCTGGGGGTCGAGGATTTTGTGGCGACACTTTTTTTTTGCCACAAAAAATGCAACACTGCAACCAGTAAACAATATCATCATCATATCGGTACCTATAAAGCAAGGTTCTCTAGAATAATGCTATTATTGCAATTATAATATAACAGAATTAAAAAATTTATAAAAAAAAACTCTCCGATCGCTCGTAATATTATTACGAGCGATCGGAGAGTTTTTTTTATAAATTTTTAAATTCTGTTTATTCATAGAAACAATGGACATATCCATGATCTATCTGGGTTTTTTCAACCCTAATCGGGCCGGTTTCACTAGTGTCACTGAAAACATCTTAGGAACTCCACAGCTTTCCCAAGGTATCACCGGAGTAATTAAATTGGAATTTTAAATTTAATGGACAACATAATTTTTTGGAGGCAATTGGAAATTGGAGAGTTATGACAAAAAATTCCAAAGAAATCGATGAAAAAATTTCAAAATTTTTGGTTATCTTTTTTGATTTTTAATAACTTTTAAAAAACGTAAAACATCAAATTTTGAGGAAGGTTAAAATGTTTTTTTTTTTCTTGCTCGGTTCCAATAGCTTATTATTGAAAATACAGCTCTGTAAATTAATTTTTAAGTTGCAATTTAAATCTAGTTAAGGTGACACCTTGGGACAATTTCTAAGATGTTTTCGGTGACACTAGTGACACCATGTTCTAACTAGGGTTAACAACTATATAACAATCAATTTATTCCACATAACAAGTAATTTTCTGAGGAATAATTGCCAGGAAAATCTTCTCGAAAACAATCTAAAGGAGTTTTGAATTTAGTTTAGTCCATCACGAATCACGGCCATCCAGCTCCGTCCATCGCTGTTATGTTGCTTTTTGTTATCAATCAATTGAAATTATCAACATGATCGTGAATATTCACATCGGGAAAGAATAATTCACCGATAATGCATTCTGGTACTTTCACGATTACGGAAAAATTATAGAGGAAACTACCGCACACTTGGAAGACGTTTCCGCAGTACAATCTGCACTTGGTGAACTGAATATTGCCAGTGTCAGTATTTACTTACACTTCACCTGTAATGGTGTTGGCGGAAGGGAAAATACTTTTTGAAAGGGGGAAGTGAGTGAACAAAAACAAAAAACGAACCGGAAAATGTTTGCTTACCCCTGCAGTACGGGGGCGTAACTGCTTATGTGGGGGTGTTTGGAAGAGAGAAAGTATGCTGGGTGGGGGGGGGGGGGTGACGTAGGCTTTTCCGAGGTAGGTAGGGGGGGGGGGGGGGTCGGAAAACGCGATTTCCATAGTGATGCAGGAAAATGTTGAAGGGTGACTCAGCTGTGCGGAGTGAAAAGGAAAAGAGAGGATTCCGAGTGAGAGGGGTGAAGGGCGAAATGAACTTATCAGTCTTCCCGTGTTTGGGAGGGCCTGTCAGCGAGGCGGAATCCATATCGTAGATCGCTGGATTATCTTTCAACTCAACAGACGGCGAAGATGAAAAATTAGTAACGGAAAAGCGCTTTTCCCATTCGAAGGGCTCGAGCCGACTCTCGAGGATCCGTGGATTACATTGTACATCCATGGTTCCTATTAAATACTCCAAACGAGAGTAATGTGGTATTTTCAAATTCAAATTATCTTCTAACTCCCAAAGGTGGTTTGCAACATCTGCCCTTTATATTATTATTACTGTCCTGTTATTATCCTATCGCACGGACTGGAATTGGAAAAAGTAAGGAGGATTACCTCAATTATATTCCGTGGATACCAGACAGAGTCCAACATACAGGAGATTGAAAACGCAGAACCTTTCCTAGCAAAGATGCCCAATATTGAGCTACAACAGAAAGATCTTTGGCAAGGCATCTCTAAGCCACGAAGAGCCAATAGAGATACTCAACGGAAAAAGACTGGAAGACTGGGAGAATCTACACAAATTTGCAAAGTCGGCGAGGGCGTACAGAAGATCTCTAATAGAAGAGTTCAATTATCACAACTGAATGACGGACCAAGGTACGAATTTTGGAAGGGGCCGGTGCAGATAGAGCTTACACTCCAAACAAGCGAGGAAAATAATAATATTAAATGAGGAACAAATATAGTACACTGCAATCAGCAAAGAAAAATAGGTTCTATAAGGGCCGGTTTCACCACAGTGGATTAACTAGAGTTGATCCACGACAGAGATTTAAATCCCGGATTTCGAGAAAGGACTGTTTCACGAACGCGTCATCACGATTTAACTCGGCCTTATCACGATTTAACTTGATCCACCCCGGAGGGTGGTTTAACTCTTCTGATCCGTGGATCTTTACGAAAAAGGCGCCGCCATATTGTTTTTTGTTTACAAATTCAAATTCTGTTTACAAATTGCCGTCTTCCTACCCGTCTTGTGTTCATTTCGTTTTGATTTTGTTTAAATGAATCGACTATTCCCTATATTTTCGTCATCCTCATCGTCTTCTGAGTCCGACGAGGACTTCCAACAACTATTGGAAGTCGTGGTGCCGAGACGGCGTATTGTGCGGGAGAGAGTGGACCATTTCAATATTTGGGACGACACTGATTTTTTCGCCAGATTCCGGCTGACAAAGGAAGGGATTTCTGTAATCCTGGATTTAATAGAAAATTCGCCTCATCGACGCCTGCAGCCAAACTATAGAGGTCCTTTTATCAACTACTTCAGGACCTTGTCAATGAATTCAGTATCCTAGTTTAATAATTGTCGAATTTCGTTCCCCTTTTGATTGTATACATTAATAAATTCATGTTCCAACCTGCAACCTAGTAAATTACTTATGTTTTTTAGCAAATTTTCGAAAAAATGAAGCTATTGCGATGGCCTCAAAATTTTTAGAATGGACATTTTAGAAATTTTTCTTCACTGAAATCCGTTTTGGCACATTCTGAAACGATTCCTAAAGTTTTTCCAAAAAAAATCGCTTCGCGCCCTATATTCCTTGGGCAAACCTTATGTGGGTGGTAATATGATTTAAAACCTACCTGAAATGAATCGTCAACACAATTTTTTCTTTTCTTAACCATAGTCTCAGCTGGATGATTTCTTTGAAAATTCGCTCATTAACTCATGCTGCATGAATGGACTTTTTCATTTATGTTTACCTGCATTTATGTTTTTCATTCATTTCAAAAATAATTGAAAAATATCTATACGTAAGTTGTAAGGAATCAATAGGTGCTAATTAAAAACTTTCATAATTAACCAAAAAAATAAAATAAAATAAAAAAAGATTTCAACTGTTTTGTTTAAATAAGTTGGTTTTATTTCAATTAATTTTCAATCATTAGCTCTGAGACCATTCGTAATGAGATTGCTGAACAATGAAAGAACTACAACTAAACACAAATATCACAGTTTCATTACAATAATATCACAGTTATGTTACATGAAATGTTACATATTAGTATGTCAAAGATATAAATGTCCAAAAATGCTGGAAAAAGTCGCAAAATGCCAAAAATGTTGCAAAAAATGCCAAGCATTGAAAAAACTTGCCGAAAATTGAAAAAACCATTGCCAAACATCGAAAAACCATTGCAACATTGAAAAAACATTGCCGAATACGCCGTTGATGGCAAAAAATTTAACACGAAATTACGCCCGACTATTGAAAAAAGTAAACAAAACTAGAGTTGTCATCTCTCACTTATTTGTCAAACCACAAACAACGGCGGACAAGACGTAAGTATCCACGGACAAAACATTATAGTTCCATGCTATTACTTCTTCCATGCTCCTTCATCGCGAGCGTTATCGTGCTGGGGATAGCAATTTCGATGCTAACTAAATAAACTAGGATTAACCTTGATCCATGGATGAAACTCTTTCGTGAAACGGTCAAGATCCTGATCCGTGGATCTATTTTGAATCCTGGCTTAAGTTGATCGGAGGTTCATCCACAGTGGTGAAACCGGCCCTAAGATTACTAATACCAAGTAATAGATAACAAAAATGCATGCCTAAATCAGAAAAAAGTTATATGATGAACAATATAATAATAAGTTGGTTAATGATGAAAAAAAAGTCTGGCAAGTGGGTGTGGCACATAGCTTCCTCGTATCCATAACCCGATTGTATAGATGTGATCTGATGCATAGCAGATAATCTCAAAACAACAATCTCTAAGTACCTTCTACTAACCTCATAGGGGACCATCTACTCGCTAATCTGAACAATTCTGAGAAATTTCATCAAATTCGGATGAAAAATGTAAGTGTTATGGCTGTTACAAGGATTTTAAGTTTCGAACGCTCAGCGCCTACTGTCAATTTTAAGGATTTTTTTATATGTTCATTGGGGACTATTTAAAGCCTAATCCGCATAATCCCTGAAAATTTCATCGAAATCGGATAGAAAATGTGGAAGTTATGGCGGTTACAAGGAATCACGTTTGCGCTTGCGCAGCGGCTATCAGTCCGGGGATGACGATTTTCATAGGGGACCGTCTACACGCCAGCCCGCACAATCCCTGCTAATCTCGTCGAAATCGGGGTATAACTTCGTGTGGATTTACCCGTTACCAGGTTTTCATGACAGACAGACAGACACGGAACCAAAATTGTTCAGAAAGGTCTGAAACGTAAAACGCGAGTGGAAATTTTGATTTTGGAGAACTTTTTTTTCAACCTTGAAAAGTGAAAACAAAATTTCCGCTACCTTAGTAGACTCAGAAAATTCAGGTTTTAATGTCTTAGGGCACTATGAAAGTATGTAGCTCCATTTGACCTATCTTACTATGCGTTCGGTTTGATGCAAATATCCCTTTTGGTTTATTATTTTGTATAATGAACCTTTGGAATCGACCAAAAAAAAATTGTATAACCCACCCCCCCCCCCCCTCCTTCAAAATTTGTTGGTTTACGTTTCAAGGTACGTAGAATCCAAAAATCGAATAAAAGCTGGCCGTCCGTCCGCCGTACGCGGCACTTTCCCCACTTAGCATCGACTGATTTTGATGAAATTTGGTATGTAGGCTCCATTTGGAGTCTAGTTGTGCCCTCTACATTTTGGTTGATGTAAGTAACTTCTAAGGGTTGAAAAATAAATTTGTAATTTTGAAAACGCTTTAACTCAAAAGATTTTGATATCATTATTTTTTTCATTTCCTATATATATAATTTTTTTCCATCAATTTAAGATAGTATGAAATTTTTAGAGTTTTTTGAGACCACGCGGCCCAGTAGGACAAACCGTTTGTTCCCTACAAGAATATAAAGGTTGGACTTACAATAAATCAGAAACACGAGTGTGAATCGCAAAAGAGGCCTAATCTCCGTTCAAATTTTAGTTGACCGAAATGCGATCGATGTTTTTCTTCGTGTTGGATGGTTGGTGGCTTTGCAGACGAGTGATCTATAAAGAAAAATAATAAACCATTGTGTAGTAATTTGCAGCGTTTTTTACTCCGCTTAAAATGCCACTAATATGTACCTACACTAGAATAGTTTTGTATCTCAATCTTGAAAATTTTTCAATTAATTTTTTTTCTTCAAATATTTTGGTGATTTTTGTTGTTGATAAAACCAAGTTCTCGTCAGAGGCATTCCATCATTTTCTAACGAAAATCCATTTTCGGTTAATTATTTTCAACAATGAGCGTTTGAAATCGAGCAAGAATAAAAATTGAAATTCCCACAAAATTTGATGATTTATGTTTCAATGTATGTAGAATCCAAAATTCCAATAAGATTAAGGCCAGTCGGCCCGAGAGATCTGGATTGGCGACCGCTTGATAATTCTTTGGGTTCTTCGGGTAGTCTTGATAATTTTTCGGGTTGGGCCGTTGGCGGAGGAAGAGGTTGATGTAGGTCGCTTCTAAGGGTTGAAAAATAAGGTTTAAAATTTTGAAAACACCCTAACTTGAAAAATTTTGATATAAAGGTAATATTTTTCCATCAATTTGAGATAGTTTAGAATTTTTTTAAACCACGCGGAGCCCTGTAGGACAAACCGTTCGCTCCCTACGAGAATTTAATGGTTGGACTTACGATAAATCAGAAACACGAGTGTGAATCGCAAACGAGGCCTAATCTCCGTTCAAATTTCAGCTGACCGAAATGCGATCGATGTTCTTCTTCAAGTTGGATGGTGGTAACGATGGCAAAGCTGTGTTCTTTGCAGACGAGTGATCTATATAGAAAAATAATGAACCTTTGTATAATGATTTGCAGTGTTTTTATTTCACTATGATGGTCTTGGGAGCTATTATGTCTTTTTGGTTTAATTTGAGTAACATCAATCAAGACATATTTCTTTGTTCTACCGCCTCATTCCGAACTAATTCGTTTTTTCCTTCTCAGAACGATTTTATTCTCTTCCAGTTCTGAAGTATCTAATAACTGATCGCGGGTAACAAAAGTGATATTTCAGATCCTAGCAAATTCCCAATAACTTCCGTTTTCCTCGCCATCAGTTCGGAAATGCGAACGCTGACAGATTAATCATCTCGCCGTAATAGAAATTCATCCTGAACCTCGTTCGGATAAAAAACAAAGGAAGGAAATTAATAGGGGATTCAGGGTTGCAGGTGGATGGTTAGTTTGTGCGGTCTGTGATTGATTTATGTGAGGTTACAGAGGAGGTTGGAATGGTATTCAAAGCACGTTCGACGTCGGAGCCTTGAAGGGTGAGGGTTGGGTAGCGAAGTTCCAGTTCAGAGCCCTTTAATTATAGGTACCAGCGACAAGTTCTGGAACTAGGTTCTGTTCCATGCGAGGCCTCCGTTGGGTTCCGGAGACTGTTTTAGGGGACGACAAATTCACATGGAGTTTTGAGTAAGTACGATAGAAGTCAACAAATATCAAAACGCTGCAAATCATTGCTCAAAGGTTTATTATTTTCTGTATAGATCCATCAATAGCACCTACCACCATCTGTATTCTCCCTTGACCTTCCCTCTCAAATTTCAGCTTCCTGCGTTCAATAGGATTGAAAATGACTTTGGAGCTCACTCAGCTGATCAGTGATCTGAAGAGTGAAGAAGATCTCCTCGAATGCTGGAGACGCCTGGAAGAGCACTTCCATTCAATAGGATTGAAAATGGCTTCAGAGCTTACTCAGCTGATCAGTGATCTGAAGAGTGAAGAAGATCTCCTCGAATGCTGAAGACGCCTGGAAGAGCACTTACATTCAATAGGATTGAAAATGGCTTTGGAGCTCACTGAGCTGATCAGTGATCTGAGGAGTGAAGAAGATTCAAATTCAAATTCAAATTATCCTTTATTCCTTCACCTTTACATAAGGTATGGGTACGTCAAAATCAATCTCTACGATCTCCTCGAATGCTGGAGACGCCTGGAAGAGCACTTCCATTCAATAGGATTGAAAATGAATTTGGAGCTCACTCAGCTGATCAGTGATCTGAGGAGTGAAGAAGAGCTCCTCGAATGCTGGAGACGCCTGGAAGAGCACTTACATTCAATAGGGTTGAAAATGGCTTTGGAGCTCACTCAGCTGAACAGTGATCTGAGGAGTGAAGAAGAGCTCCTCGAATGCTGGAGACGCCTGGAAGAGCACTTCCATTCAATAGGATTGAAAATGGCTTTGGAGCTCACTCAGCTGAACAGTGATCTGAGGAGTGAAGAAGATCTCCTCGAATGCTAAAGACGCCTGGAAGAGCACTTCCATTCAATAGGGTTGAAAATGGCTTCGGAGCTCACTCAGCTGATCAGTGATCTGAAGAGTGAAGAAGCCTTTGAGCAAAGATTTGCAGCGTTTTTTACCCACCAACATTTTTTTTTACCTACCAACTTTTTTTTACCTACCAGCCAGGTACTACCTACCACACCATACTGGCTTCACACCTTCACAATCAAGTTTATTAGATAGAACTAAACGCTTCACACTCGATTGGAAAAATAGAAAGCTTCATTTAGAAATTTGATTACTGGTTACGCAGAAGGCAAAACTGTATACAAATCGAAGAAATGAACAGCGATCGCATTTTAGTCCGATAAAATTTGAATGGAGATTAGACCTCTTTTGCGATTCACACTCATGATTCTGTTTTATCGAAGGAAAACCTTCAAGTACTCGTAGGGACCGAACGGTTTGTCCTACAGAGCTCCGGGTGGTCTCAAAAATTTTTTAAAATTCAATACTATTTAAAATTGGTGAAAAAACGATATCTTTATTTCGAGAGTTTTCGAGCTAGGGCACTCTTGAAAATTTCAACCCTTAATTTTCACCCCTTAGAAGTGACCTACATCAACCAAAAGCTTTGCGGCACAACTAGACCCCAAATGGAGCCCATATACCAAATTTGAACCAAATCGGTCCAGTGTTGCTAAGAAAAGTGCCGCGTACGCCGCGGCGTACGGCGGACGGACGGAAATTTTTTTATTCGATTTTCGTATTCTATGTACGTACCTTGAAACGTAAAACATCAAATTTTGAGGGGGTTACAATTATTTTTTTCTTGCTCGATTCCAAAGGCTTATTATTGAAAATAATAAACCAAAATTCATATTTAGGTACAAGTTTTATCATGCTGATTACGGATGTATTCCGATTATTTTGGCATCCGAGAGTACCAAAAATAGCAAAAATTGCTCTCATATTTAAGAAAAATCATATCGGGTCATAACTCAGTGTTTTCTGCTTCATTTAGGCCGTTTTTTCTTCCTCACTTTCAAAGAAAAACAGGATGTCCAGCGATTCCCTGGAAGAAAAATTCCCTGAGTTTTCCAGAGAACTAAATGAATTAAAAGATAAATAAATGTGGTCATAATTTCTCAAAAAGAGGTTTTTAAGGACATTTTGAAACTAAAAAGCATTAGAAATGAAAAACGTCTGCCAAGTGGGTGTGGCACATAGTTTCCTCATATCCAAAACCCAATAGTATAGAAGATCCTAAGCATAGTAGTTAATCTCAAAACATTAATCGTTAAGTACCTTCCTCAACCATCTCAGGGGACTCTAAATTGTTGGAAAATGTAGAAGGTATGGCTGTTACAAGGATTTTACGTTTGCGCATGCGCACATAAGACATTCAATCTGGGGCCCATAATTTTCATAGGGGTCATTTACACGCCAACTCGCACTATTCCTGAAAATTTCATCGAAATTAGATGAAAAATGTAGAAGTTATGAATGGAACAAGGAAATACACGGTTACGCATGCGCAATGGCTAATATCAGTCCAGGGGTGATGATATTCGTAGGAGACCATTTGCAACCTAATTGGCTTATGCAAATCCTTCCCTGAAAATTTCATTGAAGTAGGATGGGAAATGAGGTAGTAATAGCTGTTACATGGACTTCACGTTTGCGCATGCGCAGCAGCTACCATCAGTTCGGGGGTGAAGATTTTCATTTTCATTTTCAACCCGCACAATCCCTGAAAATGTCACCGAAATCAGAAGAGAAATGTAGAAGTTATGACTGTGGCAAGGAATTCATGACTGACACACAAAAGTCGAAAATGAACGTTGAAATCAGCGAAACTTGTTGGCTTACTCGAAAAAAATAACAACTTCAAACACCTTCGATTGTTTGAAAAAGTCGAGAATGAACGTTGAAATCAGCGAAACATGTTGGTTTACTCGAGAGAAACGACCACTTCAAAGGCTTTTTAGGACGTCCCACAGTAAGACTTGGGCGTCCTTATGCGATCGATCTGGGGTGAAGTTGGACAACACTCAACAGAAAAAAAAAATAACCACACAGTAATCCGTTTTAGACCATTCTGAATCCAAATCCGCGAAAAAAAACCATATGTGTATGTCTGTGTGTGTGTGTGTGTGTGTGCGTGTGTATGTGTGTGTGTGTGTGTGTGTGTGTGTGTGTGTGTGTGACAAAATCTTGTGTCGTCTGCACAGGCCTTAGTACTCAACCGATATTCCTGGTTCTTTTTTTGTTCGACGCGGAAAACTATCTAGTTGTGCACTACGTCGCCGGAATTTCGAATTTTGCATTTTAAGGGTGGGAAAGGGGGGGTTAATGCTTAAAAAACGTGCGTTTGCGGGCGTAATCTTGTAAACTCTGTCCAGGCCTCAATTTCCAACCGATTTGTGTGTTTCTTTTTTTGTTTGACTAAAATAACTTCCGAGTTGTACATAATTTCACCCGAGTACCAAAATTCGCAAGGGGAGGGGGCAAGTGGGGGGATAATATTCACAAAATATCCGATTTTTCAATATTTCGGTTCCTTTACTGCTTACTAATTGTACCCAACCTTTGAAATTGAGGAAAAATTCTCATTATACCTCCGGATTTTCATGAATTATTCTCTGTACCACCATAGAACTAATAGTGGTGCCACCGTGGTGCCAGGAGACCATAAACCGCATATTTCGTGTTTATTTTTTTGTTTTTTCTTGCGTGTCTCCTTGAATACGGATGTGAACCTCGATGGACCGCCTACTAAAACTAATAGATGAAAGTTCAATGTTACGACGTATTTCCGCTTTGGTGCCAGACTGGCACCATTGGCGGTGGTTTGATGGGGGGTGAACTCGAATTCGCATGTTGGGTATCTTAGATCATGGATTTTAAAATGCTCTTCAGATTCGAGGCTCCCATGCCGCTAGAAATGTTTTGGTAGATTATGGTAAGGGGGGGGGGGGTGTCACTATTTCTTGCCTAAAGTAATAAACCAAATTACATCGAGTGAAACAGTTTTATCGCTTACCAACTGGTTAAACTGATCTAATGCTTATCCAATGGGACGTCCCCTGGAATGCATGCATTACTAAACAATATGTTTTCATCTTCGATTGTTCGAAAAAGTCGAAAATGAACGTTGAAATCAGTGAAACTTGTTGGTTTACTCGAGAGAAACGACCACTTCAAAGGCTTATTTTCACCTTCGATTGTTTGAAAAAGTCGAAAATGAACGTTGAAATCAGCGAAACTTGTTGGCTTACTCGAGAGAAACGACCACTTCAATGTAATCTGAGCACTGAATTTGGAGGGTGATGGTAGGTACTTGATGTTAATGTTTAGATAAGAAGATGTTGATGCCACTTGGATCTGTTTTTGACACAGTTGAGTCAGTTTTGAGCACAAAATTAGTTTTGGAACTACGGGTCACCTGTCAAATGTGTCATCAAATGAAAGGGCGTCGGAGGAGTATTAATAGAATTATTATACCGGGAATAATGAGCTCGAGGATTATGCTGGTTTTGCATGTGTAATCTTGTTATGAGTAATATCAAGCGTGTTACGCCACTCCTCGCAGAGTCGGGGAGTTTTCGCCAAAGTTATGCAGGGAAGCTCGCTTATTAGCATGTGGTCGGGAGGACGATTCATCGCTGTCACGCAGATAAGGGACCAGGTCTGCACACACGTCGCGTACCCGCACAAAAGGAACATTCAGACGCGTCGGTACGCGTTGAACGCGCGTTCCGTGCACGACAATCCCATTTCGGACCCTTCTCGCATTATCTTCAGGGCGAATGAGAAATGACGACTTTCCGGGGAGACCCCACCCTCGACTTAAGTGTCTCCTACACGCACCCCCATCACAGATCCCTCGTAGTTGTGCCCGAAAGGTCCGACGTAAATTAAATTATATGTAGTAGATTCCCTGGGAGACCCGGACAATTAACACGCCACCATCACGCAACGATTTCACCCTGTTTTTCCCAATGAGAAAATTCCCCTCAGAAAATCGAAACTTTCACAGGCGGCATCGCAAAAATTCGATACTGGTATTAGGTTCGACAACCAATCATCGCACGCCCTGTATATTACTATAACTCCTCTGTAATGACTCATATACTATTAACAATATTTCAGCCTTTTTTGCGAAAAAAAATGGTTCACGCGCCATAAAATGGCATGGTACAGCATGTGTACCAAGGACCACCAGGTGCACTTTTCGGCCATGATGTTCCTTGGTACAACATTTGTACCAGTAAAAGGTAATCAGGGAATGATCGTAATTTGAGTTCATTCTGGATGATCTTACTTTCAATCAATATAAAACACTTGTTGCTTTGGTATGCGACGCGTCCAATCTCCAGTGAGAAATCATGGGGCGCCCGTCCCAAAAAACTTCAATAACATCTTTGCGAGTACATGATTCCAGTGTTATGCTTTCATTGTGGATACTTGAATAGCTATAGAAAAATTACGTTCCTCGAATAGAAGACGAAATTCATCCGTGTAGACGTCACCACGTAATGTTTTGGTTTGAATAAAAAACAACAGCAAAAAAACTTCGTCGTTCGCGTTCCTTGGTACAACAGTAGTACTGCAAAACACCCACTTTTGCAATATCTCTACATCTAGGCGGAGCTAAGAGACCTCCATTACCCTAATGTATGTGAAATTGCCACGGAAACAGGCATTTTCAATTTTTCCATCATTTAATAATGATTAACCCTAATTGGACCATGGTGTCACTAGTGTCACCGAAAACGTCTCAGGAACTCCACAGATCTCCTGAAGTGTCACCAGAGTAACCAAAATTGATTTCTAATTTTAAATTTAATGGACACCAACATTTTTCCTGCGCTATTGGAAATAGTTGGGTTTCAAAATGAAGTTATGACAAAAATTTCCAAGTAAATCGATGAAACAATTTTCAAAATTTTTGTCTTAAGATCGTTTTTGATTTTTAGTAACTTTTCAGTAATGGTTCAAAGAATACAGCTCTTTCCATTAATTTTTAAATTGCAATTTAAATCTAGTTATCCATTTGGGACAGCTGTGGAATTACTAAGATCTTTTCGATGACACTAGTGACACCACGGTCCAATCAGGGTTAATAGGGGGTGTCCATTGTTTGTGTGACCGTTACGTCACGGCGAATCGCCCCTTCGCGACCGATCGTGACTCCACGAAGCAAGAAAGCGTTACCATGTTGATTTTAAACATTTTTGGTGGAAAGAATGGCGTAAATGATCTGACTGTAGTACTGTAGGTCTACCGTCCGTATTAATTCCCAAATCGATGGTCTACTTCTAAGTCCTTGTAAATCCCTATACGTTAGGGAACGAGTTTTTAGTATAATATACTAATATATACCTTATAAGGACCAAATAAACAGCGGTCCTTGGCATGGAAAGGTGGAAACTTACACAATAGTTTATTATTTTTCTGTAAAGATCACACGTTTGCGAGAGACCGTATTTGCTCAGCTGAAAATTGCCTCTCTTCCGTCAGTGAACGTTAATATGCGATTCACACTCGCGTTTCTGATTCATCCAACCAAGTTGGTAAAATATTTATGCTGGATTAGTTTTAAATATCGTTGAGGTAAATTATATCGATACCTTAAAGCACAAAAGCAGTCCATCTTCCAAATTTCTTATTTTTTTTTAATTTCCGAAAAACTCAAATTCAGCAAAATGATTATTGACCTTCTTGACGATTATAGCTTCGAAATTTCATGAAAAAAATCAGAGTGTTTAGTGTAATAACTTATTACACTGAATTATTACACTGTGTTATTACTAATAAGCCATTATTTTAGGAATTGGGCAGTAGTGATGGCTTCTCTGGCGTTTCTCTCAAAACTCCGTTTTTGAACATAGCGCCGTTGGGTTTTAAGGTATCGATATACTAAATATGGATTTCAATGTTTTCACTATGTTTCCCAATAACACCTGTGTGATAACCAATTGAATATATTTATTGCCTTGTACAGTGCATCTGAGCACTATACAGTCTATAAAGCGGTAAATTTTATTTGTGATTATTTTCAGCACTCTTGTATTCAATTGATGATCGGGAAGGGATAAAGCATTTTTACTCAATCGCTCAACAGCTGTCTGAAAATAGGCAGCGATGTATATCGGTACCCTAAGTTTATCATGATCCGGCTTATTGTTTTTTGTACGGTCATTATTGTTATAATTTAACCAAGAAAAAACAGGTATTTGGCTAAAAATACTTCCTACTTCACTGCTATTTGTCCTACTGATGCCATTATTGGACTACTCTCGTCCCCTACTACCTTTTTCCCATCAAACAAAGAAGGAAACGAGATTTTATCATTAATGATTCTCATTATCCGAAAATCAGCTAAATAAAACGAGCCTTCTCCGGATAGTGTTGATTATATTGTTTACTAGTTACCTACGTTGCTTCTAGGATGACTTTAAATCATGCAATTAAAAGTATCGATGAAATACACAAGAACTGAAAATAGTCAAAACTGACCAGAGAAGACCGTAAACCCATAAGGAATTTAGCAGATTTTCGGATATTGAGAACCAGTAATGAAAGAATCATCGTTTGTACGTTTTTGTTCTTTCTCCGAAGAGCAGAAAATTCAAGTTGAGCGCAAATTTCGTTCGCTTCTTATCACCATGTTTCCAGTCGATGGCGAAACCTCATTCGTTAGTAGATCGAGGACGAGACTCAAGAACTAGAGCCAAGGTTTATTAAACCCCCTGGACAAGCAGCTAGACCTTCTGCTGGCCAAGGAAGCCTTGCGCCCACCCATTGTTCAAGTCCGCTTTTGTTCCGTGGGACGACAATAAGGAAATCACCTCGCTCTGCCTTGTGAGCCCGACCGGAGAAAATAAAGGCTTCGGATATAAAGAGAGTTACGAAGGATTTAATAAAAGGCCGTTACCTTTGGCTGGAGGTTCCCTTGATGGTTTCAATAGGGCAAAACAAAGGGAAATGCCTCAACGACGAAGAAAAGCGATGATCACTCCGGATAAGATTGTCAGCTGAATTTGCTGCAAGTCTAGGACATTCTTGGATCTAACTCGTAGTGGTCAGGCCTAACCTCTCTATTAATTGGACAGGTTTCACATTCCGCCATCTATTGAAACGGCAGGTCTTATTTGTGAATATTGCTCATAAGAACAGGAAGGTATTGTGGTTGGCTGGGGTAGTTCCAATTGATTGTGGAAGGGAGGATTTCATACTCGTATATTGAAATAGATGGTTTCAGAGATAAAGCTTCTTAGGATGGATTAGCAATTAGCATCCAACCAACAGTCAATCAAAATGCCATCTCTTCAAGTACCATTAATATCCTGTACGCGAGATATTGGTTTGAAAAGGTCAACCAATTGTCTCCAACTCGACCAAAGTATGAGAACCCGCTATCTTTGTCCTCACGAGTGTCATACCCATTCAGCTGATGGCTGAAACAGGGCCTGCATAGTGACGACTCGATGTACCTTTCGATGCAATATTTAACATCAAAATAATATCGGAAGGCAGTATCGATATCAATGAAATATCGGAAGAAAAATATCGATATCACTGATATCGATAGAATATCGAAAGAAAAATATTGATGACATTGTCACTGATATCGAATGTTTTTGCATTTTTTTTTTTAATCAATATCACTAATATTGATGGAATATCGAAGGAAAAATACTGATTTCACTGATATCGAATATTGTGGTTTTTTTTGCATAGATTTTAGAATCAATATTAGTGATATCGATAGAATATCGAAAGAAAAATACTGATGTCAAATATATTTTTGTATCTTTTTTTTAAAATCGATATCTACTAACATAATGCCAGTTTGAATTTTACTCGTGAAAATTTGTAATAATACGTAATATATTATAATAAATTAATACAAAACAGAAATGGCCAACGCAAAATCGGACATAGTGGGTTGTCATGTTATTGCAACATTGTTGTTTATGTTTTGCGTTCATCTTCCGTTTCTATTTATTTTGGGTTTTTATTATTTTGCATATTTTAGGGGAAATTGATAAATTACTGTGGGAAGAAATATAACCATCACAACTGATATTTCATTTCTTTCGATATCAATATTTTCCTTTCGATGTTCGATAATATCGCAAGAAAAATATCGATACAAATATCGGAAATATCGAAACAAAATATCGATATCATTAAATATCGAAAGTATCGAATCGACACTAGGCCTGCATAGCCAAGGAAGAGAGGGAGCGCGCAATGTCAAACTGGCAAGATATATGGACGGGAGAACATAGAGGAAGATGGACTACACGGCTGGTGCCAAACATTCAGACGTGGATGAAAAGGAAACTTGGAGAAGTGAACTTCTTCCTTACGCATTTCTTTACAGGACATCGTCTGTTTTATGACTATTTGCATAAAATGGGGAAGGTATTTTTACACTGCCAGAACAAAGAAGACGATACTACGCTCCACACCTTCTTCAAATGCACCAAATGCGTGGCGAGTCACTCAGGGGTTCCCCTTGTGTCCTTTATTGGAGAACTACATAAACGAGTAAATGTGAAAAATAAATCTATAGGAACTGCGGGTTTAGGGTAAATGAAAAACAATAAAACATTGTGTAATAATTTACAACGTTTTTTCATTGGTTTAAAATGAAGACGACTTTCAAGAACTCAAGGAAATCACCCTGAGCTCTGTCGGCCCTACCGTTCGCCAATAATAATTAATTAATTATTGGATAATTAATTACCTAATTAATGAATGTGACGGCATCCTATATAGCTCAAGAGAACCTACACACCTACCTCTACCATCTACCCTTTGCCTTTGGAAGAAGCCTTGTTTTTGGCAAACTCTTCCTTTACAGAACTCTACAAACTCTTTCTTTACAGAAAAATATTAAAACCGTTGTGTATTAATTTGCAGTTAGTACAGCGTTCTTGAATACGTGTTTGTACTTTAAGAAAGATCCACCATTTTACCGAAACTACTCGTAACTTGAAATGGTTCAACGTGGGTGCTAAGCAATAATATTTCTTAACTTGTCCATAAGGTGCACCTTTCGAGGTCCTGTGAGGTTTTCATGCTAATACAGCGCGATTTGAGTGTAAGCAGATTAACGAGAAGAAGAGCGAGAAAAACCAGTTGAAACCCACGTTACATCCATTTAGCGGGTAGCGTAGATACGTCCCTTTCCTTTCCCGTCTCGACCATCCAGGAGTTTCCCCAACCAGGGTGAGCACTTCCACTTTAATCGCCTCGTAGCGACCATCCTAAACGCATGGGGCTGACAGGAGAACGAATAGCGAAAGTGGATCCGAGGAAATTTCACCCTTTTCTACCCACCGCTGGGATGAAACATTTTTTAATTTTTCCCTTCAACAGTTGAAAAGTGAAATTATACGGTTAATGCACGCGTGAACAAGAACAATTTCAACAGGCTGAAAAAATGAATTCGAACCCCGAAGGAAAAGTTCTGCCCCCGAGGAAGAGTTCAGCGCTTGGCTAGGCACTCGATTAAATTTTTTATGCCCCACAGTCACGTCGTTGAGATGTAAATACACATCCAGACGAACTTCTGGTAGGTACCTGCCGGCGCCTACATTGTTTAATTATTCCAGCTCAAAGTTCTAAACCAAACTTCACCTTTTCCCTTATTTTTCCCCAGTGGAGTGAAACGTTAGAGTTTGCGCTGTATGATAATAGAAGACCAACATGTTGCAGAAATTAATTTTTCACTCGCGGCAGCAAACTTTCAACTCGCAACGAAATAAACGGGGGATTTTTACCGCGAGTTGAGGTTCAACTTGAAATGGCTTTATCAACTATTAAGTTTTATCTTACATCGAGTTTCTCTTTGTGCTCTCAGACGTTGAGACAATCTAGGTACTTTTGACACCAATGCTTGAATATTCACTAACACAGATCATCCGATTTTAATGGTTATGGACACAGCAACCATAACTATGGCTGCTATTGATGTTCATGCTTGGCCCGAAGTAGGTAAGTAATGTTTTGAACGGTTCCGGGCTGAGTTACAACTTGGGAGACAAGGAGCTATTTTTTAGAGGGTTTGAATCACTCATAACGAAGACATCAGGTATCTTACAAGATCAAACTCCACCAGTAGATCTCAAAGATTTTCTTACCCACCTGCCGAAAAAAATGAACCTTCAGAATTTGAGCGATTTCGAACTGTTTTGGGGAAACCACCACTGTATTTTTGACCGACTTCAACGCGCCGAAGGCGCGCGAAAGAGGAGGTACTCAATTCGGGTTGTCGTAGGACGACGATTTTTTTTTTTTTTTTTTTTTTTTTTTTTTTTTTTTTTTTTTTTTTTTTTTTTTTTTTTTTGTATGTCCGAGTCGCTTGCATTTCTTTATTCTGGTACCAATCTGTCTGATTCTTTCTGAAATGTGTTCTACCAGTATCCGTGGTGGTCCCATTTCAAACAGATTTCATTTTGCTTTGTTAGAAGTATCGAAACTTTGTGAATGAAGTTGAAAAACGTGGTTCCCGTTTTCGGGAATATTGGTCCGCATTCACTCTTCTTCCCCTGTGACTTCCGACTAAGTCGATGGAGGACCATTTGTGTATAGTCAAATTGAAGGTCTGATTGTAAGCTTTAAAATGATATGCTATATGAGGGGGGTTCCGATAACTAAAAGGTGCTGCGGTGATGAGAAAGGGGGAAATTATACTGGGTTATTCGCTCAGAACCTGCATGAGCCATATCAAACGTGTCTACGAATGCTCATGTATGCACTGAGAAAAAAGTTTTTTTTAGGGGCTCGGTTAAAGCAGATATACCCGTGAAAAAAAAAGAAAAACAACCGTGAATCCATTGATTCGACCGTGAAAAAAAAGAATCCCGGTTGATACAGCAGTGAAAAAAATAGATACAACCGGGACCAATATTGAAACAACCGAGACCAATATAGTTCACTTGCTGATCACAACCTGGAGTGAAAAAAATTCAACCTGGACCAAATGTTTTGACCTAGAAAAGAAAAGTTGCAAGCCGTGACTTTAATGATTTATCCGTGGCTCGTAAGTGGGGTGAACCGAGATCGAAATGATTTGACCTTCCATATAACTCCCCCTCATTAAAGTCACTGTTGTATCACAAAAATTAACCGAGAAATTTAAAAGAAGCAACCGTTACTCTAAACATATACCCTAGAACAAAAAAGGTGACTTTCAGTCTCTGTTAAAACCACTTTAGTGTCACGGTTGTTTCAAAGACTTCCAGGATGAAACAACAGTGATGGAAATTTGAAACTGCCCCCAATCTGGTCACGGTTATAGCAGGTTTATTGTCGCGGTTAAAACAACCTAGCATTGTAGGCTGTGAAATTGAATAACGGTTACTTCAACAGGGAATATCAATCAACCCTGCCCCCAACTTTACTTCTCGGTCGAAACAACGTGGAATTTATAGATGAAAAATTAGATCACGGTAACTTCACCAGCGAATATTAATCCACCCTGCCTCCGACTTAACCTCTCGGTTGAAACAACGTAAAATTTATAAACTGATCAATCAGATCACGGTTACTTCACGAGCGAACATTATTCCACCCTGCCCCCTAATTTACAACTCGGTTGATACCTACAACGAAGAACTTTACTGACCAATCAGCTCACGGTTGGATCATCATAGACAATAAACACCCTCCCACCTGATTTCGTTCTACATTATATCAGCAATACTTTTCTAGGTTGAAACAACGGTGATATTTAATTCATACAATAAAAAAATATTGGCTGATTCAACCGAGTAGTTCAATTTTTTCTCGATTGGATAATTTTGTTCTAGGTTAGGTATATCGGCAATAATTTTTTAGGTTGATAGAACGGTGATAATAAATTATTCATCCATTAAAATGGCGGCAGATTCAAACTGATTCAGAAGTAACTCTTTGGCTTTGACTAGATTCCACTATACGGCATTTCTTTGATGGGCTTGATAAAGCAAAATGGATTTTCTTCATTTCAAATTTCAATTTCATTTCCACCGCGAAACTCTCTTGGCTCATGTTGAGACAAAATTGTCACAGATTTCTTCTATTGAAGCCATCACGTTATCAAGCACTCGTCTCTCTTCATGAGTATTAAATGTTTTATATAGATTCATTGTCAAATCTCAGAGCAAGTAATGAAATTCGGAAGCAGTACCAAGGCTTTATCAATTCCAGGTGCTGTTCCGTCTGTCGTCCACAACTCACTGTCATGGGTTTCAGCCGTTTTCCATGAACCCATCAATTAAAGTGGGCCAATCAAGGCTCGAATTTTATCAAAATTGGTAGGTCGGTATAATGGCTTTGGATTTCATTTGCTTCAGAGATCTTTACCAGCTTTTGGTTCACGTAGACAGTAATATTTGAAATCATAATCTTCACAGAAAATATATCTTCCAAATTGAAAATTCGTTAGGGGATGCATGAGCCAAATCCACTTGAAGGCGCACAGGGGGAAAAAATATTCCTGAAGAACGGCACAAAATTGCAAGAAGTGTGGGTACCTACCTATACCGGAAATATTTTGCATACTGGTGACAGTTTCAGACCTCCCCGACTGTCAAGTACATATAAGATTTTCAACCTCTTTTTAGTGAGTAACGAAGGTCGCTCCCAGCCCATGGAGGTCTGAATTTCATCATTCGATTTAGCATGAAAAATTGCGTAAAATTCGATTCCGAAATCATTAGGTCGTGGGAGATAATGTTTTCCACAAAAACTCTGGAAAAATACAACGTTTTTTGCATTATTATCCTACTTAACCTTCAAGCGTTTCATGATACTGCATTTTGAGATGGTAAATTTGTATTTAGTCTGTCCTCCGTATGTCACGAAGAACCCGTTCTATCTGATTTCGTTGTTATAAACATGGAAAAATACAGATGTCATGTTGATAAAGTCAATTTAATGCAATTTTTTTTATCCATCCCGGTTCACACAACCGTCCACAAAATCAGTTATAACCGAGAACGAAATTGGTAGCCAAACATCCCAAACATTATGCACGTGGAACATAACCTCCAAACGGTTCATATACTGCAGTTCGAAAAATAAATTTGTTTAAGTCCGTCCTCCATATGTCACGAAGGGACTGAAACCCGTTCTATCTGATTTTGTTGCGAGAAAGATGGAAACATACGGATTTCATGGCGATAAAGTCAATTTAATGCAATTTGTTTATCCCTTGCGGTTGAAACAACCGTCCATAAAATCGTCATAACCGAGAACGAAATTGCTAGCCAAAAATCCCAACTATTAAGCACGTGGTACATAACCTCCAAACGGTTCATATACTGCATTTCGAAAAATAAATTTGTTTAACCTTCTGTCCGGACCGTTGTCCCTCGTTGCAATGAGGACCCCCGTCCGTGGGGCACCGACTCGCTTTTTTCATGGTTGTTATTGAAATATGACAGGATTTCGTTGTAAATACCACAAACTAACATAAAACATCTTTATTGCAACGTCTTTCTTCGTGTATAACATCAAATGAATTGGTTTTTATCACAATTTATCGATATGAAAAATAAGATTACACATTATTTTTATTTTTCACTTCCTGGATTTCATCCAGCTTAGGTATCACATCATTTTGACTACTCAGATAAAAAATTCAGTCTCAATTCACGCTCAAAATGACGTGTTCTACGTAGAATTGGAGGAAACATTCCAATTCAAAACCTCTAGAATCATTAGGAGTCTACTACGTAGGTACCAAGAACATAAAAACTAGGAATAAAAAGTTTTCACATTTTTAGGGAACATTTTCCAAGCAGCCTTTTGTATTCTTTTCAGTCTTCTATCTTTGACAGGAGGGTACTGAGGATATGAGCCCACACAGAGGAAAGGGGTAGGCTCAGGGTGGGGAAAAGCCCCACCCACCCGTCCCAGGGACGTGGGTCCGGACAGAAGGTTAAGTCCGTCCTCCATATGTCACGAAGGGACTGAAACCCGTTCTATCTGATTTTGTTGCGAGAAAGATGGAAACATACGGATTTCATGGCGATAAAGTCAATTTAATGCAATTTGTTTATCCCTTGCGGTTAGAACAACCGTCCATGAAATAAGATACAACCGAGAACGAAATTGTAAGCGATCCCAATCATCCTCCAAGCGTTTATTCAAGAAAAGTTGCTTTGAAAGTATGTCTCCTTTGATGTAGTAACGTTTGCTTTGTTGAATTCAATCGTGAAAACAAGGTAAAATTGTTAATTTATTGATGATATAACCATTTGAAAATGTTGGTAAAATATTCACTTGGTTGATTCAACCGAGACCGAAATTATTTGGTGGCAGTGGTGGGGCAATCCGTATATAAACGCGCGTGCAACCTACCCCGATACCCACTTCCAGTTTACAACGTCTCACGTGATTTGCAGCGTTTTTTTTATTATACTCAACTCATTATCATCTTCATCTTGGTTGTGACTTGTGTTATAATATTTTCTTGATTGAGTATATTGGTTCTCCCTCTCCCGATATGGAAGATGTGACAGGCATGTTGGCTGAATGGGGCCACTCAGCTGCGACTATCGAAATTTTCCGAGGTGAGCTACTTCCTACAATATTATTACCTATTGCTCATTAATATTAAGTAAATTAGGCACACAACTATTACATTTTGCTCATTTATTTTATGTGAATTAAGCACACCTATTCATTATGAACTCGGGCGACCGTCAAAACCCCCACGTGTTGAGAGAGGTGTATCAGAATCCCCCCGGTCGAGTTCGCAGAGTATCCCCCCGTCAAAACATGAGTACAGTGATCTCGAAATAGTGATTAAAAAAAAAGTCCTAGTGTGCAGGACTTAAAAGAACAAAATTGTATTTTTACAAGCTTTTATTTAGTTTCACCTGTCCCGTTGCCAGTTTGTTTGCAGTAAAATATTTCAAGTTAAATTTGATCCACTTCCCGGTTTTCTATTGAGCTAAAATTTTTCAGGTATGTATAAATCGGATCACAATGCAATATTACCACATAAGGGGGTGCATATTAAGGGGGGTGGGGGTGAGAAGAGGGTTACCCGTCGAAATATCGACGTAAAATTTGTCCATTTTCTCAGTTTTTTTTCGTGTAATCTAATATTTTCCGCATCTATCCGTTAAAATTATATAAATGTATAATAAAATTAGGTAAAGAAAAAAAAATTTTATTATTCGTTAATAGGTAAAGTGAACTTAAAAGTTAGAAAAATTAACTCAAATAAGAAAATTAAACTTTAATTATTAAATGTTACCGTTTTTATCAAAGTCCCAATTTTATAAATAAAAGTGTGTTACATTTTGATGGTACAAATAAAAACATTTAGCACCATCTTTTGCCTCTTGCTATCACAATGTAACACGCTTGTGTTTATAAAATTGGGGCTGTGATAAAATCGGAAAGGTTTAATAATTAAGGTGGATAATATTTCTTATTAGAGTTATTTTTTTATAACTTTTTAGTTCACTTTATCTACAAATAATAAAAACTTGTTTTTAAAAAAGGTTCAAGGTACGTTTCAAGGTACGTAGAATCCAAAACGCTGCAAATTATTACACAATGGTTTATTTTTTATTTTTTTCTATATAGATCACTCGTCTGCAAAGCCACCAACCATCCAACATGAAGAAAAACATCGATCGCCTGTCGGTCAGCTTTAATTTGAACGGAGATTAGGCCTCTTTTGCGAGTCACACTCGTGTTTCTGATTTATCGTACGCCCAAACTTTAAATTATCGTAGTGAGCGAACGGTTTGTCCTACAGAGCTCGGGGTGGTCTCAAAAAATTTTGAAAATTCTATAGAATCTTAAATTGAAGGGAAAACAATACCTTTATATCAAAATTTTTTGAGTTAGGGCGTTTTCAAAATTTCAAATTGATTTTGGAACCCTTAGGAGTGACCTACATCAACCAAAATCTTCGGGACACAACTAGACCCCAAATGGAGCCTACATACCAAATTTCATCAAAATCGGTCTATGCTAAGTGGCAAAAGTGCCGCTTACGGCGTACGGCCAAATTTTTATTCGATTTTTGGATTCTACGTAGTACCTTGAAACGTAAACCATCAAATTTTGAGGGGGTGTTAAAAATTGTTTTTCTTGGTCGATTCCAAAGGTTCATTATTGAAAATAATAAACCAAAATCGAATAAAAAATGTTCCGTCCGTCCGCCGTCCGCCGCACGTGGCACTTTTTTAGTTACCACGGACCGATTTTGATGAAATTTGGTATGTAGGCTCCATTTGGGGTCTAGTTGTGCGCCGAAGATTTTGGTTGATTTAGGTCACTTGTAAGGGTTCCAAAATCAATTTTGAAATTTTGATAACGCCCTAACTCAAAAAATTATGATATAAAGGTATTGTTTTTCCTTCAATTTAAGATTTCATAGAATTTTTAGAATTTTTGAGACCATCCGGAGCTCTGTAGGACAAACCGTTCGCTCACTACGAGAATTTAAAGTTTGGACGTACGATAAATCAGAAACACGAGTGTGAATCGCAAAAGAGGCCTAATCTCCGTTCAAATTAAAGCTGACCGAAATGCGATCGATGTTTTTCTTCATGTTGGATGGTTGGTGGCTTTGCAGACGAGTAATCTATATAGAAAAATAAAAAATAATAAACCATTGTGTAATAATTTGCAGCGTTTTTAATTGTCAGTCACTTCTAAGGGGTGAAAAATAAGGGATGAAATTTTCAAAACGCCCTAGCTCAAAAAACTCAAATGTAACGTTATTGGTTTTTCATCAATTTAAAATAGAACTGAATTTTTAGAATCGAATGAGATCAACCAGAGCTCTGTAGCTCCTTATGAAGATTTGAAGTTTGGACTGATGATGGCCTTCGTAAATGCGTCCCTGTGATCGTCAAATCCGCCGAAAACTGCCAGAGATCGAGGTATCATACGGATATACCCATCCTCAACGCAGCTCTCTCCTGCTACCGCAACAAACAAAGTGAGCACATCGATGTTGTTTTTCATCCTGTCTTTTTTTATGTTTCTAACCAACATTTCTCCCAGTTTAGGGAATTTTCGAAGCATAATGACACCCCCAGTGCATGCAGTAACAAATACGACCACCCTTCTATTTGGATCACTGGTTTTCCATCAATAGTACCTACCAACATCATTATTCTCCATTATCCCTCTTTCTCAAATTTCAGCTTCCTGCGTTGAATAGGATTGAAAATGGCTTCGAAGATCACTCAGCTGATCAGTGATCCCTCAGGCGTCTTCAGCATTCGAGCTCCGAAGCCATTTTCAATCCTATTCAACGCAGGAAGCTGAAATTTGAGAAGGAGGGTTAATGGAGAATAATGAGGTTTGTAGTTACTATTGATGGTACCAGCGATCTATACAGAAGAAGGGTGATCTATACAGAAAATAATGAACCATTGTGTAATAATTTGCAGCGTTTTTGAATTCTACGTACCTTGAAACGTAAACCATCACATTTTTAACGGGGAGGGGTCATTATTTTCCATTAACCCTCTCTCTCAAATTTCAGTTTCTTGGGATGAGTAGGAGTAAAAATGGCTTTGGAGCTCATTCAGCTGATCTGTGATCTCTCAGACATCTTCAGCATTCTCTCTTGACCCTCCCTCTCGAATTTTAGCTATCTGCGTTGAATAGGAGAGAAAATGGTTTCTATACAATGGACGTTAACTTGCGATTCACACTCATATTTCTGATTATCATTAGTCCTAACCGCCAAGGACCACTGAGGGAGCTAGCTGTTGGTCCTACGGAGCTCCTTGTATTCTCATTCGATTCTAAAAATTCCACTTTTGGTTTATTATTTTCAATAATAAGCCTTTGGAATCGAGAAAGAAAAAAAATTTTAACCCCCCCCCCCCCCAAAATTTGATGTTTTACATTCCAAGGTACGTAGAATCCGAAAATCGAATTAAAAAATTCCCGTCCGTCCGCCGTACACCGTACACCGTACGCCGTACACCGTACGCCGTACACGGCACTTTTCTTAGCAACACTGGACCGATTTGGTTCAAATTTGATATATATATGGGGGTCAAGTTGTGCCGCGAAGCTTTTGGTTAATGTCAGTCACTTCTAAGGGGTGAAAATTAAGGGTTGAAATTTTCAAGAGTGCCCTAGCTCGAAAACTTTCGAAATAAAGGTATCGTTTTTTCACCAATTTTAAATAGTATTAAATTTAAAAAAAATTTTGTGACCACCCGGAGCTCTGTAGGACAAACCGTTCGGTCCCTACGAGTACTTGAAGGTTTTCCTTCGATAAAACAGAATCATGAGTGTGAATCGCAAAAGAGGTCTAATCTCCGTTCAGATTTTATCTGACTAAAATGCGATCGCTGTTCATTTCCTCAATTTGTAGACAGTTTTGCCTACTGCGTAACCAGTAATCAAATTTCCATATCAAGCTTTCTATTTTTCGAATCGAGTGTGAAGCGTTTAGTTCTTTCTGATAAACTTGATTGTGAAGGTGTGAAGCCAGTATGGTGTGGTAGGTAGTGTCTAACAATAGTTGGTAGGTAAAAAAAGTTGGCAGGTAAAAAAAATGTTGGTAGGTAAAAAACGCTTCAAATCATTGCCCAAAGGTTTATTATTCCTGTATAGATCACCCTTCTGTATAGATCACTGGTTGTCCATCAATAGCACCTACCACCATCTGTATTCTCCCTTGACCTTCCCTCTCAAATTTCAGCTTCCTGCGTTCAATAGGATTGAAAATGGCTTCGGAGCTCACTCAGCTGATCAGTGCTCTTCCAGGCGTCTCCAGCATTCGAGAAGATCTTCTTCACCCTTCAGATCACTGATCAGCTGAGTGAGCTCCGAAGCCATTTTCAATCCTTTTGAACGCAGGAAGCTGAAATTTGAGAGGGAAGGTCAAGGGAGAATACAGATGGTGGTAGGTGCTATTGACGGAGAACCACTGATCTATACAGAAGGGTGATCTATACAGAAAATAATAAACCTTTGGGCTATGATTTGCAGCGTTTTTTGAAGAAAAAAAAAACCATTATATTCAAAGTTTTCGAGATAGACCGTTTTAAAAATGTCATTTTCTTGTTTTCACCCCTTAGAAGTGACTGATAATAACCAAAATCTTCGCGGCACAATTAGACCCCAAATGGAGTTAATTGTGCCGCGGACGGCGTACAATTTTTTTTCAACACAATGTGTTTTCACGGAGTTTTAACGGTTTTCTTGCTCAATTCCAAAAGTTCATTATTGAAAATAATAAACCAAAAATGCGAAAAGAACAGTTAGTTCCCCCCTCCCCCACCCCCTCTCACACCAATGATGCAAGCTGTGTAAATACGTTGAACCTAAAGCTACTTCCTGTGTTTCAGCGGACGAACACGAACGCTCCGCAAACGCCAGGTTGTATCAAAGCGCGATCCTTCATCGCCTTCTTCGAAACTCCTGAGCAGAAGGGGGCTCACCATCAGGAGCTGATATTGGCCAATAGTGGCTTTGTCCAGCCTTATATTGCTGTTTTGGGTAATGTTTATAACATATAACAAGTATTTGTCAGAGTTTTCGATTTCGAATACATAACCGATAATTTATTGACAGGAGTGGAGCTCTGCTTCAAAGTGTTTTACACTTTCAATTTGAAATACACGTTGGAGTATGAACACATTTGGATTTCTATTCAAAAGCTCTTTTACAATATTCCTAGATCTACAGTAACTCCCGAAAGAGCCGCTTACTTAGCTACTGTGATTTACGAGTTTTTGGATTTGTATTTGCCCCTTTGCAATGAAATTGGTGACAAAACTGCTACGTTGCAACCCAAATTTCACTTTTTAACGCACAACCCTACTATGATGATGAGGCACGGCCCACTTAACGCACTCTCTAGCATGCGTTTTGAGTCGAAGCACACAGTTATTAAAGCAGCAGTTACCTCAATTCGCACCTTAGTCAACACTCCAAAATCAACTACTGATAAACACCATTATCAACTGAACAGTCTTTTTTTTCAAAAATGAACTCCCGCCTGCTGTGAATGTATATGGTAAAACTATGTTTATACCTCCTAACGAACTTATCCAAATCTGCCACTCTCTCAATGTTCCACTGTGTGATGATTTGAAATTGGTCGAGTTTGTTACAACCGCTTCCAACGTGTATTTCACCTCTGGTTACGTGCTATGCACAAATATAGACGAAAACGGAAATCCTAACTTCATACTTATCACACATTTGTATTGTAACGAAAACACTAACGATGTGTACGTTAGAGGCTACAATCTCATTACGTTAGGTTTTGTCGAGCACTTCCGTGCATACGAAGTTGTTAAAGTCAAATTGAAGCCTTCAGCTCGCTACCAGTTGCTGGATTTCCCTTTCCAATCACTTTAACTAAGGCTAATGATGGAACTGTCTATGTAACAATGAGAAACACTTATTAAGGGGTGCAATTTTGAAATGTTATCATTATTACTAATACTTATTTTGTAAATTGTACCTAAAGCTTTACTTTATGATATTAAAATGTTTAAGTTAAAATTTATTTATTTATTTACAAACAATACCTTACCATGTAAAGACAAGGCATTAAAATAAAATTACTCTTTAATAACATACCCTGTTGTTATCTATGGAACCTATTAATGACATCAATTTACAAAAGTTGTATTTGGGTATAAAAAGAAAACAAGTACTTAAAAGGTTGGCTTTTTAGCTAGTAACAGAATTTGTTTTGTAGTATTTTCAAGATTTCTTCATATAGGGTACTTCTGTATTTCTTGTTTTATTCGCTTGTGACAATTTAGCTTTTCCTACAAGAAAAAAATCAAAAAGGGTTGGCTTTCTGGCGGATAACAGTACCTACTGTCTTTTTCAGAATCTCAAGATTTCTTCGTTTTTAATGTTGTATTGTTCTTGTTTTAATCAGTTCTGTCAATTTGCTTATTTGTACGCATTTGAATTAGAAATTGTACTAATTGACAACCTACTATAAGGACAACCTAGACAGAACACGGAACGACCTACACATTCAATAGGAACAACCTATACTTTTACTCGAGTTTACCTAGACAGAAAACGGAACGACCTAGACATTTAATAGGAAAGACCGATACTTTTACTCGAGTTTACCTAGACAGAAAACGGAACGACCTAGACATTTAATAGGAAAGACCGAGACTTATACTCGAGGCAACCTAGATAGAAAGTGCAAGAACCGATAGATTTAATAGGAACAACCTATACTTTTACTGGAGCCAACCTAGATAGAAAGTGCAAGAACCGAGAGATTTAATAGGAACAACCTATACTTTTACTGGAGCCAACCTAGATAGAAAGTGCAAGAACCGAGAGATTTAATAGGAACAACCTATACTTTTACTGGAGCCAACCTAGATAGAAAGTGCAAGAACCGAGAGATTTAATAGGAACAACCTATACTTTTACTGGAGCCAACCTAGATAGAAAGTGCAAGAACCGAGAGATTTAATAGGAACAACCTATACTTTTACTGGAGCCAACCTAGATAGAAAGTGCAAGAACCGAGAGATTTGATGGGGAGAACCGTTAAAGAAAGGAATGTACCCTAGCAAAATAAGGCAGGCATCCTTGATAATAAAGGGACACAACCTAGAAAAAAATTGGAGGCAACCCAGTGGAAAATACTCCAATAATTATTATTGAATACTAGGTTGAATCACCCTGGTTGTAAATTATTTGTGCATTAAATTGGCGGTTAGAACTTTTTGCTTCTAGGTTGCTTCACCGTCCACGAAAGTAAAACCCGATTATAAACTAGGATGCTAATAACCGAGACATTAATAATAAGTTATGCAATTAACCGTGACTCTTAATTCATCGTTAGCAACCGTGACCTGAAAATCCGGGGGCGGCACATTTTAATTCACTGTTAAATACAAGTTGAGTCTAACCTAGAGATTAAATCCGGGGGCGGCACATTTAATTTCACGGTTGTAGCTTCAACCGTGACTTTAAGTCCTTTAAAATCACGGTTGTTTGCATTTTGTGGTCGGTAAATTCACAGGTATTTTCAGTCTCGGTTAGATGATATACAACCGTGACATTAAAAAGATCCGCCCGTGACTGAAAATACATTAAATTCTAGGTTGGCAGGATAGGACCTAGCAAAAAGTCGTGTTTTAACCGAGAAAATGCCCTTTTTTTTTCTCAGTGTGTGAGTTTTCCTACCAAGTATGAGCGATAATTATAGTACTGTTAGTTAGGTATTCTACCAAGTGGGTGTAGCACATAGCTCCCTCGTCATTCATAATATAGTTGGATATCTAATGGTATAGGAGATCTTCATAACTGCATAGTGCCGTACCAAATATGAGATATGTAAGTTACATATCTTAGTACAATTTGGTGATAAGAGGGTATATTACGAAGTGGGTGTAGCACATAGCCCCCTCATCGTCGATAACATGATTAGGTAGGTAATAGAAGAGGGCATCGTCAGAACTACATAGTGCCCTACTAAATATGAGGTATGTAGTACAGTTAGGTGATGAGGGAGTATTCTACCAAGTGGGTGTAGCACATAGCTTCCTAGTCATCCATAATATAGTTGGGTATGTAATGGTATAGGAGATTGTCGGAACTGAATAGTGCAGTACCAAATATAAGGTAGGTATATAGTAAAACTAGGTGATGAGAGGGTATTCCACCAAGTGGGTGTAGCACATAGCTTCCAAGTCATCCATAATATAGTTGGCTATGTAATGGTATGGGAGATTGTCGGAACTGAATAGTGCAGTACCAAATATAAGGTAGGTATATAGTACAATTAGGTGATGAGAGGGTATTCCACCAAGTGGGTGTAGCACATAGCTTCCTAGTCATCCATAATATAGTTGGCTATGTAATGGTATGGGAGATTGTCGGAACTGAATAGTGCAGTACCAAATATAAGGTAGGTATGTACTACAATTAGGTGATGAGAGGATATTCCACCAAGTGGGTGTAGCACATAGCTTCCTAGTCATCCATAATATAGTTGGCTATGTAATGGTATAGGAGATTGTCGGAACTGAATAGTGCAGTACCAAATATAAGGTTGGTATATAGTACAATTAGGTGATGAGAGGGTATTCCACCAAGTGGGTGTAGCACATAGCTTCCTAGTCATCCATAATATAGTTGGCTATGTAATGGTATGGGAGATTGTCGGAACTGAATAGTGCAGTACCAAATATAAGGTAGGTATATAGTACAATTAGGTGATGAGAGGGTATTCCACCAAGTGGGTGTAGCACATAGCTTCCTAGTCATCCATAATATAGTTGGCTATGTAATGGTATGGGAGATTGTCGGAACTGAATAGTGCAGTACCAAATATAAGGTAGGTATGTAGTACAATTAGGTGATGAGAGGATATTCCACCAAGTGGGTGTAGCACATAGCTTCCTAGTCATCCATAATATAGTTGGCTATGTAATGGTATAGGAGATTGTCGGAACTGAATAGTGCAGTACCAAATATAAGGTTGGTATATAGTACAATTAGGTGATGAGAGGGTATTCCACCAAGTGGGTGTAGCACATAGCTTCCTAGTCATCCATAATATAGTTGGCTATGTAATGGTATGGGAGATTGTCGGAACTGAATAGTGCAGTACCAAATATAAGGTAGGTATATAGTACAATTAGGTGATGAGAGGGTATTCCACCAAGTGGGTGTAGCACATAGCTTCCTAGTCATCCATAATATAGTTGGCTATGTAATGGTATGGGAGATTGTCGGAACTGAATAGTGCAGTACCAAATATAAGGTAGGTATGTAGTACAATTAGGTGATGAGAGGATATTCCACCAAGTGGGTGTAGCACATAGCTTCCTAGTCATCCATAATATAGTTGGCTATGTAATGGTATAGGAGATTGTCGGAACTGAATAGTGCAGTACCAAATATAAGGTTGGTATATAGTACAATTAGGTGATGAGAGGGTATTCCACCAAGTGGGTGTAGCACATAGCTTCCTAGTCATCCATAATATAGTTGGCTATGTAATGGTATGGGAGATTGTCGGAACTGAATAGTGCAGTACCAAATATAAGGTTGGTATATAGTACAATTAGGTGATGAGAGGGTATTCCACCAAGTGGGTGTAGCACATAGCTTCCTAGTCATCCATAATATAGTTGGCTATGTAATGGTATGGGACATTGTCGGAACTGAATAGTGCAGTACCAAATATAAGGTAGGTATGTAGTACAATTAGGTGATGAGAGGATATTCCACCAAGTGGGTGTAGCACATAGCTTCCTAGTCATCCATAATATAGTTGGCTATGTAATGGTATAGGAGATTGTCGGAACTGAATAGTGCAGTACCAAATATAAGGTTGGTATATAGTACAATTAGGTGATGAGAGGGTATTCCACCAAGTGGGTGTAGCACATAGCTTCCTAGTCATCCATAATATAGTTGGCTATGTAATGGTATAGGAGATTGTCGGAACTGAATAGTGCAGTACCAAATATAAGGTTGGTATATAGTACAATTAGGTGATGAGAGGGTATTCCACCAAGTGGGTGTAGCACATAGCTTCCTAGTCATCCATAATATAGTTGGCTATGTAATGGTATAGGAGATTGTCGGAACTGAATAGTGCAGTACCAAATATAAGGTAGGTATATAGTACAATTAGGTGATGAGAGGGTATTCCACCAAGAGGGTGTAGCACATAGCTTCCTCGTCATCCATAACATAGTTGGGTAGGAGGGAGGATGCCATATAGGAGATTGTTGGAACTAAATAGTGCAGTACCAAATATAAGGTAGGTATATAGTACAATTAGGTGATGAGAGGGTATTCTACCAAGAGGGTGTAGCAAATAGCTTCCTCGTCATCCATAACATAGTTGGGTAGGAGGGAGGATGCCATATAGGAGATTGTTGGAACTGAATAGTGCTGTACCAAATATGAGGTAGGTATATAGTAAAATTAGGTGATGCGAGGGTTTTCTACCAAGTAGATGTAGCACGTAGCTCCCTCGTCAATCATGTCATGGTTGAGTTGTTGAATTGTGTTGTCAGAACTACCAAGTACCTAGCAATTATGAACAAAGTCGACCGGTTAGGGGATAAGAGAGTAGATTGGTAAGTAGGCAAGTGAACCAAATACCTCCTGAAACTGATCCTAAAACGGAAACTCATCTATATGTTTGGAAACTGATCAAGATTACAGAATGTGGTCCACCCTACGGCTTCTGCTCCACCTTACTGAAATGATTTACCCGCAGTTTTTCCAACAGTTTTAGTAATACTGTGATTACTAAAACTGTTCGAAAAACTGCGGGTAAATTAATTTCAGATTTATAGTGAGGACCACTAAAAAGTGAAAAATAAAAAATAATATAAAATGGAAAAATAATAAAATAAAAACCTTTTTAACAAAAAAATGGACCGACCTCAAAAATGATGTCTGTAAACACCAAAAAGGGAAAAATAATTCTCTCAGCAAATACATACTTGATGTAGTAGGTTGTTGGACATAGATATCTAGTCAACGGATGGTATCTTGGATTACCAACAATTATTTTCAGTGTGATTCACACTTACTGTCACACTCATATCCTCCATCATACGATAGCAGTGACATACTGCCCAATAGATTTGGAACACTTATGTCTACTCGTATTCATGTTTTGTATGGCACGAACGACGCATGTTGTGATACTCACCAGATCATGTGAGTAGTACTTATAAACCACAGCGTATCCAGATAGGTAGGTAGGTACGCATTGAAGTCGCCGCCGTGCCCATCTGTAGACACAAACATCTTCTAGATCACCTTCTTACCAACATATTATTCTTTTTCGCAAATATACATACCTCTCATGCTACGAACATGCTTCCACACCGAGTATGAATGTAAATATCTGTTCGTTTAAGATTGGGGGAGGTTTGAACGTTAATTAGGTAACAACGCTTCCGAAGGTATGTAGCTACATTACAATATGTCCACCAATATAATAATAAAGTCTCATATAATAATAAAGTCCCAAAATACTAGTCACAACCATTTCTAGGGAGGTTCACACTTACTATCATACTCATATGGCAGCAGAGACGTACTAGGTACCTGATAGTTTGGGGAGCACATTTTAACTCGATGGTAACCAGATCATCGAATAATTTATCGGTTGTCAGTTTGTGTCTACAGATGGGCACGGCGGCGACTTCAATGCGTACCTAACTACCTATCTGGATACGCTGTGGTTTATAAGTACTACTCACATGATCTGGTGAGTATCACAACATGCGTCGTTCGTGCCATACAAAACATGAATACGAGTAGACATAAGTGTTCCAAATCTATTGGGCAGTATGTCACTGCTATCGTATGATGAAGGATATGAGTGTGACAGTAAGTGTGAATCACACTGAAAATAATTGTTGGTAATCCAAGATACCATCCGTTGACTAGATATCTATGTCCAACAACCTACTACATCAAGTATGTATTTGCTGAGAGAATTATTTTTCCCTTTTTGGTGTTTACAGACATCATTTTTGAGGTCGGTCCATTTTTTTGTTAAAAAGGTTTTTATTTTATTATTTTTCCATTTTATATTATTTTTTTCGGAGGTCCTTTAGTTATATTTCTCCGTTTGAGGGAAAAACAATAGATCATGGATATGTCCATTGTTGTAGGTGTAATTTGAAAATTAAAATGATGAAATAAAATGCTGATATTTTATGAATAATTTAGTGAAGTAGGTTGATACATCTCAGTCAAGTGTAAATCCATCGAATGATGAAGAAAAAGTGCAGGAACAGTTAAAGCTTAATGAACTCAATCCCGTACCATCAGTTGGCGATCATTCCAGCCGTATCCAGCAGCGAAGAAATCAATTTGCTAGACAATGATTTGGATGTTTTCAAGAACCTTCCCGTAAGTCCGGTGTGGGAAATCTCAAATAAAAAAATTGTCTCAAACAACATTTTAATGACATCAAAATCCAACTGAGAAAGCACCCGTGATTATGAAAATAATCACTACTATATAAACTCAAAAGAGATTTACCAAATCAATTCTACCTCCTGCTGAAGTCTACCTTGCAGAAAGACATTTTAGGGTCAGACATGAAGGAGCATATTCCAGTTTAAAGGGAATCAAAGCAGGGGTTCCCCAAGGATGTGTGCTTGGGCCGTTACTGTACCTCCTCTACACAAATGATGTCCCAAGTAACGAAGACAACAACAACAACAACAGAGCAGCTATAAGAACTACTATTGCAACATTTGCAGATGACACTGGCCTGCTAGCAACGTCAAAGCTACAGCGCACTGTTAACGATGTCAGTGAATCGACCAAAAAATGGTGACTAAAGCTGAACGAACTAAAATCTACCCACATCAACTTCACATACAAAAGAATCAACAGCTTGCAATTAAGTGTTATATGCAAAAAATATTATTCATGCAAAAAAGTGTTATATTTCTTATTAGAGGTATTTATTTTTAACTTATTAGTTCAAATAACAGCTTGTTTTTTTAAAAGATTTTTTTTCTTTAATTTTTAATTTACGACTAAAAAGTGTATGAATTGGGAGATAGTCCCTTATGAATTTAAGTATGCCCTTCATGAATTGGAAGATGGTCCCCCAGGAATTGAATGATGCCCTTTATGAATTGAAAGACGGTCTCCTACGAATTGGAGTATGTCCAATATAAAATGTAAGATGGTCCCCTATGAATTGGAAGATGGTCCCTTATGAATTTGAGTATGCCCTTCATGAATTGGAAGATGGCCCCCCAGGAATTGAATGGTGCCCTTTATGAATTGAAAGACGGTCTCCTACGAATTGGAGTATGTCCAATATAAAATGTAAGATGGTCCCCTATGAATTGGAAGATGGTCCCTTATGAATTTGAGTATGCCCTTCATGAATTGGAAGATGGTCCCCCAGGAATTGAATGATGCCCTTTATGAATTGAAAGACGGTCTCCTACGAATTGGAGTATGTCCATGATAAAATGTAGGATGGTCCCCTATGAATTGGAAGATGGTTCCCTATGAATTGAAAGATGTCCTTTATGAATCGGAAGACGGTCGCCTACGAATTGTATTACGTCCAAGTATAAAATGAAGGATCGTCCCCTATGAATTGGAAGTTGGTCCCTGATGAATTTGAGTATGCCCTTTATGAATTGAAAGACGGTCTCCTACGAATTGGAGTATGTCCATGATAAAATGTAGGATGGTCCCCTATGAATTGGAAGATGGTTCCCTATGAATTGAAAGATGTCCTTTATGAATCGGAAGACGGTCGCCTACGAATTGTATTACGTCCAAGTATAAAATGAAGGATCGTCCCCTATGAATTTCAAGTTGGTCTCAGAAAGTTAACCCTTAATGTCCCAAAGTATCTTTTTGGAAGATTTTCAAGCTTACTGCAACACTGCTTATCTACTTTTGAGTATAAACCGATATTTTGTTGTTTACCTTGATACCGATTTTTTTGGATTATCCGCCTTGATAACTATCTTCATATCGATTGTTTGAAAAATCACGGAAAAAAACATCGGCTCCTGGGATAATATCTTGGTAAGATCGTCAAATGAGTACTTACATAATTACTGTTCATTTTACCACAAATTCCTTTTATTTTGTTAAATACCGGCAGCTTTTGGTGTATCTCACTATAGACCCCCTCCCGAGGTAGGAATCCAAAAAGATGCCACCCAGTTTCCATCGGATAAGAAAAATTTGTCAAAATACCCCAAAATTTAGGGGAAAATCCGTTAAAAAAACAAATGTTTTGAACAAGTGGAAAATTAAGGGTTAATAACATTGCATTGTCATGCGATTTATACATGCAAGCAAAATTTCAGCTCAATCGGATACCGGGAAGTGGATCAAATCTAACTCGCAAGATTTCATTAACGACAGACAGACAACGGGACAGGTCTACCTGCCAGTTAGATACAAAAAATATTGTTTTTCATTCATTATCGAAAAATCAATATTGCTGAAACTCCTGAGAATTGAAGAATAAGGCTCTACCGGGAACGTAATACTGTCTTCCGATTAGTCCTTTCTCATCTCCTGGTAACTCGATTCTTGGACTCGGGTTCTTACAAATCCTGATGAGATATTCCCCCCATTATACGCTTTTAAATGCTGTTGAAAAAAAATCTACTCTCTAATAGGCATTTCTTTTAACCCATTTTGGGCCACTGATGCGTTTTCGCATCGTCATATTTATGATTTTCTTAAATATTGATAATAGTGGAAAATCTTTGCCGGAGAATTTTTTCTCGTTCATGCTGTTCCTAAACTTTTCAGAAAAAGTTTTCTCCAATGTTCGGGAGCTCAATGCGATTTTGGAATTTTTTTGAAAAGGAGGCCTCTTGGCCGAAGGCATGTGTATGGTGGCTCAAAATCGATTCTGGACGAGTGAGCGTTCTGGGCCATGAGTTTAAACAGATTCCGGTCCATAAAAAAATATACTTCTACATTCTACCAAAACAATGAACTGGATGAATCATATCGATTTGGAAAACTGAGGCCTCTCAAATCTATTAAAAAGTAAAATTTACAAAATATCGAGTATTTTTTCTCTCGATTGGTGGGTAATTGATGCTTTGGCATTCTGTAAAACAGTTCATCGTCCTCTCCTCATTATTAAGTTATTTCTACCCTTGACTTGAAATGGGTTAAGATCATGGGTGAAAATCATTAGAATAGGAGACGTAGGTAATATGCTGTCTTCCATTCAGTCCTTTCTCAGCTGCTTGTAACTCAATAAATTCCAAGGTTCCTCGATGTCTTCATGAGATATTCCTTAAATTCCACTCTTCTTGTAGTGAAGCTCCACCTCTGATGGGATACTCCTCACATTCCATACATCTGAATGCCGTTGGTTACAATGTACTCTTCTCTAGACAGCTCGTCATATTCGTACATCGTATATTCTAGCAGGAGCACCTAAAGAATAGGAATCCACCGGAAACGTAACACAATCTCGCGATCAGTTCTTTCTCACCTCCCGGGACTCGATTCCTGGACCGAGGCCGTGGAGGACGCCGTCAGGTTCAACAGCCTTCCTTCCTCCATGATTAGTCATCTCCCTGCTCTACCACTCTCCTTTGTCCTTTCACTTGCCTGCGGTCTGGCCAGGATTGCAACCGTGGAATTTTTTCGCCATATTGCCTCACTACTTCAAGATCTCGAGCCTAGTTGAGAAGCGGGATTCAACAAGTGCAGGGCAGACCCGTATTACGCTGCGTTTCTCATCAATTAAACATTATGCACTTTGTTTTCAAGGCCGTGGCGTGACCGACGACCACTCCTTGATCCCTCTTAATCACACACGATATACTTAGCAAACACTAATAACCAGAAAACCAGCTATCCAAATTCAGGTCTACTCTTTGTAATGACTCATTGGACATCTCGAACAGACAAAAATATTACTGCTATAAACAAAATCTATCCAAATACACACGCCAAGCTAAGTTCCAACCAATCTACCCATCAACTCTCCTCTCAACATTATCCCTATGAAGCCAACATTTGAACCCCATTGTAAGTTTGGGGAGTTTCGAAGATTATGCGCTTCAAATATCAGGCATTAAGTCCTACAGGGATAAGTCCAGCTAGTTGTGTACTTCGACTAGAATCAGTATGTACTCTTCATAATTATAACTGAATTGATTCCTCAGTCATGCCAAACTATTTAACACATTTTCACTAACTGAAGAGATATTCTCGTCAGAGAAAAGGACAAACTGATTACTCTCTGTGAATCAGGATTTACTGTAATTGATCTAACTAACTACAAATATTTTTTGTTATTGAATTCATAATGTTTCAGGCTCCTTCAGAGGGTGATTGCTGTGCCGATACGTCTCACCGATCAATCAATATACGACCTGAGTTTACCAGCGTTTGCATTTCGATCAATTTTACGTTTTAGACCTTCTTCGACTATTTTGGTTTCATGAACGTCTGCGTGTCTTCACAACCGGATTTTGTCATTTTCGAAATTTGTCCAATCCGCTCAAAATTGGATATTTCAAAATGACCACTCAATGATCCCCAAAAATTTAATCGCTTTGAAATCATCAGCAGCAACTGCGCACGCGGGAACGTCAAAAACTTAACTTCCTCAATGTTCACTCGATATTGAGTGAATTTTCAGTTATACATGTACGTGAATTAGTTCTTTAATGGTTCCCAATGAATTTCATCACCCTGTCTTGGATTCTCGCACAGAAGAAGCAAATTCCTTCAAAACCTGATAAGTTCTCTACATAATTGTCCAATTTCGCTCAACGTCGGATACTTAGGATTTCTTGATGATCTTCAACGAAACTGAAGGCTACTTCTGTACAAGAAGTACCAAAACCCTTGAAGGTGATTTTGGTAATGATCGTGGCGAAATGGTTGTTTATTTTATTACTTCAGTAGAAACAACTGGAAGTTCACCCAGGCATCCTATCGCGTGGCATTCTTTCACAAAATTACTGTGTCATTCTTTATCTACTACTACAAATTAGTCTCATCCAATCATACTGTTGTTGCTGTTTTGTTTCCAGGGATCTAAATGGCACAACAACCTGTTTGTCAACAACTGAATCAGTTTCTGGCAATAATTCCTCTACAGTGCTGTTATGTCAGGATCATTCAAAGTGTTTATTTTCATTATTCCAGTGAAATCACCCGAATAAACAACGATTTCACCATTGTATCTGTGAGTCATTACTTACAAGGAATATAATACGACTAGCAATTATTCATCTTCATGACTAGGTACGACTTAGCATGATCTATTTATATTGTTTCTTCTATTTCTGAAGGGGAATAAAGTGACGTTTTCCCTGTTCGTTCGTCTCCAGGTCTGCGTGTTTATCAACACCTGTTTCATACTGTGGCGTGAATTTCTCGCGTCTCATCAATCTGGATCATTAAGTGGTTGTTTACCTGATTTCGTAGGTTGTAATGGTGTTGTTCTCGTCGTCGTGGAAAAATAGACGAGCAAGAAGAGGATGGGAAGAGGACCACTTGCCATAATACACGTCCTCTCCAAGGATGGAACCACTGGTACTATCTCACATCATCACAAAACGGTACACTGTGTCGGTCACAACTTGACGCGGCTTGAACGGCACATCCGGGACGCATGGGTGCTCACGTCGAATAATACGGCATTTGTGTTGACAGTGTGAAAAGACGCGGTGGCGAATGCTACCCCCAGACTCGCGACCCGATAGCCAACTGACAAGTGTGGAAACGCAACCTTCCCTTCGGACCGCCGCAAGGGGTTACGGCCCCCACCTTCTCTCCTGGACGGCGGGGCAGAAGGAGTCGGCAACCCTATCTAGGAGGGATCGCCTGAAGTTACGGCAGACCTGCGGTCGGAGTCTGCGTTTGAAGCCTCAGAAGCCCCTTCAGGACCGTCCAAGAGCCGATGTTGGAAGTCTCGAGGAAAGTAAGGCGCAAGAAGAGTCTGCCAAGTGGGTGTGGCACATAGCTTCCTCGCATCCATACCCTGACAGCATACAGGGTGTACAGTACTGTATACGGGGTTATTTGTCAACGATCGTGTGGTGGTACCAAAAAACATGAGAGTTTCAATGCTCAATTCGATACATGAATCTCATTTTGGCATCGTGAAGTGTAAGCAACGAGCTAGGTCATTACTGTACTGGCCTGGCATGAATAAGGACGTTGAAGATTTGGTTCATGGAGGTTCAATTTGTTCGTCTTTACCACCAGCCCAGCAGAAAGAAGAGCTTTTGCCATAAGAGAGGGCAAAGAGAGTCCTGATTGTCATGTCAGTGATAATGTTCCTTTTAATTGCAAGAATTTAAAGATTTTACTCAAAGCTTCGATTTTTCTTTGGTATTTACTAGTCCCAGGTATCCGCAAAGTAATGGACGCGCTGAAAAAGCAGTATCCATTGTCAAGGGTATGCTCAAAAGGTGTTTGCTTTCAGGGGGGAAACTAACTGACCATCTTCTTGCATACCGGGCGACCCCTTTAAATCATGTAGGTTAGTCACCTGCTTCATTGTTCCTGCTCAGAAATTTGAAAACTACAATTCCAGTACATTACAAGTTGCTTGAACCTGAAACCAGGTCTGATGTGCAGGACAAAGTAGTTAGGATGCTAGTTAGGATTATAGAAGTGCTAAAACTCTCTCAGACTTGTCCATTGACGATAGGATCCTGGTTTGGGATTTTGACCGCAATGTGTGGAAGTCTGGGATCGTGTTAGATGAGGGACCTGGTCCACGCTCATAAATCGTTAAACTTGTTGGTGCTTCATCCAGTAGGACGTTTCTGCGAAATCGTGAGTTTTTGTGGAAATGTGTTTGCGTGGATAATGTGGAGGTTGATCGTGGGTCTCAATCTGTTGATGACTCTGAGCACTTGACTGGTCCTATCGCTAGTGAACCGACCCCTGAAGAGGGTTCTATGGAGGAGGTGGTTGGGAGAGCTATCCTGCAAGGCATACTAGACCTCCAGTTTACTTACAGGATTATGCCCGCTAGTAAAAAAGCCTAATTTCCAGTATGGGTTCTTCACAATGTGAAGAACATGTCATGTTCGTAGTAAGGGTTCTTCACAATGTGAAGACAATGTGAAGAACATGCCATGTTCGTTCTTTTGTTCAATTTGTATAGCTTGCTTTAGTTTCTATATAGTTGTGTTCTCATAAATGTGTACTGTTTTAATAAAATCAACCTGCAACCAATACAAAGTGTGAAGGGAAGGGGATGTGCCATATTTATAAGAAATTTATAAGTTTCAGTTGTATCTTGGACAGTAAAATAAAATAGATTTCTCTAGGTATGTCGATGATTTATTAACTATCTCCATCAATCTTACACCTACCTTTTGGATTTTTGAGCGACTTCAACGCGCCGAAGGCGCGCGAAAGAAGAGGTACTCAATTGGTGATTTACAATCATGTTCTGATCGTTTTTCGTCAACTGATCAGAAACACAACAAGAGCTAATAACCAAATTCTTTTTTAATTAACTATCAAATCCAAATTCCAATGTATTTTCATATGATTTTCGTCATCTCAAGTTTGGTGATTTCATATATTTACTCTCTCGTTGAAGCTTACAGCCGATACTTTTATATCCAACAATTTGACTAAAAAATTAGCGAGAAAATGTTTCACTCTAAAAAGACGTTCAATGATAGAAATTTACAAACAAAATAAAAGTAAATTGTATTGTGGATTGTCAATTACAGGACAGGTTCCTTTGAGCAGCTAAATTACCGCCAAATCCTTTTAATTTAAAGATTACATCTAGTAATGGTTAGGTTATTAATTTACTGTTAAAATATGTGATAAAGTTAAAGCCTACAATATAATTAGTCTTTAAATTTAACCTCTGCTACCACAAAATGGCTCCCATGCCATTTTGCCAGAAATGCCAAAAATGTTGTGGTGGATAATGGTGATGGGTGGGGGAGAGACCACTATTTCTTGCCTGAAATACTAAAAAAATTACATCGAGTGAAACAGTTTTATAGCTTACCACTTGATTTAAATTGACCTAATGCTTATCCAATGGGACGTCCCCTGGAATGCATGCATTACTAAACAAAATGTTCAATTTTATCTTCGATCTCAAGCTTGACCTTTACCTACCTTGAATCCTCTTCAAGAATGGCGGCCTACCAGCCGTTATTAACAAAAACCTACACAGAGGATTTTCACAGTGTTAAATGCATTTTTTTTACTTCCTGATATATTTGTTAATAATAGTTATATATTTAAATACGATTGCTGTGTTCTGTTTAACTGTATGATAACAGTAAAACAATATATTGAATCGAATTGAATTGCTAAATGGAATTTCGAACAAAAGACTGGTATAGAATCGTTTTCGAATGCGCTAAATATGAATCTGACCAAAAATGTGAAATTCCAACGCATGCGACTGCCTCATTCTTCACAATATCAGAGTGGCTGTCATTCGAACAGAAAGTTAACGTTGCAATCGCGAATACGGATAAATACGGAATACGAGAATCGATGGACGTCGATTGACATCTTGTCACTCCCGCTGTCAAGCCGCCTCCAACTAAGCGAAAACGGACCGGAAGTTCGAGAAATCCGCTACCGCCAGACACGGGATAAAATCACCAGTTTTCTGCACCCCTTCGGCGGTCTTTTAAAATAGGAAAGTAGTAGGTACCTCGAGCCTTCTACTGAAGGATATCGAACCATATTTGAAAACGCCACCCGTTTGTCCATGGATAACCAAAAAGTCTGCCAAGTGGGTGGCACATAGCTTCCTCGTATCCAAAACACGATTGTAAAGACCTATTACCAAAATTGTAAAGAGAAGAGGTCTAGAGGCCTTTCTTCATCAACTTTCACAACATTGGTTATGTTGAAGGGGAATACATTTCAGTAATATCCTCGCAATTTATTGTGTACTGGAAGTTAACCCATTGCCGGCCAATGATGCGTTTTCGCATCGTCATATTTATGAATTTTTTAGGAATTGAAAATATTGGAAAATCGTTGTAGATTAATTTTTTCTCGTTTATACTGTTCCTAAACTGCTCAAAAAAAATTTTGCTTCAACGTTCAGGAACTCATTGCAAATTTGGAGAATTTTTTGAAAAATAGGCATTTTTGATGGTCTGGAGGAGCTTTGACCATGTGGAATTTTTCGTTACTTTGGAGAAGGAACAATACCTACTTCTCCTCTCTTGATCCTGAATGCTTGGAATGGTGTAGAAGCCAAATACATTCAAAACAAAAAATAAATAAATAATGGTATTGGTTGTACAACGACGAAAATCGACGAATGCGAAAACGCACCTTTGGCCGAAAGCACTTTTGTTTTGAAATTCATTGAAAAATTTTGAGCTTCATTTCATGTTCGTACATTCTTAAATATAATGTTTTTACATAAAAATTTCAACTTTTAAATTTATTTCTACCCTTGGCCGGAAATGGGTTAAGCGCACTTTTGCTGAGATAGCATCATCAGAACTCTGTTGGAGAACAACTGAGTTCTGATCTCAGCGAAAGTGCACTATACTTTCAATAAACAATGATTACGATGATTTTACCCAAATGTATCCCCCTTCAACATAATCACTTCGATTGTAAAGACGATCCGAAGCATAGTAGTTCATTTAAAGTTCAATCTCCAATACCCTTAAAATTTGATCAACAGATTTTCACAACTTTCACTTACAGTTTCTGGACTCTTATCTCAAGGGTGAGGACTCAGGCGTCTTCTGCCCCTCAACCAGCAAGGAAATCATGGAAAAGTCAGTAAACGAAGCATAAGTTTCTTGATTTATTGAATAAATTAACAACGAAAAGAGAAAGATTGGGTTCCAACTGCACAGCGGAAGAATGATTTAATAAAAAAATGTGTCGTCACACCCGCCTGCAGGGTCCTCTGGTAGATCCTACCTTCCAACCAGAGGTACATGCTACCTACCTACTGACGTCATCCTCTCGGGTTTTTTAAACGTTCATATTTCCTGAACTGTTTTGTTTGTTCGTAAATTAGGAAGTACGGGCTAAAAGTTGGCCGTAGGGGGCTTTTCGAGATGCTGAATCCGATTTTGGGGGTCAAAAATAAGAAATTTCGACTTGGTGAAATTGCTCATTCGAGTGGCCACACTTTTCTTTAGGCACCCCGAATCCGAATTATATACTGTAATATACAGTTGCGTCCTGATTTTTTTTTTACTTTCATATTTCATGTTGATGTCCTCGCCTATAAGATAATCAAAATTAGCCCTTACAGTTTCTGGACTCTTATCTCAAGGGTGAAGACTCAGGCGTCTTCTGCCCCTCAACCAGCAAGGAAATCATGGAAAAATCAGTAAACGAAGCTTAAGTTTCCGAATTTATTGGATAAATGAACAACGAAAAAAGAAAGATTGGGTTCCAACTGCACAGCAGAAAAATTATTTAAGAAAATTGATGACAATCAGTAGAAAAAACAATAAGCGTGTCGTCGCACCCGCCTGCAGGGTTCTTTAGTAGGAACCCGGGGTTGTAGACGATAGAGCTTTAGAGAGAGGCAGACTGCTGGGTTGGAGGGAGGATGTGGAGGCGGCTTTCCTTGTCCGAGACTGGGCTGACGTCAGCAGGGAGCGTCGAGAGAGGGCGGTGGCGGCTGCTGGCAGGAGGCCTGATGTTGGCGTCTCCCCTCCCCGAACCCGCGAACGCGAAGAACAGGGATCAAAACTAATGTGATATATTGAATACATTGGAGAACCAAACTTCTTCTTGGCGGATTGATAAGTGGAACAGTGTAGAAAGAGTATAGGCGTAATGATTAATTAGTAGGTATATACAAAATAATTATTCTATTGATAATAGCAATTACATGATAAACGAGAACTAGAACAAATAGGAAAAACAATTTTCCAATTGATATTCACTGCGTAATATTAACTTCGACAGATCAACATTTTGGCAAAAACGCGTTCGAAAATAAATATTTCTCTATGTAGCAAGTACTTTTGTATGTCTTGATGGATTATCCCCTCTAACACCAGAACTATAAAACAGTTTGGGGTGTTTGACGATTCAATTGTTAGTTTTTCTGTTTAAATGCTTTTGATTCATTTTTGGGTGTTTTTCCCCCTTTTACTTGTTTTACACAATTTCGATGTTGTTGTACGTACCCTGTAGGACACTTTCGTGTTCGAACTTTTTCGCATCGCTGATTGACCATTGTTTCCCCTTCATAACAGACCTTCTTGCGCTGAAAGACAATAGATCTTTCAACGATGCGGTGTGGATCTTCTTCGCTAGCTTCATCACTTCCTCGGTCTCCACGACTGATGGGCGAGCGGTCCTCCGCAGGGTTCGCTGCTCCCAGACAGAAGTAGACTCCACAGAGCAGCAACAGAATCGGCAGGAACCTCATCGTAGAGCTCAAATCGAAGAACTGAGACGAAAATGGGACGGTTTCCACTTATATATGGACGAAAATGATTCACGAGGATAATTGTACTTCATGCACGGAGATAATAATAATATGATTCAGAGAGCAGATTCCTTCGGTAAATAGGATGTTTGTCTGTGTCACTCACCCAGAGGAAGCTAATCACTGTTTTAAATCTCCAGTCCAAATTCGGGAATTATAAAATAATCACTTATGATAGTCACTATGCATATACCTAGTAACTATTACTCATTGGATAATTAAGATTTGAAACGCTATGAGTAATATAGCAAGTTTCATAATACCTAGGGTAAAGTCGTGTTCCTTGGGTCGGACGGATGCATCTTGGGTCATTTCCAAGATCTGTAGGAAGGACTGCTGAAAAAGAGTTTGTGTCCACCACAATCTAAACTGTTCATCGATACAATGAAATAAGAAGAAGTTTCATCTTCACAGATTTGGCGCAGGATTGACAAGAGATACCGAAAGTTTTTCTAACCTTTTTCGGAGTTTAGCTGCTCCACATTTTGATGGTCCCCAATGAACGGTAAGTGTTTTTGGTTTATTATTTTCAATAATGAACCTTTGGAATCGACCAAGAAAAAAATGTTTAACACCCCCTCAAATTTGTTGGTTTACGTTTCAAGGTACGTAGAATCCAAAAATCGAATAAAGATTTGGCCGTCCGTCCGCCGTACTTTTCCCACTTAGCATTGACAGATTTTGATGAAATTTGGTATGTAGGTTCTAGTAGTTGACCCCCCCCGCGTTCCATTACCTTGTCGTGGTGGGGGGGCTCGATCTAGGTCTCCACTGGTCACTGCACATGGGGCTGTGATCCTTGGACTGCAGATCCCATCGGCCAGTGGCACCATTGCACAGGTCGCTAAAAATGGAACACAAACCCTCAAGACCAGGTTTCGAGGGTCTTGTGCCATGGTCTTGTGTTGGTCCTCCAGCTCTGGAAACAGGCCTGGGGGGTCTTCATGGGTGCAGAGGGTAAAGTGCACTCTTAGCAAGCGAACTCCTCAGGGCACCTGCCGAACCCTGAGTGTAAGTAGGCCTAACCATTCATGCGGGGCTCTGAATGGGGTCCAGTAACTTCGGTTACTGTGACTGACCTTTAATTCCCTAGCTTCTCGTGGGACTGATATGAACCAAACAGAAACTAACATACAAACAAACACAAGTGCTCAGGGCTCAACTAACCCTGACACACAAGCTGCTGAGGAATCTCTGGGTCAACTCACCCTTGATGATTCCTCAACAGAACCAATGGTCGTGGCAGGTGGGGCTCATGTCGACCCACCTACCACTGATCGGGAGGACGACCCTGGTGGCAACAACGGGGCGTTAAATAGGCCTGCCAAAAAACTCTCTGGAGCTCAGAAGAGGAAATTGGCTAGGCTACGTGCCCAAGAGCAAGGGCTTCCACCACGCCCTCGCAAAAAGAGCAAAAAGAGGGGGGAGGCTGGGGGTGGGGTCGGGGCGGTGCCACTGCGGGCTGCTGTTCCTGGGGGCTCCGGGCTGCTGGCAATGTCCGGCTCCTCGGGAACCTCGGGGATGGGTGGACTGCGGGGCTCGGCCCCTCCCCCATCAGCGGGCTCTAAGAGTGCCATGGAGGGGACATCGCGCAAGCGGAATCGTGACTCACATGGTACTCCTCCCTCTGATGCAAAAAAGCCACCAGCCAAGAAACGTTGTGAGACTGGGAGTGGACAACCCAGGGTTCCCCCTGGGGCATATAGCGACGCCCTCAGCTCCACAAAAATGGTGGTGACACATGGCAACCATCCGGCGGAGCGGCTGTCTGATGTGGAGGCCAACCTTGTGTATGGATCCATTGTTCGGGCAGCCATGGACTCACCCGCAGGACAGGGGCCACAGTTCTGCAGTGGCTACACCAGCAATGGTGTGGTCTACGTTACCTGCTCTAATGGACGGTCGAAAGGCTGGCTGGAGAAGCAGGTGGCAGAGCTGAAGCCATGGGACGGGGCTAGTCTTCAGACTGGACCCGCCAAAGATCTGGCTGATCTGGTTCGGGTCAAGGTGGGGGTCTGGATCCCAACCGAATTCCTGGACCGGTCAGACGCCAGAAAACTGATTCCCTTATTTGAGGCCCAAAATCCTGGACTCAGTACAAGGGAATGGAAGCTGTTGACCACCAAGGCGGATCCAAAAGGTCTGTCCTTGGTGCTCAACATAGATACCGACTCTCTGGGGTGGTTGAGGGGGCAACAATTTCGCGCCTTCTTCCACGTACAGATAGTCACCTTCAAGGTGATGGGAACACCTACTGATGCTGCGGGTGGTTCAGATCCACCTGCAGCACAGTAAGGTGGCAACCGCCAACCTTTGCCAGCTGCTCGCAGCTGGCACATGGGATGTTGCCCTCATCCAGGAACCTTGGGTTCACCGAGGACGAGTGGCAGGTCTAGGAACCACAGGAGGGACCTCGTCGCGATAAAAATCACCATTACGGAGGGAAATACGAGGGAGCACTTTATCGCTGTGAAATGATTCGGGAGAAGGAAGAGTAAGAGAAACAACAACGTCGAGGTTTGAACTAGAGATGGGCGGTATTTAACGTAACAGTTAAAAATAGCCTATTACCGGGTTTCGTTCATTCCGCTTGGAACCTATTACCAAAGTAATCCTGTTACTAAATAACGTTCCAGGGAAGGCTCCAAAATGTGTGGAGCCAGAACAATAGCTTGGGTTTTTTTAATCAAAAAAGAGTGAAAATACACTAACAACATATAAATGTGTCAAGAATAACTTGATAGAAACCCCAACTTATGTAGGAAACGAAAACTAAAGATCAACGGAATGATACATTGGAATGGAATAACAATATAACATGATAAACAAACGAACGTAGGTCGGGAACGAAAAGTAGAAATCATGGAAACGATACCTCGTAATGGTATGTCGGAATGAGCTTGTGAGAAGGTCCCTGAGATAACCTATTAATAAATAACAGGTTATTGGAACCTGTTACCCACCCAGAGCAGTAACGGTGGAACCTAATACGCAAATGTAACCGTTTCGCCCATCTCTAGTTTGAACATGAACTGGCTTTAATAATAGAAGATAGTGACAGGTGGGAGAAGGGAGACAGGTGTGTACCGGCGAGGTAAACATCTCACTACTTTCCCCCAGAATAAAAAAAAATTCCATGAATGTAGTTCAAAATTGTACAAAAAGAAAAACTTAATTAAAAATCTACACGAACAATTTCTCATGTGAATCGTTCGCAATATCTTAAATTAAAAATAACTTTTTTTATCTTGACAAGATTGTATTACAATTTAGCTTAATTTTAGCATAATGAATTTACTCATAAATGAGTTTCACCGGAGGTTTAACATTTCGACTTGACTTACGAATTGCTATAGGAGTGGCAGGTAAATGAGCACCTATGTCTCCTTGGTTAGGAGAATCTGGAGAATTATTTTGTTTATCAGAAATTTCATCGGCAGTTGGGTGAGCAGTGGGAGTATATGAAGCACTTGAACGGGGTTTCTTTTGAGGCGTCTTCCCAAGAGGAGGAAAACCTGAACTTTCAAGAATGAGACCAGGTTTGAATTCCTGACGGCTCATTTCTTCAAAGGTTTCAGTGAAAAATTCTCCCGACCTTATCATTAAATGATAATCAAATTTTGATCGGGATGCCTCTTGAAAATTCGCCCATCAGGAGCCTCACAAAGGTACAAGTATGACCCCAGCACTTCCACTACCTTGGCTCGCAACCATCCACGCTTATTAGGGCGTGAATAGTCGCGGATGTACACATATTCATCAATTTTGAAAAATTTATCATTCAAGTTAGGTTGTTTTTTATTCCAAGTTATCCTTTTTGATAATAGTTGATCGAAACGAGTTTGAATTTTCCTTCCGAGCATAACTTCAGAAGGAAGTCTATGAGTCGTGGAATGCGGAGTATTTCTGTATGCAAACAAGAATTTTTGTAAATTTGTATGAAATGACTGATTATTAGAAGTTTTAATTATTTTTTTCAAAGAATTTTTAAAAGTTTTTACAAAATTTTCTGCCAGTCCATTACTTGATGGATGGAAAGGCGGAGATGTCAAATGAATAATATTATTCGATTTACAAAAATTTGAAAATTCTGAAGAGGTAAAGCAGGTACCATTATCTGTAACAACACATTTTGGTATTCCCAAACGAGCTATCACCTCACGGAACTTGTCTAACGTGTGACCGGTATCAGCCTTGCCAACCTCAAAAACTTCGGGCCATTTACTACAAGAATCTATTATAATTAAGAACATTTTATTATTGAAAGCTGGACCTGCATGGTCCATATGGATTCTTTTCATCGGTTCAACGGCCTCGGGCCACCCAGCGGTAGCTGTTTTGGGCGGATCGGGTCTAGAAGTTTGGCAAATTTCGCAATTTTTTGACAAGTCATTAATAGTTTTGTCTAGACCGGGCCACCAAAAATACGAACGCGCAAGCGCCTTCATTTTTGTGGCACCCATGTGTGAACTGTGAAGTTCGATTAAAAGCGACTCACGTAATTTGTGAGGAATGACAATTCTGTAACCCCACATGATTACATCGTCTTCTATGTGAAATTCAGATTTTCTTAATTCAAATGACTTTAATTCGTCTTCCACTACAATTGGCCAACCATTACGAATGTACAAATATAATTTTCCCAATATTGGGTCCTTTCGAGTTTCATATTTAAGTTTAGCATGATCCACAGGTACAAATTCTTCAATAAAATTTAAATAATCGTAGTCTTCATTTTCTACATCTTTGGTGGCTACAGGCAGACGCGACAGTCCATCCGCGGAATTTCTGGAACCTTTGATATATTCCAATTTGAAATCAAAATTTGACAAAAACAATGCCCATCGCTGTACTCTGCCTGCAGCCATCACGGGAAGCGGTTTTTCTTCACCAAACATACCCAATAGTGGTTTATGGTCAGTTCTTATTATGAACTTGTGACCCATCAAAAATTGATAATATTTATTACATCCAAAATAAATTGCAAGAGCTTCTTTTTGGCCAGTTGGGTAATTTTTCTCGGCCTCTTTCAAAGTACGAGACGCGAAACTTATGGGCCTTTCCTCGCCGTCAAGCATTTTGTGAAGAAGAACCGCGGCAATCCCATTTCCGGCAGCGTCACATTCCAAAATTATGGGTAATTTTGGATTGAAATGTACCAGCGTTTTGTCAGATGTGATCGCCTGTTTGATCTCTTGAAAAGATACCTCACACTCGGGCGACCATTCGAATTGAACATTTTTCTTCAATAATTTGTACAATGGTGATAACATTGTAGACATGTTTTTTAAAAACCTTCCATGATAAGAAACGGTACCTATGAATGCTCTTAGTTCATCAGTAGAAGTTGGACGAGGAGCTTCCAAAATTGCTTTAGCTTTTTCGGGATCCTTTCGGAGCCCAACGTTGTCAATAATGTGACCAAGAAACTTAATTTCTTTTTGAAAAAATTTACATTTTGATTGATTAAGTTTAAATCCGGCCTCTCGTAAGCGTTGGAGAACTACTCCCAAATTACGTGTGTGTTCCTCAAAAGACCTCCCAGTCACGACGATGTCGTCCAATAGACAGGCAACACCTTCACAACCCAGTAGAGTCTTGTCAATAACTGACTGAAATAATTTGCATGCCGGTTTCACGCCGAAAGGTAATCTATTCACTTTATAGATTCCCTTTGGCGTACTCCAGGCCAGCAACACAGCAGTAGGCTCATCACACGAAATTTGGGTGTAAGCAGAAGAAAAATCCAGCTTACTGTATTGTTGGCCACCTTCCAATTTTGTGAATATATCCTCAACTGTTGGAACGCAATGATCAAAATCTTTTAAAAACGGGTTGACTGTTACTTTGTAATCAGCGCTCACACGAATAGTATTATCAGGTTTTAGAACCGGAACCAACGGGGTTCCCCATTCTGATGTCTGAATTTTGGTAATTACCCCTTCATTCTCCAATTTGTCAAGTTCAGAGTCTACCCCTTTTCGAAATGCATACGGAATTGAACGGGGCCTGGAAAATTTCGGGGAAGCATTTGAATCAACGGATAAATTTATTTTAGCATGCTTATATAACCCCAATTTACCATCAAATAAATCCGCGTATTCCGTGAAAATTTTGTTAGTAACATCCTGGATAGAATCCGAGTTTAGAGAATGTTGGGTAACCACCTCATTTCCAAGTTGAATTTGTAGGGTGCGTATCAAGTCCCTTCCAATTAATGGGCGTTGCCCTCCTAGGACAACTAAAAATGAACATTTTTGCTGAATATTACCATTTTGAACGGTGAGAGAAACCTGACCTTTCGGTGAAATAATTTTACCATCGTAAGTGCGAAGTTTCACATTCGTTGGTTTCATTTTAAAATTGTTGAAATTGTTTTCAAAAAAATCAAAGGGTAAAATAGACAGTGTGCTGCCTGTATCGATTTCAAATTTAACAATGTTATGTTCAACTAAAAGTTTCTGGAAAAATGGCTCGTTGTCAGTAAAATTTGACTTTAGACTGTGAAAACTGAGATCCATAATTTTGTTACTTCCGCTTGAAACGGAATCTAAATCAGACGAATATTCCTCGTTACTTAGGAATTTAGAATCTTGAACTCGACACGCGGGAGGAATATGTCCTTTTTGATTACATTTTTTACAAAATGCATTTTTGTACTTACACTTACGAAAATCATGGGAACCTTTATTACATGCGTAGCATTTTGGAGAAGCGGAAGGGTCTTTTGAGTTTTCTTTCTTCCCAGGGTCCTTTCTTGATTGATGAGGTTTTCCATGTTTTGATTTCTTCCGTAGTTTGTGCAATTCTGCTTCCAGGGATACCTTATCTTGGTTAGCAGCTTCCTTGGATAAGGCGAGTTCGTATAATGTTTGAAGAGTAACGTCTGATTTTTCTTCACATAGTCTATCGATCACCGAACCTTTTTTTAGTCCAACCACGAATCGAAGTTTCGTATGAGCGTTCAGATCCGCACCAAATTCACATTCCATCGCCTGTTTTTTAACCCGGACGTACCAATCCGCGATTTTCTCAGAATCTTGTTGCTTCATCTCAGAAAACCTTACGCGACTTCGCCAGGCTGAAGTCGCGGGTACGTACTGCTGTTTGAGAAGTTCACAGAGATCCTTATATGACTTGGTACTCGGTTTTTCAGGATGAGTTAATTCCCGCAGAACGTCATAAACCCGTGAGCTGATGGACGTGAGTAGGAGGGACACATAACGGGTAGCAGAGACGTCGTTGGCCACGATGTATTGTTCCAAACGTTCCGAGTAGGTTTGAAATTTGTCTCCGACGTCGAAATGTGGAAGGTCACCCAAATTTTGTCGAACAACAATTACTTGTTGCTGGGTCGATGGTGTCGTCGTCATATTTGGTTCAGAATGTTCCAACCAGAACAAAAAAAATTAATTTGCGGTCGGAAATCGCACTCAAGTTAGGATAATCGGATGAGGCGATCAAAATTGTTCAAAAAATAATAAAAATCGCGAGGAAATGAGACGTAATCGTCGCACTTAGCGGAATTAGGTTAAGTGTAAACGTCCCCTTGGTGGAATGGACAACTTGCTGATCTCAGGAGAGAATCACGCAGATTATTTAATGCAGCTACTCGCAGGGGAAATTGGGACGAATATAAAACCAAACTTGCTAAGTATAAAAGGGTCCTTAGGAGATCTCAAAGAGGTACCTGGAGGAAGTTCTGTGAGGATGTGGAGAGCACCTCAGAAGGAGCACGACTCCAGAGAATCCTCTCCAGGGACCCACCCAATCCCATTGGAACTATGGTTAAAACCAATGGGGAATATACCACTACAGCCACGGACACTCTAGCATTTATGCTGGAGACTCATTTTCCGGGGTCAGTGGTAATTCATGGTCAGAGGGGTAACCCTGCACCACCTGACAGACCAACCAGAGGCATTGCCTCCCGGGAGGACTGGAGGGTGGCTAGGGAGATCATAACCTTCAACCGCCTGGAGTGGGCAATCAACTCATTTGAACCACTCAAATCACCTGGGCCTGATGGTATCACACCAAAACTCCTACAAGAGGGAGGTCCATCAGTCACTAGGATTCTGTGTATCCTCTTTAGGGCGAGCCTGGCTACTGGGACAGTCCCCCAGAGGTGGAACAATGCTAGGGTTGTGTTTCTGCCTAAGCCTGGGCGTCCATCCTACAACCAAGCAAAGGCATATCGACCCATATGTCTAACGTCCTTCATCTTGAAGACATTAAAAAAATTAGTTGACAGGCACTTAAGGGAAACAGTGCTCCTAGTGAGACCTCTACACCCCAACCAGTTCGCTTATCAACAAGGCAAATCCTGTGAAACGGCGTTGCACCACCTGGTTTCCAGGGTAGAAGCTACCCTAGCTCACAAGGAGATTGCCGTGGGTATGTTCTTAGACATTGAGGGGGCTTTTGACTGTACCTCAGTGTCCTCCATCATCACGGCAAGCAGAAGGCATGGGGTCAACAACACCCTCTGCAGGTGGATAAGAGCCATGCTGGAAAGCAGATCTGTGGAGACTGAACTCATGGGTGAGGTGGTGGGGATGCTCGTGGCAAAGGGTTGCCCACAGGGAGGGGTACTCTCTCCCCTCCTCTGGGACCTTGTCATTGACTCCCTGCTCGTTCTCCTGAATGAGGATGGCTTCTACACCCAGGGATATGCTGACGACCTGGTGATCCTAATTAGAGGGATGTCAGTGAGTGTGGTCTCTGACCTTGCTCAGGCATCCTTGAAAAAGGTGGAGGAATGCTGTGGGACTGAGGGGCTCAGTGTTAACCCCAATAAGACCACGCTTGTTCCCTTCACCAGAAAAAGGAAACTGGAGGGCCTTCATGAACCTCTCCTCTTCAATGCTAGGGTGCCCTTCAAAGGAGAGGTCAAGTATCTAGGCGTCTTCCTGGATGCTAAACTCACCTGGAGCAAGCACCTTGATTATATTGCCAACCATGGCGAAAGCTCTCATGAGGGCCAAACGCTCATGTGGGAAAACCTGGGGACTAAAACCAAGTATGGTCCGCTGGATCTATACTGCGGTAGTGAGACCCATTCTGGTGTATTGCTGTGTTGTATGGTGGCCTAAAGTTGGATAGGTGGGAGCCTCCTCCACTCTTACCTGTGTTCAGCGGCTGGCCTGCCTCACTATAACGGGAGCAATGCACAGCACTCCAACTGCCACTATGGAGATACTCCTGGGGCTCCCCCCCCCCCCCTCGATATCTTCATAAAAGGAAAGGCTGCCATGGCGACCTTGAGGCAGAAATGGAACAGGACGTGGAGAGAGTCACATATCCACGGCCACTCCGAAATCCTGGGTCTTCTATGCGAACCCATGCTTGACATGGTAGCAGACATTATGCCCAGAACTTACGCTGAAACACACCCCTTCAAATCGATCATAACGACAGAGGGGCGGCGAGTCTTTCAATGCTGTTCCAACGACCTGTTCTGGTATACAGATGGATCCAAAATGGGGAATGGGACAGGGATTGGAATCTATGGGGCAAACTCTGGATGTAGCCACTCGGCTCCTCTGGGAGCGTTTGCCTCAGTTTTTCAAGCCGAGGTACTTGCAATCGATGTCTGCGCTGGGTAGAGTCTGTGGAGGGGACACAATGGTGTACACATCCGCATTCTCTCGGACAGCCAGGCTGCGATCAAGGCCTTGGCAGCTTCCACCATTAACTCTAAGTTAGTGTGGGATTGTTACCATAACCTCTGCTCCCTGTCACAACGCAACAGGGTTTCCCTGGAGTGGGTGGCGGGGCATAGTGGGGTAATGGGAAACGAGAATGCTGATGCGCTGGCCAGAAAAGGCTCACTGACTCCGTTCATTGGTCCGGAGCCGGCCATCGGCATTCCCAAATCCTCCTTCAGGGCGACCATAAATCGGTGGGTCACAAACCAAACCACAAGAAGATGGTCAAATCTGGGAGGACATGCTCTAAGTAAGCGCATGGTGGCCAAACCTAACCCCAGCGCCTCTGAGGAGCTGCTGCGGCTAAGCCGCAGGGAAATCAGGCTAGTGGTTGGTCTGGTAACAGGCTTCAAAAAAAAAAGTAAAGTAAAGTAAGCAACCATTTCAGGTTGAATTTTCGTCCGACTGCCATTCTTGGCGTCGCGGACGTCATCAGCTGTCTCCCTAAGAGGAGATCAGAATTTGTTCTGATGATTTCGCTCATGGCTTCCCAAATATCACCGCCCTGGGTTGGAACCAGAGATTGCCGATCGTCTAATAGACAGAAAACTTTCTGCGACGACCAGACTCGAACGCGCGTCCCCGCTAGACGGTTCTCATCTTATCACCGCAGTCGGGTACACTGTCCACTAGACCACCGACGCCCACCAGGTAACAGGTAGCAGGTAACAGGCTTCACCCCACTCCGATTCCACCTTAACCGCATTGGGGTGACGCAAGATACAACCCTATGCAGGCTATGTGGTGAGGCTGAAGAAAAGGCCTCCCACATAATTTTTGATTTGCCAAGCCCTATCAACCCGCAGGTTCCAACTCTTTGGGTCACCCACACCCATGGAGGCATTCCCCTGCACCCTGATCCGCAGATTCAGGTACAATCTATAATCTATATTCTAGTTGTTGAGTTCTAGTTGTGCCCCAAAGATTTTGGTAGGTGTAAATCACTTTTAAGGGACGAAAAATGAATTTTGAAAATTTTGAAAACGCCCTAACTCAAAAATTTTGATATGAAGGTAATGTTTTTCCATCATTTTAAGATAGTATAGAATTTTTAGAATATTTTGAGACCACGCGGAGCTCTGTAGGACAAACCGATCGCTCCCTACGAGAATTTAAGGGTTGGACGTACGATAAATCAGAAACACGAGTGTGAATCGCAAAAGAGGCCTAATCTCCGTTCAAATTTTAGCTGACCGAAATGCGATCGATGTTTTTCTTCATGTTGGATGGTTGGTGGCTTTGCAGACGAATGATATATATTAGGAAAATAATAAACCATTGTGCAATAATTTGCAGCGTTTTTTTGGATTACTCCCCTCAAATTGATGTTTCGATTTTTCGGTCGATGTTTTTGTTTACATCGATTGTGGGATTTTAAAATATCGGCGTATTTAAACATCGATGTCGCAGGCATACTCTGCTCCTGGGGGAAGTCGAGTGGGTGGCGCCTTCAAATCCAGTCCTCCGCTATTCCGCAGTGCTGCACCGTGTGGCGCAGAGTGTAGATTCACCCTCATGAAGGATCCAGAAGCGCAGTCTACCGAAGATTAAAAGAGCGATTGAGTCGGTGGAGGTCTTTTGACTTGGATAAATGTCTTTAGACTGGGGGTTCAAGGAATATTTCGCGGCACTTTTTTTTGCCTCAAGAAGTGCAACGCGATACCAGTGAACAAAATCTACATATCGGTAGCTATGCAGCAAGGTTCTCTAGAATACTGAGATAATCCTCTGACCCTCTCAAACCTAGCTGCCACACTATGGGATGCAAAATTATTGCTTTGGGAGTTCAGTCAAATCGAGACATCATCCAAAGATTCCAGAACAATGTGCTAAGAACGGTTGTCAATGCGCCGTGGTACTTTCGAAACAACGTCTCCATCATGAGCTTCGGATCGAAACAATAAACGATGCTATGAAGCGACAAGCTGTGAGACACCTACAGCGGCTAAGATGTCACATCAATGAGGAAGCTGTCCAACTCCTTGATACGAATGATATCATCAGAAGACTGAAGTGTACCAAACCACTTGACCTAACTTACTTGTCAAGCAGTGAAGTGAAACATCCACCATAATCAACAAAACTCACAAAACTTTGAATATTCGTCCATATTTTCAAAATAATGATAATAAGTTATACTTGATGCAATAAAGAATATTGAAAAAAAAATTCTAAAACCAGTCATGTAACTACCGGAAAAGGTTAGTTCTAGAATTCTGATAGCCCCTCTGTCATAATTAACCAGGATTTAAACGGAAATCATCTCAAGGAAAATTTGTGGTTTAAGAAGAATAGCAATTATTTCTGTTTGGTTTCTTGGGTTAGGTAGTTCCGCTCCCAAGCAGTCCAAAAATCCAAGAATCCAAACATATTGTTTAGTAATGCATGCATTCCAGGGGACGTCCTATTGGATAAGTATTGGATCAGTTTAACCAGTTGTTAAGCGATAAAACTGTTTCTCTCGATGTAATTTATTTATTACTTTAGGGAAGAAATAGTGACACCACCACCCCCCCTCCCCCACCATTATAAACCATAACACTTCTAGCGGCATGATAGCCTCGAATCTGAAGAGCATTTTAAAATCCATGATCTACGATACCCAACATGCGAATTCGAGTTCACCCCCCCCCCCCCACAACCACCAATGGTGCCAGTCTGGCACCAAAGCAGAAATACGTCTTAACATTGAACTTTCATCTATTAGGTTTAGTAGGCAGTCCGTCGAATGTCACATCCGTATTCAAGGTGAAACACCAAAAAACCCAAGAAATATGAGGTTTATGGTGCCCTAGCACCATGCTGGCACCACTTTTATTTCCATGGTGGTACAGAAAGTAATTCATGCAAATCCTAAGGTATAATGAGAATTTTTCCTCAATTTCAAAGCTCGGATACAATTAGTAAGCAGTAAAGGAACCGAAATATTGAAAAATTGGATATTTTGTGAATATTATCCCCCCACCCATCCCCTCCTTTTGCAAATTTTGGTACTCTGGTGAAATCATGTACAACTCGGAAGTTATTTTAGTCAAACAAAAAAAGAAACACACAAATCGGTTGGAAATTGAGGCCTGGGCAGAGTTTATAAGATTATGCCCGCAAACTTACGTTTTTTAAGCATTAACCCCCCCTTTCCCCCCTCAAAAGGCGAAATTCGAAATTCCGGCGCCGTAGTGCACAACTAGATAGTTTTCCGCGTCGAAGAAAAAAAGAACCACGAAAATCAGTTGAGAACTAAGACCTGGGCAGAGTACACAAGATTATGCCCAAAAACGCACGTTTTTTGAGCATTATCCCCCCCTTTCCCCTCCTTAAAAGGCAAAATTCGAAATTCCGGCGACGTAGTGCACAACTAGATAGTTTTCCGCGTCGAACAAAAAAAGAACCAGGAAAATCGGTTGAGAACTAAGGCCTGGGCAGAGTACACAAGATTTTGTTACACACACACACACACACACACATACACACACACACACACACACACACAGACATACACCTATGGTTTTTTTCGCGGATTTGGATTCAGAATGGTCTAAAACGGATTACTGTGTGGTTATTTTTTTTTTCTGTTGAGTGTTGTCCTCCTTCACCCCAGATCGATCGCATAAGGACGCCCAAGTCTTACTGTGGGACGTTCTAAAAATCGAATAAAAATTTGGCCGTCTGTCCGCCGTACGCGGCACTTTCCCCACTTAGCATTGACCGATTTTGATGAAATTTTATATGTATGCTCCTTTTGGGGTCTAGTTGTGCCCCGAAGATTTTGGTTGATGTAGGTCACTTCTAAGGGTTGAAAAATGAATTTTGAAAACGCCCTAACTCAAAAAATTTTGATATGAAGGTAGTGATTTTCCATCAGTTTAAGATAGTATAGAATTTTTAGAATATTTTGAGACCACACGGAGCCCAAAGACAATCGATTCAAAATCGAATTTATAAAATCGATTCAATTATACAAATACACAGATTTATCCCAATGTGTAAGAACTTGACAGCTACACTGCGGATGATGCAATATTACGTCGTACTTTGTAAAATTAGTGTCCCATTATATCACAATAAATATGCCATAATAGCCGAAATAACTAAAATTAAGCGCTAATGTCAAATTCCCGACTTTCAGATATCCCGTAACTGGGGTTGGTACCGGTTTCTGGGCCCGCGATGAAGGTGTTAAGCGACGACATAATATGTCTCATATTATGACACACAGACAAACATCCTGTTTACCGAAGGAATGCGCTCACTGAATCATATTATTATGTTCTCCGTGCATGAAGTACAATTATCCTCGTGAATCATTTTCGTCCATATATAAGTGGAAACCGTCCCATTTTCGTCTCAGTTCTTCGATTTGAGCTCTACGATGAGGTTCCTGCCGATTCTGTTGCTGCTCTGTGGAGTCTACTTCTGTCTGGGAGCAGCGAACTCTGCGGGGGACCGCTCGCCCATCAGTCGAGGAGACCGCGGAAGTGAGGAAGGTGGCGAAGAAGATCCACACCGCATCGTTGAAAGATCTATTGTCTTTCAGCGCAAGAAGGTCTGTTATGAAGGGGAAACAATGGTCAGTGGGCAATGCAGTATTGTTCGAAAACGATTGTGTCCTACGGGGTACGTGGAAAAAAATCGAAAATGTGTACAACAAGTAAAAAGTGAAAAAACACCGAAAAATGAATCAAAAGCATTTAAACAGAAAAACAACAATTGAATCGTCAAACATCCCAAACTGTTTTATAGTTCTGGTGTTAGAGGGGATAATCCATCAAGACATACAAAAGTACTTGATACATAGAGACATACCTATCTATTTTCGAAGACGTTTTTGCCAAAATGTTGATCTGTCGAAGTTAATATTACGCAGTGAATATCAATTGGAAAATTGTTTTTCCTATTTGTTCTAGTTCTCGTTTATCATGTAATTGCTATTATCAATAGAATAATTATTTTGAGTGTAGAACTGTCTAGTTGAAGTATATTATGGGGTGGTTGATTGACCTCTCTAGACTTGATTGTTTTTTCAATTTCTTTATTGCATCGCGACGTTTCGACCCTGGATCAGGGTCCTAATCATGCGTATCTACAAAGAACACAGGAAGAACATTCAGTAAGGATGTATGTGACAAATGCAAAAAGAAACGGTACTTATTGGTTAATATGGTAAAAATCTTAAAGTTACTTACATGTAGCGAGATGGAGTAACAAAACATCACAATGATGAGGAACAATTAGCTTTTAAACTATGTTTATGTTTATAAAACTGTGGCAAAAAACTTTGTGTAACTAGCAGAGATGGTAGCAGACATAGTTTAAAAGCTAATTGTTCCTCATCATTGTGATGTTTTGTTACTCCATGTCGCTACATGTAAGTAACTTTAAGATTTTTACCATATTAACCAATAAGTACCGTTTCTTTTTGCCACCAATTTGTCACATACATCCTTACTGAATGTTCTTCCTGTATTCTTTGTAGATACGCATGATTAGGACCCTGATCCAGGGTCGAAACGTCGCGATGCAATAAAGAAATTGAAAAAACAATCAAGTCTAGAGAGGTCAATCAACCACCCCATCATAATTAATCATTACGCCTATACTCTTTCTACACTGTTCCACTTATCAATCCGCCAAGAAGAAGTTTGGTTCTTCAATGTATTCAATATATCACATTAGTTTTGAACCCTGTTCATTCGCGTTCGCGGGTTCGGGGTGAGGGACGCCAACATCAGGCCTCCTGCCAGCAGCCACCAGCAGCAGCCACCGCCCTCTCTCGACGCTCCCTGCTGACGTCAGCCCAGTCTCGGACAAGGAAAGCCGCCTCCACATCCTCCCTCCACCCCAGCAGTCTGTCTCTCTCTAAAGCTCTATCGTCTACAACCCCTGGTTCCTACTAAAGAACCCTGCAGGCGGGTGCTACGACACGCTTATTGTTTTTTCTATTGATTGTAATCAATTTTCTTAAATAATTTTTCTGCTGTGCAGTTGGTACCCAATCTTTCTTTTTTCGTTGTTCATTTATCCAATAAATTCGGAAACTTAAGCTTCGTTTACTGATTTTCCCATGATTTGCTTGCTGGTTGAGGGGCAGAAGACGCCTCATCCTTCAGATAAGAGTCCAGAAACTGTAACGGCTAATTTTGATTATCTTATAGGCGAGGACATTAACATGAAATATGAAAGTAAAAAAAAAAATCAGGACGCAACTGTATATGTATTACAGTATACAGGGTGTCTACACTTAAGATGGGCATAACTTCAGGGTTCGATTCTACATGGTATTTCCAACAAAAAATTTCTCTTAGCAATTTTCTTTTAACCCACTCAAAATTCCTTTTTTTCCACTTCAAAGTTTTTTTTCGCGTTTTCGACCTTACGGCATTGATATTGTCATACCTACCTTATTTCTTCTGAAAATTCAAATCTGACTACACCGTTAGAAAGAGCTTAAATTCCTAAGCTATCTAGTGCAAAATCAAAATCTTTTAGCAAAAAACCATTTCTAAAAAACCAAGTCAAATAGCAAACTTCAAATTTTTTTCGATATATGTCTCTTTTTAAATCGAAGTTTTCACTCTCAATCCCTGGCTATTTCGACGGGCGCTCTTCGGAAAAAACATGCTCAAATAGTCAGCTTTCCAACGGTATATCAATTTTCCTTTTTAACTTTACAATTCGAAGAGTAAATGAAGTTTGAATGTTAAAACACGTGTGTTTTACAAGAAAATCCAGTGTTTTAAGCGGTTTATGGTCCCCCTCGAACTCAAGATGGCTTGACGATTTTGATATCATTTTCTGTGTAATTTTTTACGCTGAATCCAATGGCGATACTTCCGAATGATTCCGACTGCTAGAAAGTGGATTTTTCGAAGAAAACCTTCGTTTTTCATACTTGTTTTTATAAAAACGCTGAATTTCTAGCTGATTGAAGTTTTTGTTGAGTAGAAAGGTGTTACTTCATGCTCACTACCATATCTACGAATAATGCTTATTTTATGTACGAAAAACGAAGGTTTTCTTCGAAAAATCCACTTTCTAGCAGTCGGAATCATTCGGAAGTATCGCCATTGGATTCAGCGTAAAAAATTACACAGAAAATTATATCAAAATCGTCAAGCCATCTTGAGATCGAGGGGGACCATAAACCGCTTAAAACACTGGATTTTCTTGTAAAACAAACGTTTTTTAACATTCAAACTTCATTTACTCTTCGAATTGTAATGTTAAAAAGGAAAATTGATATACCGTTGGAAAGCTGACTATTTGAGCATGTTTTCTCCGAAGAGCACCCATCGAAATGGGCAGGGATTTAGAGTGAAAACTTTGGTCGAAGAAAATCAAGTTTCGACAAAATTTTTAAGTTTGGTTTTTGACTTGATTTTTCGAAACTATTTTATTGCTGAAAGATTTTGATTTTGCACTAGGTAGCTTGGGAATTTACCGCTCTTTGTAACGGTGTAGTCAGATTTGAATTTTCAGGAGAAATAAGGTAGTTATGACAATATGAGTGCCGTAAGGTCGAAAACGCGAAAAAAACTTTAAAGTGAAAAAAAAGGAATTTCGAGTGGGTTAAAAGAAAATTGCTATGAGACATTTTTTGTTGGAAATACCTTGTAGAATCGAACCCTGAAGTTATGCCCATCTTAAGTGTAGACACCCTGTATAATTCGGATTCGGGGTGCCTAAAGAAAAGTGTGGCCACTCGAATGAGCAATTTCACCAAGTCGAAATTTCTCATTTTTGACCCCCAAAATCGGATTCATCATCTCGAAAAGCCCCCTACGGCCAACTTTCAGCCCGTACTTCCTAATTTACGAACAAACAAAAAAGGTTAGAAAATATGAACGTTTAAAAAAACCGAGAGGATGACGTCAGTAGGTAGGTAGTATGACATACTACCTACCTACTGACGTCATCCTCTCGGTTTTTTTAAACGTTCATATTCCAACCAGAGGTACATTGTACCTCTGGTTGGAAGGTAAAATCAAAAAATAAATATTAAACACTGGCAAAGCTGTGATCTTTGCAGACGGGTGATCTATTCAGGAAAATAGTAAACCTTTGTGAAGTAATTTGCAGCGCGTTCATTCCTCGAGTCAGAACAAACATCAATACCTACCTCATAAAAGCCTTTGGAAAAGGAACGAATACAAGAAAACACACTCAATATGTTCATCATACTCGTCATATATTTCCACGGCGATCCCATGAATACAAAACGATAAGCACAACTCACATAAACAGTTATACAGTTAGTATATAAACATTTTTCGTATTTTGCTGACATAAAACCATGTACAAACTCTTTCACATTTCTCTTCAAATTACATCCTAAATATAAGAGTTTTATACACTTTATAAAATTCATTTTTTATACAACGCTCTTTTTTAATAGTGTGTTCTATAAATAATATACCTAATTTGTTTTTCTTCAAATTTACAATTGAAATTTCCTATCTGTAACGTTGGTATGTATAATAATTATATAGGTACTTTTAAACGTAACTATGAGTAACAATAATTCTCATCGTGATATGTGTTACTTGATCACTGCCACGTGGCCGGATGCGATCCAGAAAATGCATTGGTTTTCTTTCACTTTTTGCTATACATATAAATTTTTTGTTTTTTGGCATGTCTAGCAATTTTTTTTAAACATCCTTATTTACAGAAATACGCAAGTTGCAAAACAAAATGACTGGTGAAAAATTTTGTCTTCTCATAAAAAAATACGACTTCAACGTGCGCTATTTTTGATATGTATATTTGTTTTGTCTAAAATTAATTCTAGCAAGTTTCTACACAAGTCTTCTCCGCTAATGTGTATTTATAATATCGCTGTTCTTTCACTCAGAAGTTTTTTTTTTACGAAAAGCTGTACATTCAGTAGCTAGTCTACAGGATGGGGGAATGGGTTTTCACGATGATTTCGTCCTCCGAAAAAAAAATGGCGGATCCAAAGAGCTCTGATTTTTGGCTATTTTTTTCCATCAACCTAAGGGGTAAGTTGGTCTTAACTCAAAGGACAGCTGTGTAGGGAATAGGCCAAGCCAATCAAGCTCTCTACGAAGGTACGTTTTTTTTCGTTCTACGTTATTTAATGAACCAACCATACAAGCTAAACGCTATAGTTCCTATTCAACTCGTTTTTTTCAAAACCTAAAACGAAACTTCGGACTTCAACTCGTATGGAAACCTATATCGCAACTGTACAACATCGATCTGCAATCTTCAGCCCATCAATTTAATATTTGTCAATATTCCATTTCGAACCAAATTTCCCTAGTTATTTATATTTCACAGACCCTTCTGGAATAAAACTATCACCTTTTCGTCTTTCGCACGAAATTCAAGCCGATTTGGGTTTGAACAACTACTTAAATACTTACTTCTTATAAATAACGCAATTGCAAACTGAATATGTTTACTATTTCTATCGATTATCTCTACTTTAAGAAACTAGTTAACAAGAATCTAGCCCATTTCAAGCGGAGGGTAGAAATAACAGAGTAATGGGGGGAGGAGGATGAACTATTTTACAGAATGCCGGCCGAAATGAGGCATCATTTGCTCACCATTCGAAAGCACAAATGCTCCAAATTTTATGCATTTTATATTTTAATGGGATTTGAGAGGTCTCAGTTTTTTCAAATCAATATGATTTATCCATTTCATTGTCAAAATCAAAAAAAAAAAAAAAAAAAAATCTAGATAAAATCTAAAAATCTATATTTATGAACCGGATTCTGTTTCGACTCATAGCCCAGAACGCTCACTCTCCCAGAACCAAATTTCCACCATGATCACGCTTTCAGCCAAAAGACCTCCTTTCCAAAATCGCATTGAGCTCCCAAATGTCGAAGAAATTTTTCTTTGAAAAGTTTAGGAACAGCAAGAATGAGAAAAAATTATTTCACAAAGATTTTCCACTGTTTCAATATTTGAAAAAATCATTATGACGATGCGAAAATGCATCAATGGCCGGAAATGGGCTAGTTGAGAGATGGTTCGATTGGTTGGAACTAAGTGTATGGGATCGACGATAATTTCATCCGGACTAATCGATTCGTCATCTTAAAAATCGATTATTTCAAAAGCGATTGGTACAGAATTGGTTACAATCAAACAACGAACTTTAAAAAAGAAATCCAAGAATAATGATTTATTCCAACGCTTTTCACTAATGTCCTCGCAAAGTAAAAGTTTGTTGCATTTATTTATTTGTGCAACAGTGGTCAACCAAAATGTTCGAAATATCCGATTATCCAATTAATTCAACCCCACAACAACGAGTATTTGACATAATAATCGATTATCTCGATGATTTAACCTTACATCGATTATTTGACAAAATTATCGATCAATGAAATCGATGACAATTTTATCCGGATTGATCGATTATTCGATTGTTTCAAAAGAAATCGGTAGGTATATAATTGGTTACAATCAAAAAACGAACTTTAAATAAGAAATCTGTAAAAAGGACTTCAGAAATTATACACCTGACTTCGGCTAATCTTCATTCTGTATTTTCTTTGTTATCATCTAATCAGTTCAGGGGTTGACGATCATTGTCTGCCCAGGTCTCTGACAAAATCCAAGAATGATGATTAATTCGAATGCTTTTCACTGATGTCCTCGAAAAGTAAAAGTTTGTTGCATTTATTTATTTGTGCAACAGTGGTCAACCAAAATGTTCGAAACATCCGATTATCCAATTGATTCAACACCAAAAACGATTATTTGACATAATAATCGATTATCTCGATGATTTAACATTACTTAGATTATTTGACAAAATTATCTATAAATCCGATTAATTGATACGCATTTTTACTTTGAACCACTTTTTCGAAATTGGATAACCGGTATACACCCATTTAACTAGAAAATCCTTCATATTTGGTTATTAAAGCTTCCTAAACACTTTATGCTTAGAACCAATGAATCACAATTTTTTGCGCAAAAACGTTATAAATCAGCTATGACGTTCAGTTTCTACTCAAATTGCCCAAAAATGTACGCAAACACAATCAATATCATGAAGATACGTGATTTCGAGTTATTTTTTACTGAATGTTCCAATTTGAAGTAATTTCTTACAATTCGAATTCGTCTAGGCGGTTATGACACAAATGTAGAAATGGAACTAGAGGTGTGAAATACAAGGTCATTTTTGGCGGATTCGAATCCCAAACGGTCACTCATTACAGAGACCAGGTCTTTTGAATCCGTTCACTACGTTCACACAAGACAACAACCAACCGGTCAGAAGTCACAAAAACGAGCGAGTCGGTGAACCGAACGAGTCGGAACGTTGGAAACAAACAAACATCTTCCATAAGGACATGGGAGAAGATAGAAGATATCTTCTTCCAAGATAAGGATCCAGCAGTCTCAAAAGGAAAGCTGTCGATGAAATACAAACAAAGCTTACTCAAGCACTCCCTTAAAAAAACCCGAAGCTGGAAATTGGACTAAGCACTTCTTCAAGCTGAATTATCTTCCCCCAGATAATGTTAATAATGCCTTCACCACCCTAATGGCAGACGCCCCTTTGGAGGGAATGAGTTTCAGTTACTACATCCTCACGAATTAGGTACATACAGGATGGGTGTAATTTTCCTCCCTCGATATGGGAAGCACCTCCCTCAACTACCAACGTTAAGACGACCAATGAGGCCAAAAGTTTTCGTTCTGACTACAATAAGCAATTTAATTCGGCACAACCTAACATACATGTAATAATTTCTGCACTTCAAGAGATATGGGCGGAGACTTCCCGTAATAACCGTTACAACTCGACAGAGGATCCTGAAAACTAGTCAGAACCCCAAACACGACGGATCAACCCTTGTTTCTCAATAAATGCCGTTTTTTCCGCCATAGCACTAGCCCCAGTTCGATTGCGAGTCTTCCAGAGCCCTGCCCAGTTGGATGCCGAAAAGTTCTCCAGTTGAATTGCGTTTTGGCCAATTTTGCCCCAGTTGGATAGTCCCTGAATAAATGCCGTTTTTTCAGCCATAACACTCTTCCAGAGCCCTGCCCAGTTGGATGCCGAAACGTTCTCCAGTTGAATTGCGTTTTGGCCATTCTTGCCCCAGTTGGAAAACCACCAGTTGGATACTCCCTGAATAAATGCCGTTTTTTCAGCCATAACACTCTTCTAGAGCCCTGCCCAGTTGGATGCCGAAAAGTTCTCCAATTGAATTGCGTTTTGGCCAATTTTGCCCCAGTTGGAAAACCACCAGTTGGATACTCCCTGAATAAATGCCGTTTTTCCGCCATAACACTCTTCCAGAGCCCTGCCCAGTTGGATGCCGAAAAGTTCTCCAGTTGAATTGCGTTTTGGCCAATTTTGCCCCAGTTGGAAAACTACCAGTTGGATACTCCCTGAATAAATGCCGTTTTTCCGCCATAACACTAGTCCCAGTTCGATTGCGAGTCTTCCAGAGCCCTGCCCAGTTGGATGCCGAAAAGTTCTCCAGTTGAATTGCGTTTTGGCCAATTTTGCCCCAGTTGGAAAACCACCAGTTGGATAGTCCCTGAATAAATGCCATTTTTTCCGCCATTACACTAGTCCCAGTTCGATTGCGAGTCTTCCAGAGCCCTGCCCAGTTGGATGCCGAAAAGTTCTCCAGTTGAATTGCGTTTTGGCCATTTTTGCCCCAGTTGGAAAACCACCAGTTGGATACTCCCTGAATAAATGCCGTTTTTCAGCCATAACACTTGTCCCAGTTCGATTGCGAGTCTTCCACAGCCCTGCCCAGTTGGATGCCGAAAAGTTCTCCAGTTGAATTGCGTTTTGGCCAATTTTGCCCCAGTTGGAAAACCACCAGTTGGATACTCCCTGAAGAAGTATTTGCCCCCTCCCCCCCCCAGGGATAAGAGGATGAAGGGGTAGGGGAGGGAGTTGAAGATTCCTTATTTCCCCTACGACCACTAGATCGGGCGACTCCATACGAGTTTTAACGAGTTGCATTGTTGCTGCAGAGTCTTCAATTGCAATAATGTTGTAAAGAATGTTCAAAATATCGGAAATCGATTCAAAGGGTGCCATTGACTACCTAGTCGCCTAACCGAACACGTAATTTACGTGTACTTGCTAACCATCCCAGCTCCCTGGCGAAGGGAATCCTCGAAAACCATCGCCCAGAAAGGATATCACGAAGTCTAAAAACAAAATGGTACTCTAACCTCCTCTAAACTCCTTCGAACACTAGAAGGAACAATAAATGGACAGTAATTCTATGTTTTATTGTTTCAGTTGCCAAAGGGTTTTCTGATATCCTCACGTATCATGTTTATATTCATACATAATTATGTGTTTTATCGTTGTTATCAGCTCACTTGATAATGGTAATTCACTAAAAGTCGATAAATCAAGAAAAAAAATTATTTACCGAAAGCCGTTTTATTTATTATTGTACACACCCAATTTGAGAGTAACCAGCGATCTTACATCAAACTACAGCGATCACTCATGGAACTGAACTCTGTGGAACAGTAAAAATACGAATTAAAAATTGTAACTAATAACTTCCCCTACTTTAAAGGGATCTCGAAGTCAAAAAAGTATAAATCACGATTAAATACGTTTCTGTTATCAAATTGTATATTAAATCCGTGCGGTGTTATTTTCGTCAGCGAATAGCGAGCCAATAGCATTCGCGACGATACACGGATGAAATAAGAATTTGATAGCAGGAATACCTAAGTAAAAAAAATTCTTGCATTATTGTTTAAGACCGTTTTACCGACAACACTGATTTAGAACACATAAAGAGTTGAAACGAGAAGTGGTTAGTAATATTGATATCGTGGAAATATGGGATTCATTTCAAGGTTGCAGTTTTTAGTTCCAAAGCAGTCTCTGGCTGGTTTCGATTTGAATGATTAATTAACTGGGTACTCAACGACGTGTACTTTAAGGATGTAGTACTCGTTCGAGAGGAGTTGCCAGAAAGAGGTTTGAATCATGCAGGATTCAGGTGTAATTACGGTTGAAAGATGTGTCCAAAACCTGGATGAAGGTGCCTTATCACAACCTACGATTTTGGTAATTTTTGGCGGAGATCTGACGAGTTTGATCAAAATTTTGAAAAAATGCCAAGTAGGATTGGAACTCCCTTGCCTTCTCCTATAAACGACAGGTGTGTACTCACAGGATTATATAAGGCCACCTACAGGTAAAACCTGTATCCCTACAAGTCAAATACTCTGCCTTGTTCCCTCCGCACCTTCCTACTGGCTGGTTTCGATTTGAATGATCAACATGTGAAATTCCATAATTAATTAACTGGGTAGTACTCAAAGGGTACTTTAAGGGACCTTTCTGGATGAAAGTCTTTTACCACAACATACGAATTTGGTAATTTTTGAAGGAGATCTGGCGAGTTCGATCAAATTTTTAAAAAAATGACACTTCTTTGCCTTCTCCTGTAAACCACAGGTGCGTTTTACCTCGGGTCAGGTGTCCGTATCAGCCTAGACTCAGAGGAGTATATAAGGCCCTCTAGAGGTAAAACCTGTATCCATCCTAGTCAAATACTGCCTTGTTCCCTCCGCACCTTTCTACTCCCTGAAACGAACTTTTAACTGGCCAGGTACGATCATCCCAGCTACCAACCCATCAACGTAGTAGTTTCAGCGTCTCTCCTTCGTCGTTTTCAACGGTTTCGTGCCGGTTGACATTCTCCTCTACGAAAGCACCTCCTTTTTCATCAGAGGAGAGTTTCATACCAAATTTTCGGCCACAAATTATGACCGACATCGTCCCCTCGAAGAGTACATCACCTTCTTACCACATACAACAATTTGATTTCTTCCATAGGCCGTAACACGGTAGGAGAAACGAGAACCTTACACGGCGCAAGAAAAAGAGCACTGTAGGGGAAACGATAAACATCACACTAGGAGACAAGGACCAAAGAGCTATCTCTCGAGCCTTATCCAGAATAGTTTCATTCGGACTTTAACAAGCAATTTTATTTCAAACGGCCGAATATTCACGCAGTTGTGAAGGTGTTGGAGGAAGTACAAGTCAAAATTCAGAGCTTCAATGCCGGCTCCATCAACGCAGAAGAAAGCGCAGGGAGCAAATCGACAGTGACAATGTAAAACCGCGTAAGTCGAAAAAACGGAATTTTTCAGGAGACGTAAAAAACTTCTATTTTTAAGTATTTTAGAAGTTTTGTACGCCTCTTGAAAAATTTCGTTGTTTTTTAACTTACGCGGTTTTACATTGTTACTGTCGAAATATGTAATATTTGATTAAAGAGAGCCGATCCAAACAGGACTACGCAGGTAGATGAACCACGATCATCCCTAGAGGTAATCGAGGGAGGAAGGCACTCACCACCCGGGAGCCCTAGGAGAGATGGTCATAGCCGTCTGCTCCGCTGGGTACCTGTCCGTTAGAAACATCACTGGAGAGGCCGAACTTTCTAGCCAAAGTTCTACCAACCAGACAGGTTGGTACATCCGAGTTCTTAGCAGAACTCACGTGCCGAGAGACATTCTTAAGGGACCTGCCCTTGAGGATGCCATCTCTCCCCTTGAAGCCTTCAATGTCCAAGACCAAGAAGTAGGGTATGCTCAACCACGATTCCAATCTCAATTGATGCTTTGACCAAAGTCACATCGGTAGCCCAAAAGCACCTGGAATACCGGTAGCTCAGGGAGCACCTGGAATACCTGGTTAGTGAGTGGGGAACCTATCAGGAGACAAGGACGCCCTTACATTCTTGAAGAAAATAGGTAACAAAGTAGCCCCCCATAGCTTAACATTTTTTCTTTCTCTTTTTATTTATTTGATTCGTGACGAGATGTTATCCCATCGATACTGACGAAAACAAATTTTTAACCACACCTAAGCGTTGGTCGTAGCTAGGCCTAAGTCTGGATAAGTGGGAACAGTGGCGGTTCCTGCCCCGCAACTCAGGTGGTGCACAGAGATCAGGAGAGGCTATGGAGAAGGGACAGAATAGCTACTTTTATCAGCCAAATAGAAATTTCATCAATACACAAATGGGATGAAAATAAAAAAGCCAGGGACAGGGACTGGCAAGGCAGTAAACAAAACAGTTTTGTTTGCTTCAAACTCGATAAGAAAACCCGGATTACAGAGCTCTCTGGTGGGGGAGCAATGAATCAATTCTGCTCAACACGAGAAAATTTCTTGCTCTCTGGTTGGTCAATCTCACGTGCCCGCCTCCCTCAAAACACACAGAGCAGAAAACCATTGATGCTCCAACCGCGCTGATTGGTCAGGAAAGAGGGAGCTCCTGCCTCCGTTTTCGCGCGTAGATTCAACTAGGACAGTACCTACGATCATGTCTTCTGCCACTAGCCAACTTACTCTTCAAACGGAGAGGAACAAACTTTGAAACTTTTTTTCTTCCCGTATCTTATTAATTTAAATTTTCTTGCTTCCCCCTACCTAGATCCCTTAAGTATTATAATATAATTTTATTTACTGTAAGTAGTAGTTCGCTTATTAAAATGATGTATTATGTTGATTGCAAATTGGGAGTGCCCATAAATAAATACGAGTAAATAGAGTAAATTCCAGATCAAACTCAAAGTCAGTATAAAACTTTGTATTTTTTTTTAATTCAAGTTTTGAACACGAAGTTAATTGAACGACTCGTTAATTTGTCAAGTATATGATTAATGTGTGACATATAATTATTGTCACTGATCCGAATTTATACCCAAAACGTATCAACGATGAGTTTTGGGAGTAACAATCAACCTTGCAAAAAAAAAAAAATGTACATTCATTGGATCTGGCATTATTGTCAAGATTCTTAAACGCGAAATTTCAAACTCAAATTGTTGAAAGGTACTCTTTACGGCAAATAATATTTTGAAGAAAGTACAGTAATCTCCTCCCTCCAATGTAAATGTGGGGTTTGATACGCTAGTTACAAGGGTACAGTTATTGTTCAAGCGTTAGATAATCTGTTGTAACCACCGAGTCGAGAAATCAAAGGCTTTTGATGTAGAAAATTTCGATGACGTCCTTACATCCAAAGCGCTCGCCTCATGTACTCGCCGGTTACGACGGATTCATCAATAAGGTTTACAATAATTTGTACTCCAGTCGGCTCGAAGGGCCATTCTCGGGAAAAACTGACTCGAATTTCGATCTTAAACCGTCAACAGACTGGCCCTTCGTGAAAACGCAAAATACTCGAGAAGATGAATGAACATCCCCTCCATTTACTCTCGGGATTTTCGCAAAAAAAATAGGAATAAAAATGAGCCTTACAGTGTTAACTCATTAGTTTTAAAGCTTCCTACCTAAGTAATCGCTAAAAATTTTAAATTATTTAAATAACACTAAATATTCTCCATTAAATCGTCACAGACAGTATAGAAGTTGTGAGGAACTCGTCTCATTGGTATCGAATTCAGCAAGAAAAACACAGGAAATATCTATCACTATGGTTATTTAAGAGAATGACGAACATGTAATTATTTAGTTACGGAAAATGATAACAAATCAACCCAAACCTTCCTATCCTTGGCTGAATCTGCCAATTAATTCCATTTCTCGACGACTTGTCTGAAATGAATTTGTCACCCTGCGGCTTTTCCCGTCATTTCTATCAACATTTTAGATCAAAAACCATCTTTAGTGGAGAGTGGAGGCCTCCAACCGAACGTCCGTTCCATTGATAGGCACAAACAGAACGTATTCACCTTAGATTGCATGGTTGGTTACAATTGTGGGGGGAAAAGTGACAATACATCCATAATTTATTAATCCACTAAGTTCTATTCGATTTTTTTTTCTTTCAGCGCTCCCATGATATTTTTTTCCGAATTTTGACAGCTTTTATTCTTTTTTTTTTCAAGATTCTATATCTTGGGATATTATATTGAGGTTATTTTTCATGCAAATTCTTATCAGGTAGTTCTCTACGTCCTATTCTATAAGAAGTGGATAATCTAAACGGAAAATAACTAATGACCCCCCTCCCCTCCCAAACGCCCCGAATTTCCGGCGAACTTTAAAAAAAATGCGTCAAAAACTGAAAAAAAAACAGGACGATATTTTTGCTTTAGACGTCTGCAAATTTGCGCCTTTTTGTTCAGAAACGAACGTTTCTGCATAAGCAATCCTGAACGTACATAAAGTTATAAAAATATAAATTACAAAATAAATACTTAATATTATATTCAAATTAATTCACATTGTTCATCTAATTTACACCGTTGAAACATACAAAGCATTGTATAGCTTCTGATACCTAATTTTAATCTGTTATTTTTTCTGATTTATCTTTAAAATTTGTTATTTTTTTTCCTTAATTAGTTGAGGCTAAATTTGTTTAGCCTGCATTCGATATGATAACTATATCACAATCACATAAGCCTGACATTTAGCCCTGGAGTATATTACGATCCTAACTTTACGTATAAAATGTAATAATGATATGTTACTTGATTTCACAATATATACTTCTGCGGCAGAAGTTTCTTTAAAGCATTTTGACACTTTCAATTGTCCCCTTAAATTCTAAATTCTCCTTCGCCAATCCGGTATCAAACGTAGAAATCGAAACGGCATTGAAAATGTCAGGTTTGAATTTGAAATAACACAATGCACATTAAAACTTCAACCTTTCATACGCATTATTCTTAGTCCAATGCAATTTTTTATGTATTTTTTTTTATCCTTTTTTTTCTAAGAAATTTTGTGTCGAAATTCCTCTCAACACGCCGTTAAAAAAATTGATCACAAAGTACTTTTTTTTTACATTCTCACATTTATTTATTTATTTTTGGTAAGTAAATATAGCGGTTATCTACAATAAAGAAAATATACTCTATTATTGACAAGAAACATTCATCTACAAGCGTACAGCGTCAGCTAAGTGCAGCTGTTGTAATTTAGTTGCACGTGTTTAAAGTATACAATATTTCTGGTTGTGTATGAGTGTCCTATTTTTTTTATATTTCAATGAAGATAACTACAGGCACTAGAGTTGTTACAGAAAATCACGAGAAACGGAAAAAAGAAATCATTTATGCGAGAATCAAACCAATATGCATTTTTGTTACGATTACTAATTGACTGTGCGTGTTGAAATCTACGAATTATTGTGCGATTCCATGTTATTTTGGTTCTTTTTTTAAGGAAGGTAGGCAGGTGGTGTACAGTACTTTTTTTTGTTTCACAAACTGCAGATTTTGAGTATTTGTTGCTGGGATAGGATGGAAGGAGAGGGAAGGAAACAAGGTAGCGTCATTTCTGTGTTTCCATGGACGAAATGTTTTCCACATTTAGACGAGGCTTGAGTCCACAACCTTTCAATTTCCGCTATTGATAGTAAAATGTCGGCTAAAAGGCCCTGAAAAATATTTCAAACCCTAATTGGATCATGGACTAGTTTTACCGAAAACATCTCAGAAACTCCACAGCTAACCCAAGGTGTCACTCGAGTAACCAAAATTAAATTGCAATTTTCGATTTAACAGCACGATTTTTTGTGGGCTACTGGAAGTTTCAAAATAGAGTTACGACAAAAAATTTCCAAAGAAATCGATGACAAATTTTTCAAAATTTTTGTCGTAACATTTTTTAATTTCTAATAACTTACAAAAAACAATTCAAAAAATTCAGCAGTCCATTAATTTATAAATTGCAACTTAAATCTAGTTAATTTATTAACACCTAGGGACAGCTGTGGAGTCCTTAAGATGTATTCGGTGACACTAGTGACACCATGGTCCAATTAGGGTAAAAGTTGGATACCTGATAATCATATTCGAATTTTTTTATGTTTATATTACAAATCCCAAGAGCCAGTAAAATTTGAATTCACTTTTGCAACGTACAAAACTGGTAAATTTAACGTAAATTTTACGCAATGGTTGATGAAAACCCTGTAGAAAAGAGAAATGGCGTTAGAATGCAAGATGGAGTGAGGTCACAGGGCTGCCAACGAAAAACTCAAACTTCCGTAAATTCAGGAAATATTTACCGAATAATACAGGGTGTCCTAATCACTACGCTCCCCACTTATTTTCTCAATTTTTTTTCTTTTTTTTAAATTCAAAATTATTGATTTATAATCTCGGGATGAGCTCTTCAGAATTCCTCTCTCAGGCACAGCATCAGCCCTGTTAGTTTGAGGTTGAGCGTTCTGGTCTAGCTGGGCATCAATCAGCAGCAAACGGGTATCTTCGCTCATTTCTGCCGCGTTCTTTGCCGGATTTTCTTAGTTCTTCTGAGATCTTATATTGGCATCAAAGTGCCATTCTCCAACCCAAGGCATATCACCCTTCTCCTCGTTCCTCGAATCCTCATGGAGACCTCCCTCACCACTGCCAGTTGCGTTTTCACCCTTACCCAATGACTTGTGAAATTGGCTTTGCCCACTTTTCTGAGAGTACCTCTGCCGTCCTCTTGAGGAAGCAGGCATATTCTCTGTGCAGGGATCCGTCGCATGCCACAACGAGGGGTGTGAATGAACCACTGACGTCCTCTGCAGCTGCATCGTACTTTCTGTGCTTCTCGTTTGCCGCAGACTGTAATAGGGAGGACCAGGTCATGGATCTACAAGAGGAGGCGTCTGCGTTTACTACGCGGGTATCAAAGTACGCCGTTCTCTCTTGGTTCCATACTCCATGTATCCTTATGTCGGCTACCAGTTTTGGGGTTCCATCTTCGTTTTCTTGCATTATTGGTTCAAGTCCCACTGAATTCCAGACCAGGGATGCCATTTTCGCGCACTGATCTCTGATCTGATCGTTGCCCTGTTTGACCACTTGGGTCATTGATCACATTGATTCATTCGTTCTCCACAACCATCACAGTGACTGGGCAGTCCTCTTGGCTCTTTCCCATATCTGATGGCAAATCCATCACGGAATTGAGATGGGGATAGGTCGAGGTCATCCCTCTGCATTAGGAGCACCGTGAGCCACTGATGAGTTGCTTTCTACGATTCTTTCGACATCCCTCCTTTGGGTTGCCAACAATTTCTTTAATTGCAGCCAACGCTATTCTTCATAATTTTTTGCGCAAAATCCAAGAATGACAAAATTTCGCTGCGTGCAATTGCGCAACCAAGATCAACTTTGTTTTTCCAAATCGGAGCCCCCATTTTTGATTGCAGATTTGGATTCTACGTCGAATTTGATGAACATTTAACTTCTCCCACGTCTCCCTCTCTCTTTACGCTCACGTCTCCTGTTATCAACTAGAAACCCTATGAATCTGAAGAATCCCAGGCAATTCTCTCGTGTGAGATACAAATACTAATATACGGATTTCTGATTACGAAAGGTCCAGTAGAGGTGGAGTCACTGCTTGTTAGTCAATATCTTACCTAACAATGTGCACAGTTTCTTTAACCTGAGACTTTTTGTTCTTCTATTTTCTTTTTCTATCAAGTATATACCTATATTGCTGTTTAAAATTATAATTTTTCTCTTTAATTAAGTAAAACAGCAAGAGTAAGGAGTTTCTGTTTATTTAGTACGGTAGAGAGCAAACAAGCGACCCCCCCGCAAAACACGGACTACAGTCTAGCACTGCGGGGTACTTGGGCTGCAAATTTATTTTTGTTTTCCTTTACCTATTTATTTATTTATTTTTTTTTGATAAGTTTTTTTTTTTAATTTTTTCTTTCCCTGTCGTTTACGTTTTTGAATATTGCCAATAAATAATCTCTCTTTCACTCTCTCTCTGTCTTCGGCGACTTTTTTTTCAACGCACCCAATCCGCTCAGCGATGCGCAACCCAGGGATTGTGCCAAAATTGAGATTAAGGTAAGCCTCATGTGTGGCACATTAGTCAGCACTGTTTTTCTACGCTGAATCGCGTGGTGATATCTCTTTTATGATTCGATTTCATTTTACCGCATTTACACCCGAAAAAGTCACTTTTTGAGGAGGAAATCATCGATTTTCTTATGAAGAGTAATGAATCAATCCCAATTATAAAAGAAGTATAAAAGCCCCCAAGTATAAAAAACTGTAAAATGTATAAAATTGTGTCAGAGGATAAATAATTCGTGAAGGAAACGATATTCGGAAAAGAACCTACGGAAAATCGATCGTACAAGAACCTATTGGTATGGAGAAATACACCAAATAAAACTGGATACAGCCCAGCACAGAGGATCTTTGGTAGGAGGTTGAGATGCGATCTGCCAGTGTATGAGCAGCAACCGAAAGTGATTGACCAGGAGGAAGTCCAGAAGAGGATATGAGAGTGCAGAAGAGAGAGGAAGAAGCATTATGACTGAAAGACAGTAAAGAGAAGAGATCTGAAAGAGGGGGAGAAGGTATATTACCAGAAGAAACCGGAGGGTAGAGAATGGGAGAAAGGGATCATAGAAAAAGCAGAAGGGAACAGACCATATACTATAGCCACTGTGGGAAGTAATTTAAATTTGGTGAAAGATGTTGTCTCGGGTTCGGGTGGACTCGTGTGTTTTCGTTAGTCAACGAGCGCCCGACATCCCTTTCTTCCTATCTTATTGTTCGCGTTTGTTCGATACTGTTCGCAGCTAATTCGCTCATTAAAATTGATTCATTTCGTAGTGAAGTGTTGCCTATTTAAAATAAAACCCCTTCAAAACAGCAGCCACAGAGCGAGGAACCAGTATACGTCGAAATGAAATTCATATAAAACCCAGAGGAGATGTCGCATACGAAGGAAGTCAAGAAGAAGGGAATGGAAATCAAGATGTTCCGAGAAGATCGACGAGGACAAGGCGCAGCCCAACGTACTTAAACGAATATGCATGAAAGGGGGGATGTGACACTACAGTAAGTACCTAGTGATGTAAGTATGATGTAAGCATGATGTAATTGTAAGTTATGATGTTGCTAGGTTAACGATGGTTGTCAAGTGAGGATTGCCTTAAATAAATTGATTCATTCGTGTTCTAGATCAAACCAATGTAGTTTTATTTCAGATTTCCTCCTCAAAAAGTGACTTTTTTGGGTGTAAATGCGGTAAAATGACATCGAATCAAGAAAGGGATATAACCAGGCGATTCAGCGTAGAATACCAGTGCTGCCTAATGTGCCACACTTGAGGCCTACCTTCATCTCAATTTTGGCACAATCCCTGGGTTGCGCACCTTTGAGCGCTCGCTGAGTTGTCGAAATAAATCTTAACCCTTAATATCCTGAGGTATCTTTCTGGAAGTTCGATTTTTACCTGCAACAGTTTATTCATTTTCGAACTAAAACTGATAGCCATTGGCTATCTTGATACTCCAACTATGGAGTAAGGTAATTTTTGTAAAAAAAACGTAATAATAATAACACTAATTAAAAGAGTTGGCAAACTCTAATAGGGCCTTTGAGATACCTTCTACCCTCATTTCTCACCCTGTAGGCTATTAGTTTAGGTTTTCTCAGAAAAGGCAGCACACATTTCTCTACGAAGTGAATCTTCTCCACCTTATTCCTTGGTTCTGTACTTTATGGGAAATATCAGATCCTAACATCCCACCAAGGATTTTTCCAAGTTTCCTTCAGTTACTCTATCAAAATGGGTTTATGGTCAGATTTTGCTGACGCAGATAGCGCTCGAATGGCCCTTGGAAAGATCCTTCTTGAGGTGACAGATTCTATAGGGCGTTTGAGGTACCTTCTGCTCAAATATTCTCAAAATTTGAATTCAAAACTCCGCAAAAAACATCCAAAAGTACAATAAAAAATGGGGGTTTACATTCGAAAAAACAAAGTTGCTCATGGTTGTGCGATTGCGTGCAGCGCAATTTCGTCATTTTTTAATTCAACGCAAAGAGCGTTCGTCTGATTTTTTTTCATTCACAATTAAGGAAAATAAATGGGGGGAGCGTAGTTACTGGGACACCGAGTACCTATATCAATTGCTAATTTTTCCCATTGCGAATTCCATCTTTCAGAATGTAACGTACATCATTCAGAAATAAATAAAGTGAATAAATAGGACTACAGAAATGACGCTTGGTCGTGAAATTGTGTACTACCTAGAAAACACAGAAATTTATTATATTAACGAAGGACCAAACATTGCAGATTATGAACGATTTACAATTTATTTTCGAGTGACACGATTTCTTCTACATTCTCAACAGCGAGGAACGACTGCAAGGGAAGGAATAGGTAGGCCTTCAAATTAGGTCGTGTGACGTGTTTTTTCACAGTGAAAATCCACCTCCCATTCGTCATTGAATTATCAAAACGAAAACCAGTAACTTTCGGATAACCGATTTTTGAATGCGTTGAACATATTTGAGACGGACGTGCACATTTTTGCAGCCCGCCGAACATGTTTTGTATGTCGTGTGCCGCTCAGAGCGAAGCACACATTGAATGCCAAGAAATGCAAGATAAATAGGGACGGGTATCGTTACTAAGTATCGATGCTGTATCGATATTCCAAGTATCGTTTGGCATGAGTATCGATTTTTTAATGCTACAAAATATCCAATATTCTCGAAGAAAATATTTTTCTGGTCAATTTTATTAATTTCTCATCAAGTGTCCAAGCTGAGTGTATTTAAACAACATACCGTCAATTATTATTGAACATTTTCTCCATAATATAAATCAATTTCATCTGTAGTATAAATTATCTGACAAATCCGGGCTCATTTCATTGTGGGTCGAGTTGCAACCCAAGAGTAATGACCCAACAGCCACCTTCATCTTGAATTTTTTAGCCAATAGGTTGAATTTTCCTCAAAAACTATCGATATTTGATAGAAATATCGAATCCAAAGTAACGATATCAAAATATGACGGATGGTGCAGTATCGATACTAGTATATCGAGTATCAGTACGAATATCGGGTATCGATACCCATCCCTAAAGGTAAAACTAACCATTATTTTTGCCTTTACGTATGTGATTTAGTTACGCTCCATCATAAGTAGAACTCTCGTATCATCAATATTCAGTCTCTACCAAAAACGATAAAAAACCAAACACACGAAAAAGAACGAAATTCTGTAAAGTTTTAATTTTGTTTACCTACCTCCGTCGCACAGTGGTTCGAAAATGAGATATTTGGAAAAAAGTCCTCCATTCGTTGGAAATTTTCACTGAATTTGAATAAAACTGTCTCGTACTTCTCTTATCCCTCCTCCCGAGAAACCACGAAGTTTTAAACTTATTTAGTAGTTATAATAACCAACCATTGCTCTAGAAGGTTTCCAGCTGATAACAAAACCACATAAATGCAGTGCAGACCAACGTAACCCTTTTATGAAGAATGGTTAAGATTCACGTAGAATTGTGGGTATATTTGTTTAAAAAAATTGCAGTGTTTTTTGCTCAGTTTCAGAAACAATTATTTTAAATTTTAAACATTTTCAAAGAGTGGTTTGAAAATTACACTCCGTTTTCCGATTTTTTAAAAATCAATATCGTGGGATTTTTGTTTTCAAGATTTGGAGGCACAATTGCTAGCCTCAGGCTGTGTGTGTGGGGGGGGGGGGGGGGTCAAATTTTTCACTTCAAACAACTGTTTCGTGGTATCCATTATTTATGCAAGATGCTTTTTTAATTAGGTACAGGTAATGGTCAATTGAAAGTAGTTAGTCGCACACCTAAATTGTATTTTAGTGCGATATTTTAAAATATTAAATAATATAAAATATTAAAATTGTTAAAAACCAAAATATTTAAAAATTAAAATATTAAATTTTGAATAGGTATACTTCGGTTTCGAATAAAGAATAAACGAAATTTGGCTCAGCTGGTGCTGTCATCTCTTATGTCAGAATCTCACTAAAACTTCGAGACATTGAGCAAGGAACTAAAATCACCTTCAATAAGTAAGCCTAACTGGTCTGCCATACTGCAGGAGTCGATTATACAACTAATTTGCAAGAAAAGTTTCTCCTGTCAATACTTTTTTAGGCTTCGTTTCCGAGTTATTTCAATTTTAAATATTTGTTCGTGATTTTGACCTTATGTAATTAAATTGGTCATAACTCCTTCAATTTGCTGTGAAAATCATAATTTGAGGATACCGATGGAAAGCAATTAAATAAAGTATTAAATTTCCTATCGGATAGATGCCTCAACTTTACTTTTTTTTTAGTCAAGGTTTGAGACATGAAAAAGCTCTTTGAAGAGCGAATTTTAAGTAATTTGGGAAACCTCGAATTTTTTCAATCGCAAATTGAACTACGAGAACCAATATTTTTCAAAATGCAAGAAAAGTAAAAACTGCGCCAGAATCTCAGCTTTCCAATGGTATAATAAAAAAAATACTTTACAATCACATTTAAGGGAGACATTTGTGTTTGAACGCGGAAAAACGTGCATCTATTCAACGAAATCAGTGCTCTGGATAGGCAATCTGAGGGGTCGGAGGATGGAAGTGGGTGGACCACAGTAGACCACGAGGCCTCCGGAAATAGGTGGCAGAAGAGCTGATTTCGTTGAGAAAAAAAATGCACGTTTTTCCGCGTTCAAACCCAAATTTCTCCCCAAAATTTGGTTGTAAAGTATTTTTTGATTACACCATTGGGAAGCTAAGATTCTGGAGCAATTTTTACCCTTCTTGCATCTTGAAAAAATATCAGTTCTCGTAGTTCAATTTGCGATTGAAAAAATTCGAGGTTTCCCGTCTTACGTAAAATTTTCTTTTCAGAGGGCTTTTTCGTGTCTCAAACCTTGACTCAAAAAAAAGGTAAGGGATCTATCCGATAGGAAATTTAACGCTCTTTCCAACGGTATCATTAAATTGTAATTATCACAGCAAATTGAAGGAGTTATGACCAATTTAATAACGTAAGGTCAAAATCACGAAAAAAACTTTGAAATTAAAATAACTCCGAAAATTGCCTAAAATTGCCTCTAAAAGAAAATTGCTACGCGACATTTTTTGTTGCACATTAGTTTTAAAATCGACTCCTGCAGTATGGGAGACCAGTTAGGCTTTAACCCTGTATGACCAAACACGTCATTTGCGAATAATTTTTTTTAAAAATTGAATGAATCGAACTTTCAATTTGTTTACCTTTGATCCACTGGGCGACACACCAAAAAAAGTAAAACTTAAAAAAAAAACCTCATCGTTACACAGCGACTACATTGAAATCCACTTGATCAACAAAAATCGTTCCACTGAGCGCTGGTTTTTCTATTTAAAATGGAATTTCTCGAGTGAAATTTCGTTCCCAACTGGATTCCACTTATGATGGAGCGTTTCTGAACTTGTGCCCAAACACCTAACGATTGCCTCAAATCCAAAGATCGCTCTTTTCAAAACGGAGCTATTTGTATGAATTTGACAATTTTTCCAATTTTTTAAAATTACGTGAATTGATCGAACTAAATCGATAAAAATTTAGGGCTTTATCCTCCAATTACGAAAAAAAATCCCATTCAAGTTTAGAATTGTTGCTATTATTTATAGAAGCGCGAAATATGAATTGAGCTAAAGTTATTGTTAATGGTAGCAGATTGTCCTGAATGATCCCTACAATTAGTTAGGCATGAAATATACCGTGTTAGAGAGGACAATTTTTCTTAGTTTTTTTGTTACGATCTAACCGTGAGCAAATTTTGGTATTCAGCAGATTTTGGGATCAAAGTGTCCGTTTTTATAAATCGTAAAAAGGGAATGACTCCAAAAATATATTATCACTGATTTCTATGTTGTACAAATGACGATATTTTTTATTCAATTTTTTTCAAAGATTCAACATCAAAAATTTGTGCTTGATTGTGTTTTTTTGGCTTATAATTCAATTTGATATCCCGTTAGTTTATTCCAAAACCTGCATGAATAAATTTGAAAAAAGAACAGGTTTTATTTGTTTGTAATGAAGCACGTTAAACAGTTTGTTTCTGTTTTTTGTTTATTACTCACTAAATGTATCTAAATAGGCGGAGAAATCATATGGCCCTTTCCTAGTTTACATATTATTATAGTTAAGAGTACTTACAATATAATTTTTCACTTTCATTTCTTAAAAAATATATTAAAAAAACACAGTTAGGTTTATTTACCACCGGATCCTTGGATTATTTCTTTGTTTTATTTTTTTCACTGCAAATACGTGTTATGAACTATGTATGGAAACAACAGCCTTTCCTCCACACTTGTTTACCCTGGAAGTGGACTAATAAGCTACATAAAACACGAATATACGATTAGACCTTAATACTATGATATGTGTTAGTTGGATATGTTTACGTTTTCCCTTACAAAAAACTTGTTTTCACCATTTTCTCCTTACACACAAAAATATTCTAAGATTAGGTAGGATTTGTCCAAGTATACTGATTTACAAATATAAAACCTCCTAACCTTTTAATTTTTTCAAACACTTTTTTTTGATATGTATAGGTACACAAATGAGGTATAAATTTTTTTGAAAACTCCTCCGCATGTGTCTGATTAAACTTGTTTCGTCGACAACATGCAATTTTTGCCGGAGTACCTCACTTTTCCGATATGTGTGATTCCATTTTATCACGTTACAAACTTTACAGGTTTACAAATATTCGAATGAATTGGGGTTATTGAATAAAGTTGGTTGATTACATTTTAAGGAATTGTCGGGGTGGGTTTTTGAGTGGTTAAAATATGATTCAAAATTGGAAAGAAAAAAGGGGTTGCGATGGGTTTAAAAGTTGGGTAAAACGAGGAAATAATTACTTTTTTTCCTGCTGGAGGCGTGAAGCGGGAGTGATCCTCGACTGCAGCTAACAACGGCTACTCGTACACAACGGCGTGCAGTGCTTCACTATTTGACGGATTGTACTTAAGTCACCAACTAGTTATATTCAATACTCCTTCATTATAGTGTTATGGTTATTTCTCGTTATTATTATATTGACCGTTTCCTTACTGCCGTTTTTTCCTTACATGGCGACCAGCGCGGCGAGAAGGAGGAGGAGCGGGAGGGCCGTCTGGGCCGGACTGGCGTTCGCCGGGAGAGGGAAGTTGACTGCGCTCGTCAGATTGATCATGTCGAGGTGTTCCGTCAGTTTCACTGAGTCTGGAGCCTCACTGCAGTCGCAACCTGCACAGATGGGAAAGTTTATTTTATTTCATTTATTTATTTATGTACAATGACGGCATTAACTGCCAATTACAGTATTCAAGCTGAAATTTTCCTAGTAGGTAGTTGTTTTATTAAATTAATTTTATTGGCGTGAAAAATTGTTACATTCAGCCTTGAGTAGATATTGAGATACAGCTGTGCTTAAATGAAAGAAATGATTATTCCTCAGAAAATATTTACAATAGGCTAACATGTTACCTACCTACCTATATTAGGAAATTAATACACTTTTAATTTTTTTGAATTGTATTTTATTATTTTTATTTTCTTAAATACACAAAATTTAGATAGCTTTCCTTTTCCGGACTACAGGCACTCTTTTGGTTTATTATTTTCAGTAATGAACCTTTGGAATCGACCAAGAAAAAAATGTTTTCCCCCCCCCCCCTAAAAATTTGTAGGTTTACGTTTCAGGGTACGTAGAATCCTAAAATCGAATAAAAATGTGGCCGTCCGTCCGCGGCACTTTCCTCAGTTAGCATTGACCGATTTTGATGAAATTTGGTATGTAGGCTCCATTTTGGGTCTAGTTGTGCCGGAAAGATTTTGATTGATGTAGGTCACTTCTAAAGGTCGAAAAATCAATTTTGAAATTTTGAAAATGTTTGATATAAAAATATTGTTTTTCCATCAATTTAAGATAGTATAGAATTTTTACAATTTTTTGAGACCACGTGGAGCCCTGTAGGACAAACCGTTCGCTCCCTACGAGAATTTAAGGGTTGGACGTAGGATAAATCAAAAACACGAGTGTGAATCACAAAAGAGGCCTAATCTCCGTTCAAATTATAGCAGACCGAAATGCGATCGATGTTTTTCTTTAAGTTGGTTGATGGTAAAGCCGTGTTCTTTGCAGAGAGTGATCTATTTAGAAAAATAATTAACCTTTGTGTGATAATTCGCAGCGTTTTTTTTTTCAGTTTTTCTTTGTTTCCAAAGAATCGATCTTTGTTTCCAAAAACCGGCAATATTTTTTAATTGTTATTAATAATAACAACTCTAATTATTAGAGTCGGTCCTTTTTTCAAATAACCAGCGCTATGTATTTATTATTTTTTTACATAGAAAATATCTATTTTGTTTTTACATATTATGTCTTTTGGCTGAGGGTCAAGGAATTTTTTGCGACAATTTTTTTACCACAAAAATGAAAGGCTGAAGCTATGAAGGATGTAGCTATGAAGCAAGGTTCTTTAGAATACTGCAATATTTTACGTGATCGGAGTTTTTTTTTAGAAAAAAATTCTGTTTATTCATTGAAACAATGGAAATATCCATGATCTATTGTTTTTCCCTCTTCAATACAGGATGATAAAAACATATTATGGGTTGAGACGTTGGTGAACCCCGCTCTACGCGAGTGAGACAATGGGCGACATCATCGGAACCAATTCTGATCTTCCCTTTGAAAAACAGAATAAGATGTACAAGACGCCTGTGACTGCCTTCACTTTTCTAGGTGACAAAAATTGTCCAACAAAATCAAAATTTCCATTTTTACGTTTTAGACCTTCCAGATCAATTTTAGTTCCGTCATTGTCTGTCTGTCACGAAATCCTTGTAACGGGCAAAACTATACGAAGTTAAAGTCCGATTTCGACAAGTCTTTCAGGGATTGTGCGGGCTGCGGATGTAGGAAAACGCCTTGAGCTTTATACGAGCTAACCTACAGTTTCTCACCATCGTATTTCTACAGTTGATTTAACCCTTTCCACCGGGTTCAGCAAGAAGTTCATCGTTGAAAGGTTTGATTAAAGTTAGAAATTACTTTGATGTTGTTTGAGGCGTGGGAAAAAGTCATTCCAGAAAGCGCAGGTCGGAGCTCGCGGTCCTCGCCCGATACCAGAATCCTCCGCGTGGAAAATAAAGTAGTGGGGCTCCTTCTTCGTGTATGCCGGCCAGTTCACGTCCGAGTTCCCAGGTTTCCTGAGAAAAAGAAAAAAAATTATCGACAAGTCAGCACAGAAGAATCGAACGGTGAACTGTGTTTTCCTCGAATTCTTCAATTAGTCCATCACAAAATAGGAAGAAGCAAAAACCTTCGAAAAATGTTCGTCCCTTCTGTTATCTTAAAAAGACTTAACCCTTTTTGGGACAGAAAACAGAAATTTTCTGAAATTATTCATGTATATTTTGCTTCCTCACTACCGAAGGTAGGGAAGCTTTGTATTCGTGAAAGAAGTGAAAAAAAAAATGTCCTCCAAAATCAAAATTTCCACTTGCTTTTTGCGTTTTAGAGATTCCCGAACAATTTTGGTTCCGTGTCTGTCTGTCTGTCTGTCTGTCGGTCTGTCTGTCTGTCGGTCTGTCTGTGGTCAATCCTTGTCTCGGGCAAAACTATACTAACCTGTGGTCCGATTTTGATGAAATTTTCAGGGATTGTGCGGGTTAGGTCCTAGACGGTCCCCTATAAATTTCAGCACCTTCGGACCAATAGTGCGCATGCGCAAACGTGAATTTCGACAGGAAAAATCGACAGTAAAAAGCGACAGGAAAGTAGCGCCATGATTTATCATATGCTTGACGACAAATATGCTTGACATCCTCTCCTGTTGAACGCAGGAACCTGAAATTTGAGAGGGCGGGTCAATGGAGAATGCTGAAGGCGCCTGAGTGATCACTGATCAGCTGAGTGACCTCCAATGCCATTTTCTCTCCTGTTGAACGCAGGAAGCTGAAATTTGAGAGGCAGGGTCAATGGAGAATGCTGAAGGTGCCTGAGTGGTCACTGATCAGCTGAGTGAGCTCCAAGGCCATTTTCTCTCCTGTTGAACGCAGGAAGCTGAAATTTGAGAGGCAGGGTCAATGGAGAATGCTGAAGGTGCCTGAGTGGTCACTGATCAGCTGAGTGAGCTCCAAGGCCATTTCCTCTCCTGTTGAACGCAGGAACCTGAAATTTGAGAGGGCGGGTCAATGGAGAATGCTGAAGGCGCCTGAGTGATCACTGATCAGCTGAGTGAGCTCCAAGGCCATTTTCTCTCCTGTTGAACGCAGGAAGCTGAAATTTGAGAGGCAGGGTCAATGGAGAATGCTGAAGGTGCCTGAGTGGTCACTGATCAGCTGAGTGAGCTCCAAGGCCATTTCCTCTCCTGTTGAACGCAGGAACCTGAAATTTGAGAGGACGGGTCAATGGAGAATGCTGAAGGCGCCTGAGTGATCACTGATCAGCTGAGTGAGCTCCAAGGCCATTTTCTCTCCCATTGAACGCAGGAAGCTGAAATTTGAGAGGGCGGGTCAATGGAGAATGCTGAAGGTGCCTGAGTGGTCACTGATCAGCTGAGTGAGCTTAAATATTATAGTGGAAGAAAGATAAAGAGGGAGAGGGAGCAAAAACCTTTTCAAGGTATGTCACATTTTAGCCATTAGGCTCTAAGCGGAAATCATCCGGGGGTGCAGGGGGCGAAGCCCCCGCCGAGGCGCGCAGCGCCGAGTTTTCGCCAACTGATTCTATACGTCCATGTTACAATGAGTGAGGAAGCTATACTGCCCACCCAACTTGGCAGACGTTTAATAATTCATAATCTTCATAATTTCTCTCAGTTTGTTCGAATAGAACTTTATGTCACTCACTTGTGGTTCCTCATCAACCAAGAATAAAATCGAATGAAGGCACCCACAACATTGAAATGTGTATCTAGTTGAAACTTTCCCTCAAAATAAACTTGACTGTGAATCCTGCGCGATGGTTGGTGGGTACTATTAATGGAAAAGCCGTATTCTTTTCTATCGGACAATCTTTACAGGAAAAAATGAACCGTTGCGTAATAATTTGCAGCGTTTTACCCTTTAAAAGTGTCTGACACTAGCCAAAAAGTTCGGGGACAACTAGACCCCAAATATGTACGTAGAAACGTAAACCATCAAATTATGAGGGGGAGTAAATTATTTGTTTCTCCCCTCGCTCGATTCTAAAGGTTTTTCATCTAAAATAATGAACCAAAATGTGAAAATCTCGAATTCGAAAAATAGGCACTTAAGCCCATTTAAGATAACAGAAGGGACGATTATTGTGATTCCTTGTAAGAAATTTCCCTTAATAAGTCAGAAATTTAGACCTTGACCAATTTTGAAATATTCACAAGAATTTCATGGTAAATAAAACGTTCGTTTGATTTATTTATCAGTTTTCATTGATCTTCCTAAAATCAAAAAAATACGAATTTGTTGATTAATCTTCGATAATCAATAATGAAACGAACAGAATTAGGGAAGAACTGGAAAATGTGACATGCTTACATACAATTTCTAAATAAATAGGATTTATGATTTATGATTTATATTTATGATTTATAAATAGGACTACATTATTTGGACGATCAATGGTAGTGCAATCATTGATCGTCTCATCACACAAAACAACCCCTATTTGGGCAATGAGCTTCCCATGGCTCATTCATAAAAATGCAGAATTTGGCAGCGTAAACTGCCGTCATAATATTTTCCGTATTTTTCTCATGTTCTCTGATGTATGAGGGTAATTTAAAAAAGTCCATTCATGCAGCATGAATCAATGAGCGAATTTTCAAAGAAATCTTTCAGTTGAAGCTATGGTTAAGATCTATTTTCAGTATAATATACCAACATACTGTATGCACAGGGTATGCTTTGAAGATGTTAGGAGTCCATGTTCATGTTCTACTCGTCCCTACGAACTCATAGAGTACCCACATGGCTATTGTTGTTTTTTTTCTAATTTCAGTATACCATACCAACATACTGTATGCACTGGGTATGCTTTAAGATCTTAGGAGTACATATTCATGTTCTACTCGTCTCTACGAACTCATAGAGTACCCACACGGCTACTCCATTTCTGGGTACAACAAATATACGCGCGTTTTCATTATTTTCTACTTTCAGTATACCATACCAACATACTGTATGCACTGGGTATGCTTTGAAGATCTTAGGAGTACATATTCATGTTCTACTCGTCTCTACGAACTCATAGAGTACCCACACGGCTACTCCATTTCTGGGTACAACAAATATACGCGCGTTTTCATTATTTTCTATTTTCAGTATACCATACCAACATACTGTATGCACTGGGTATGCTTTGAAGATCTTAGGAGTCCATATTCATGTTCTACTCGTCTCTACGAACTCATAGAGTACCCACACTGCTACTCTATTTCTGGGTAGGACAAATATACGCGCGTTCTCATTATATATATGAATATATCCATACTTTTCTTGATTTTTGGACAATTTTCATTTTTGAAAAACGCATTATATCAGAAATTTTGAGCTGAATCCGAATATACCACATATTATGATGATTGTGAAGGTATTAACCACAAAAAACGGAAAAAACTCGTTTTTTTGGACTTTTTTTTCACTTTTTTTGAAATTTGGACCACTTTGGATTGTCCAAAATTTTTGCCTAACGAACTTGACCTTTTGTTTGTTGTTACGAACATTTTGGCGAAAACTAAAAGAAAAAATTCAAATAATTACTCAAGTTATCGTGCGGAATGATATATATATATATATATATATATATGATTTTTGGCGAAACTTCAGGGATCGTTTCAGAATGTTCCAAAACGGATTTCAGTCGATTCTAAAAAGTCGATTCTAAAAATTTTGGAGCCATTGCAATAGCATCATTTTCTTCGAAAATTCGCTAAAACGTCTGCCAAGTTGGGTGGGCAGTATAGCTTCCTCACTCATTGTAACATGGACGTATAGAATCAGTTGGCGAAAACTCGGCGCTGCGCGCCTCGGCGGGGGCTTCGCCCCCTGCACCCCCGGATGATTTCCGCTTAGAGCCTAATGGCTAAAATGTGACATACCTTGAAAAGGTTTTTGCTCCCTCTCCCTCTTTATCTTTCTTCCACTATAATATTTAAGCTCACTCAGCTGATCAGTGACCACTCAGGCACCTTCAGCATTCTCCATTGACCCGCCCTCTCAAATTTCAGCTTCCTGCGTTCAATGGGAGAGAAAATGGCCTTGGAGCTCACTCAGCTGATCAGTGATCACTCAGGCGCCTTCAGCATTCTCCATTGACCCGTCCTCTCAAATTTCAGGTTCCTGCGTTCAACAGGAGAGGAAATGGCCTTGGAGCTCACTCAGCTGATCAGTGACCACTCAGGCACCTTCAGCATTCTCCATTGACCCTGCCTCTCAAATTTCAGCTTCCTGCGTTCAACAGGAGAGAAAATGGCCTTGGAGCTCACTCAGCTGATCAGTGATCACTCAGGCGCCTTCAGCATTCTCCATTGACCCGCCCTCTCAAATTTCAGGTTCCTGCGTTCAACAGGAGAGGAAATGGCCTTGGAGCTCACTCAGCTGATCAGTGACCACTCAGGCACCTTCAGCATTCTCCATTGACCCTGCCTCTCAAATTTCAGCTTCCTGCGTTCAACAGGAGAGAAAATGGCCTTGGAGGTCACTCAGCTGATCAGTGATCACTCAGGCGCCTTCAGCATTCTCCAATGACCCGCCCTCTCAAATTTCAGGTTCCTGCGTTCAACAGGAGAGGATGTCAAGAATATTTGTCGTCAAGCATATGATAAATCATGGCGCTACTTTCCTGTCGCTTTTTCCTGTCGCTTTTTACTGTCGATTTTTCCTGTCGAAATTCACGTTTGCGCATGAGCACTCGCTCCTATTGGTCCGAAGGTGCTGAAATTTATAGGGGACCGTCTAGGACCTAACCCGCACAATCCCTGAAAATTTCATCAAAATCGGACCACAGGTTAGTATAGTTTTGCCCGGGACAAGGATTGACCACAGACAGACCGACAGACAGACAGACCGACAGACAGACAGACACGGAACCAAAATTGTTCGGGAAGCTCTAAAACGCAAAAAGCAAGTGGAAATTTTGATTTTGGAGGACATTTTTTTGGTTTATTATTTTCAATAATAAGCCTTTGGAATCGAGCAAGAAAAAAAAAACGTCTGCCAAGTTGGGTGGGCAGTATAGCTTCCTCACTCATTGTAACATGGACGTATAGAATCAGTTGGCGAAAAAATTATGATTCAAAGAGTTATTGAATACCAAAATATTAGCGGTCCGCCGTCTAGGACCTAGCCCACACAATCCCTGAAAATTTCATCGAAATTGGTTGAATAGTTGCGGAGTTTTGGTTGTAACAATAAATTTAAAGTTCGCGCATGCGCAGCGGCTATTGCTTGACCAATTTGATTGAAACTTATAGGGTGTCTCTTAGAAGTTAGTCCCTAACTAACCTCCAAATTTGAGCAAAATCGGTTCATTAGAAACCGAGAAACCGAGGTTCCAGGAAATTCACGTTTGCGCATGCGCACTCGCTCCTATTGGTCCGAAGGTGCTGAAATTTATAGGGGACCGTCTAGGACCTAACCCGCACAATCCCTGAAAATTTCATCAAAATCGGACCACAGGTTAGTATAGTTTTGCCCGGGACAAGGATTGACCACAGACAGACCGACAGACAGACAGACCGACAGACCGACAGACAGACAGACAGACAGACACGGAACCAAAATTGTTCGGGAAGCTCTAAAACGCAAAAAGCAAGTGGAAATTTTGATTTTGGAGGACATTTTTTTTTCACTTCTTTCACGAATACAAAGCTTCCCTACCTTCGGTAGTGAGGAAGCAAAATTTTAACCCCCCCTCAAAATTTGATGTTTTACGTTTCAAGGTACGTAGAATCCGAAAATCGAATAAAAAAATTTCCGTCCGTCCGCCGTACGCCGTACGCCGTACGCGGCACTTTTCTTAGTTACCATGGACCGATTTCGATGAAATTTGGTATATGGGCTCCATTTGGGGTCTAGTTGTGCCGCGAAGCTTGGTTGATGTAGGTCACTTCTAAGGGGTGAAAATTAAGCCGGTCAATGGAGAATGCTGAAGGCGCATGAGTGGTCACTGATCAGCTGAGTGAGCTCCAAGGCCATTTTCTCTTCTGTTGAACGCAGGAAGCTGAAATTTGAGAGGGCGGGTCAATGGAGAATACAGATGGTGGTAGGTGCTATTGATGGAGAACCAGTGATCTATACAGAAGGGTGATCTATACAGAAAATAATAAACCTTTGAGCAATGATTTGCAGCGTTTTTCACTTCTTTCACGAATACAAAGCTTCCCTACCTTCGGTAGTGAGGAAGCAAAAAGATTATGGAGCGAAAACATGATTGGTAGGTAGTGACAAGGGTAAAGGTGGAGCTTGATCTTCAGAAAAATAATAAACCTTTGTGTAATGATTTGCAGCGTTTTTCATTATTGATTATTAATTCCTCTATGACTGGCCAAGATGTTTGCCTGACGAATATTCTCACCTGACGCCCCTGATCACATGACAATTATTGCCGGAAACTCTATCTATCTCTCAGTATGGAAAAAATTTCCCAGCAATTTTGAAGCAATTCTCGTTTGAGCAATAATTGCCGTAAAAAGTTGCTCGTCTAAATGGACCTTAAGGTCTTGAAGTTGAAGGATAAATGATAAAGCAGAAACACGAGTAAGAAACTCAAACGAATGTTCACTGACGGAAATTGACCTAAATTAATTTCCGATCAAAACAAAGCTATGTAGGTTCATTCTTAACCTAGCTCGATTATTCCCCTCCTCACCATATTAACCTCATTAATTTGAGCTATAAATATTTGTGTGAGCTCTTGAATGTTGGAACCCCTTTGTTTGCCATGATTGGCGTCAGTTGATCCTTTTAGGCCCTTTCACTTATCTAAGCTAATAGGATTTACATTAATTTCCACTTTGCCAGCCTTGATTGGCATTAATAGTCTCACCTCCATCGAGGATGCCTTAATTACCTCTTGGTATGATTGTTCTTTTACTCAGGTCATGTCTTTTCTTTTGCGTCTCTGAATCTAGAGGACATTTCACTTACCCGGTGTGAGCGAAGTTGGCAAAAGCTCCCATCATTCTGAAGCTCAGATCCCTCTCTCGGGCATTGTAGGCGACTGACATGTTGAGCGGGTGTCCGAACACGTAGCCGATGTCGTCACCGTGAATAACGCCCATCCACTCTCCCCACAAGCTCGTCGTGGGTCTCTGTAAGAATGGCAAAATTTTCTATATTAGGGCCCGGAACAACTGCTGTTTCAATGTTAAGATTTTGGGTCACGGGATACGTTGGAAATACTTCAAGTAAGTTAAGGAGGAGCCAAGTTGATTAAGTCCCACTCGAACGGCAAGGGTGAATGACCGAATTTTCAATGAAATATTTCAACGACCAGTTCAAAGGGTTGTTTTCACCTTCGATTGTTTGAAAAAGTCGAATATGAACATTGAAATCATCAAAACTTGTTGGTTTACTCGAGGGAAACGACTACTTGAAAGGGTTGTTTTCACCTTGGTTTTTTTTAAAAAACTGTTTACCCTCAGACTGCCGGAACTTCCCACTAAAAGATTTGGCGCTTTGGACTTTTTCCAGGGTTTTTGGAAAAAATGAAATTTCCTGATTTTTCCAGTAGAGTAAATTCCCTGACTATTCCCGGTTTCCCAGGTCGCTGGACTAGGGATGAGTATCGTTATAAAAGTATCGATATTTTGTATCGATACTGTATCGTATCCGAGTATCGATATCCCAAGTATCGTTGGGCATGAGTATCGATATATTAAAATATCGAGTATCGATACTTTAGTGTCACAAACTATCAATAATATCCAATAATCTCAAGAAAAATAATTTTTTCAACAATGTTTATTAATTTTTCACTATCTAGAGTCCAAGCAGAGTGATTTTCTCCATGATATAAACTTTATTTGTGCAACCAAGGAGTGATGACCTAAAAGCCTCTCTACCTTCTTCATTTTTTAGCCATTAAGTTGAATTTTCCGCGAGAACTGTATCGATATTCGATATTTAGGAATATCGGATCCAAAGTATCGATATAGAAAAATATCGGATAGTGCAGTATCGATACTAAAATATCGAGTATCGGATCCAAAGTATCGATATTTTGAAATATCGAGTATCGATACCCATCCCTACGCTGGACACCCTGTTATTATAATTCTAATTTTTAAAAACGAGAAAACCTGGTTTTTAACCACCTCATTTACGAGAAGGTCGTACAAGATAACCGTTCCAAGAATTTACGTAACTCTTACCTGCATGAAATAGTAGTAATATACGTTGAGGCCGTGCTTAGCAAAGTTTTCAGCGAAATGGTTCGTGGGGCAGATGAAGAAATAGTCGCCCACAATATCGGAGATGAGTTTCACGTTCAAGATGTCGTCGTCGATGTTATCCCAGTTCGTGTACTGAAAATTGATTCCAAAAGTTAATCAATCAATGAAATAAAATTAAAAACAAATTTAACCCTGAAGAGAGCTATATATTAGGTTTGTTCCAAGCGTGCTGAACTCATGAACCAGTTCGGCGCAGTGGCTACGCGCAGGGATGGGGGCCGGTGAAATGTGTTCCAAGCGGTCGAGTTCATGTACCTAACTTTTACTTTCTACTCGGACTGTACACTGAACCGTGTTCCAAGCCCGATGGGTTCATGAAATTTCTGCACCGAGTTCACGAAAATTCCGAACTATCTGAGAAGGAGGTGCAGCTTTGGGTTCGGGTGCAGAAATAAACATCCATTTTTGTTTTTGGTGCAAAATTGAAGTTATTCGTTCTAAATCGTTGTTGTTTGTTCGTTCCAAGCGTTTTGTTCTGATTTTTCTCTCCATTTTTTTTTTTATTTCGAAAGTGCAGAACTCTCAACGAGAATAATGGATGTGAATAATTTGATTAATTCTTTATTATTCGATGAGGATAGCCTTCCACTGGAACAAATCCTCAGGACAGAAGAGGAAATTGCTATTGTGGTCGACGACCGGATTTGCAATAAAAATTAAGATTATTTGAAAACAGTACTATTATACGAACATCTCCAATTTATAGAGCATGTTAGGGTATCTAAAAAGATCGCCCAGAAAATCGCGGAGGAAACCTTCGGAGTTCTACCACTCTGATAACTGGCCGTTTGGTCGATTGCTTCCAATTGAGCAAGTACGTACATTTTAGCGAATTATTTAAGGTGTTTTTATTCATCAAGTGAATAATTTAGACAATTATTTAGAAGAGATTTGCCTGGGTTTAAATGTCAAAAATGCCCGAAAACACTCTTAAAACTCGCTAGCCCATACGGACCAAAACAACCCGTCTAAATTTGCCAAGCAATGATCCCAAAAATCGAAGATAGGTATGTACCATATGGAGTGTCATTTTGCAGGTATTTACCCACGCTGGGTCGAATGTGAGCGGTCTCACATCACCAGCATTAGGAAAGAGTTCGTAGCCAGGATTTGGTTTAAAATAAGGAAACCTGGCAATTATTCGAAGTATCTCCCTTGATGGGAAAAACAATAGATCATGGATATGTCTAGGCAGTATTTTGTACTCCATTAAGGGAGAAATTATATGATGGTTACCGGCTTAATACTTGAAATGAACGTACGAAAATGTGGGCAGGAAGAGAAAAATAAAACTTTTGTTCCACTTTTCGTGTTCCAAGCGGTGAGTACACGAACTGAGAAATTTCTGCACCCGCTCTACACCTTCCCCCACTCCTCAATGAACTCACAAGAACCCGAACCTGCACTCGCACCTGCACTGCACCTGAAATCGCCTCGCATGGAACAAACCTATAGATACTTTCAACGTTTTTCAGAAATAAGGACGAGATTTATCACAAATGTGAGCCTTTTCCTCTTCTGTATAATCTTGGGAGAAGGTTTTGGGTATTCCTATCAGTGATATAACGTAAACAACACCGTATCATCAGTAAAATTTACCATTTAATGGTGTTCAAGGTCTATTAATTTTATTCAAGCCTGTCGCTGCCATGAGATTTCTTGTGATATTTTGGCAATTATTTGACAGTATTAATGTCTACTGATCCTTCGATTTCTTAAATAAGTGTTCTAGTTACCTACCTAAAAAGTTCAGATAAGTCGCATTTTCGTTCGCTTTTTTGTTCTAGGGCAAGAAAAAGAACTGGCGAACCTGAGTTCCCCCTGCCCTGATCGGGTCCGAAAATTTGCAAATTCATTATGATAAAAAAATTCAGCAAAATGTTTCATTTCTGCGTCCATTTGTACTTTGTCAAACCTGATTTTTGTTCTGTTCTAACCTAAGTTAGACACCCTAAGTTCATTCCCTACGACGTTTCACCTAGTTTTTTTTTTCGATTGCTTTGGCAAAACACCTGATCAACTGCCTTCACGAATGTTTGAGGTTGTGCTGTTTTTGTAGAATAATTCATTTTTAAAATAATAGCAGTAAGTAAATTAAATTTTTTGTGTTTGGATAAAATTCAAAATACTCTGTGATAGCTTATTTTCAGGTGATTTCAGTAGTCAAATTAGGCATTTTTAAATCGTTATTTGATCTATTCTCGATATGAATGGAATTATCAAACTCCAAAACAAAGCGAATAAAACAAAAATTGCTTTTGAGGTACCTAGTCATTTCTACTAGGTATCGGGAATGCCTTCTTCTTATACCATCAGGGTAAAGGAAACTTAAATTCCTCAATTCCAACTATTAAAATACGAATTAAATTATTGTGGAGGTTATTTCGTCTATCATGAGCTTATAAAAGCAATTAATAAGAAGAAAAAAAATGTATGGCATCTAGGTTTGCCCTCTTAAGGGATAAATTGACAAAAAAATCAAGTGAGGTACCCCAAATAATAATTAAAATATTGCGGAGGTTTATTTCGTCTATTTGGAGCCTAAGAGAGAAGTTCACAAGAAAGAAGAAGTATCTAGGTTTGCCCTAGGAACAAATTGACGAGAAAATCAAGTGAGGTACGTATTCATATCTGTAAGAAGTAAAGAGTCGGTGTAAGATTTAATATATTTTAAGGAAACCATGATCAATATGGTTCAGTAACTACTTAGCAACAATTAGTAGCGTAGCTAGCCATCACAGTGTATTGTACTAGATAGGGAGAGCCATCACAGGCCTTTCCTTTTCCATATCAACCGATCAATGGATACCTTGCAGTAACCATCAAGGGGTCGAGCTTAGAAAATTTCGTAATTTCAACTTACTTTATAATAAGAAGAGAATTTAAGAAGTGAAGTCAAGTAAGTGCCATCGAAAAACCTACTTTCTGCTCAAATTTGAAGATATTTTTATTGAATTTTGGTCACAGGAAAGCCAGTTTGATAAAATTCTGATCATAGAAATGTCTTTTCTGTAAAGGATGTTTTTTGATGGAGACATTTTCAACAAATTTTCATTCCTGTGCCCTAAAGTTCAAGACGACTTACTTTTGAGCAGAAAAAAATATCAGTCTTTAAATTTGAGTTACCCAACTCGACTTGGAAAATAACATTTATTTTCGAACATTATTCGGAACGTGAAATGACATTGGAACTTACTTGAAAAATAATGGCTTCCCTTTCAAGCTTCGTCATGTTTTTGAAGATGGTGTTGACGAGTTCCAAATACTTGTCCCGCTGCAGCTTGACGAGGTTGTCTTTCGAGAAATAATCGATGAAGTCGTAAAGAAGAAAGTACGTTCCTGAAACACGAGAATGTCCTCAATGTCTTCAAATTTATTGTTAGAATGTGTCCAGGAAACTGTGGGAGTCGACTCAAACTCTCAATCATAGGACCTCAATTAAATTGATTGGAATTAAAGTTGGAATTGAAGACCTCAATTAAATTGATTGGAATTAAAATTGGAATTAAAGTTCATGTTTTAGTACCTATTGCTTCCGAATCTACCAAGGTAGCAGATCATAGTATTCAGTTTTCAAGTTCAAAAATGTTCTCCAAAATCAGCATTTCCAATCGCGATTCACGTTTTAGGCCTTCCTGAACAACTTTGGTTCCGTGTCTGTCTGTCTGTTCGTGTCTGTCTTGAAATCCTCGAATCGGGCATAACTAGGTATACGAGCATAAGCATAAATAGTTTTTCCTTACTGTTTTCCAGTAATTATGACGTTATTATGATGAATGACAGGTAGGTGTTTTTCTAATTCCAAGTAAATTTGATGAAGTTATCTGGTCAGAAGATTGTATTTTTTGGTTGTCTTACAATAGGTACCTATTAGTTCAAATTTATCAACGATTTTATCAGACCAATCCTCCATAACATTGGGCCAAATTATCTATATATCGAAAGCAACATCGATGATTCGATATTATCGATATCGATGTCCCATCCCTAATTCAACATCGCGACAGTACTACTAAAACTACTTTCGATTAAAAATTTAAAAAATAATCAGGCGCACCCCCATTATTACAGCAAATTAAGGAGTTATTACCAATTTAATGACTTAAGTTCAAATAACGAAAAAATACTTTAAAACTAAAATTCTTTGTTGCAAATTAGTTGTAGAATCGACCCCTTGAAGGAATGAAATCTGTTCTGTAGGTAGATAAATAGATATACAGGGTGTTTCACGAAAAGGTTACACCCTCCTTCATTTTCGCAAAATACAGCGTAAAAAATTCCGACCAACGCAATTCTTCATGATTTTTTGTGAGGATCTCAGGAAAAATACTTTTGCGCAAAAAAGTTACGCGAAATCGTGCGCAATTGACACTAACTTCATTTTTTCAAATGGAACGCCCCCTTTTTTATTACAGATTCGGATTCTATGTCAAATTTCATGAGAAATTCATACCCATATCGATTTGTTTTATTGCGCGCAACCTGGCTTTTTGAACGCTCTAAGTTGCGCAACTCCACAATTGCACAAAAATTAGATTTCTGAGAACCCTGAGTGTGGCACATGTTTTTTCATCATTTTTTAACGCTTAATCACATGGTGACATCCGTTTTTCAATTTGACTGGAATTTTTCAAAATAGCGGCCGAAAATTCGGTTGTTTTTAGTGAAAAAATCGCTCTTTTTAAATCGGTATGAGTTTTTAGGTAATTTTGTTCAGTTCAGGCATAATCATGCTGTCAGTTTTTACTTTCAACTCCACCGTAGACGGCCCCAAGCCCGTGGTTCAAAAGGAGGTGAGAAAATAAAAAATAGACATGATTTCGACCTCAAAACTGATGTTTTCGTCAAAGAAATGTTAATCTTTCCTCTTAAATCTTGGTTTTTCTCAAAACGGATGACACCCTGTGATTCAGCGTTAAAAAATGATGAAAAAACATGTGCCACACTAAGGGTTCTCCAAAACCTAATTTTTGCGCAATTGTGGAGTTGCGCAACTTAGAGCGTTCAAAAAGCCAGGTTGCGCGCAATAAAACAAATCGATATGGGTATGAATTTCTCATGAAATTTGACGTAGAATCCGAATCTGTAATAAAAAAAGGGGGGGTTCCATTTGAAAAAATGAAGTTAGTGTCATTTGTGCACGATTGCGCGCAACTTTTTTGCGCAAAAGTATTTTTCCTGAGATCCTCACAAAAAATCATGAAGAATTGCGTTGGTCGGAATTTTTTACGTTGTATTTTGCGGAAATGAAGGGGGGTGTAACCTTTTCGTGAAACACCCTGTATGTTTATTTGGCGCCATTTTGTTCACTTTTACAAGAAGGTAAATTCATGATGTGATGCGATTTGCTCAGATTTCCTACCCGACGTCAGGCTTGGCCCGTGTTGTAGGGTAGGGTCGTTGCGAAATCGCTCCATATCGGTAAATAAATTGATATCTACTGTACATTACACTAATAAGTAAATGACTGAACAATACATGATTGGTCAGAAAAAAGGACGCATTTTGATAATCTCTAACATAATACTAACTTACTTTAATATTCTCTAACTTTAATAACCACTAAATTTAAATAGTATCCTATACATAATATGTTATATGCTATATATACAGAATATGTTATATACAGCATATATTATATGCTGTTTAATATCCTTTCGCCTTGTATGTAAACATAACTTCATACAATTTACCAAGAAAACTAACGTATATTTATTGTACTCAAAAGTACAATAGCCGAGTGGAGACGAACATGAATATGTACCCTTAATATCTTCAAAACATACCTTGTGCGTGCAGCAAGTTGGGATGGTTTACAGAAAATACGAAAGAATATCAATTGGACGGGTTATGTACAAACCGGTCAAGCGCCAAAATGTAAAAAACGCTGCAAATTATTACACAATGGTTTATTATTTTTCTATATAGATCACTCGTCTACAAAATCACCAACCATCCAATATGAAAAAAAAAAATTAAAAAAAAAATAAAAAAAAATCAAAAAAAATCAAAAAAAAAATTTTAAAAAAATCAAAATCACCAACCATCGATCGCATTTCGGTCAGCTCTAATTTGAACGGAGATTAGACCTCTTTTGCGATTCACACTCGTGTTTTGATTTATATATATATATTTCAATATAAACCCTTAAATTTTCGTAGGGAGCGAACGGATTGTCCTACAGAGCTCTGCGAGGTCTCAAAAAATTCTAAAAATTCTATAGAATCTTAAATTGAAGGAAAAAAATACCTTTATATCAAAATTTTTTGAGTTAGGGCGTTTTCAAAATTTCAAAATTGATTTTGGAACCCTTAGAAGTGACCTACATCAACCAAAAGCTTCGGGGCACAACTAGACCCCAAATGGAGCCTACATACCAAATTTCATCAAAATCGGTCAATGCTAAGTTGGAAAAGTGCCGCGTACGGCGGACGGACGGCCAAATTTTATTCGATTTTTGGATTCTACGTACCTTGAAACGTAAACCATCAAATTTTGAGGGGGTGTTAAATTTTTTTTTCTTGGTCGATTCCAAAGGTTCATTATTGAAAATAATAAACCAAAATCGAGTACTCGGAATCAATCGATTCGTCTCAACAAGTACTTTTAGATTTTGTGCATTATAACACCATCTTTCGACTTCTTGACGAGCTAGGGTTGATGGACTGTTTGTGCAAAACTTATTTTTGAAGGTCCATAATTCGCAAAAACCGGCCAAGAGTCTCTATTAAGCACAAAGCGGCCAGACGACGTTAGTTGTGTCGTTTGGCCGCTTTGCGAAAACTCAAGTGAGGTGTTTTCCAACGATCCGACCGGTCTCGCTAGTACTTGTTTCTACTGTTCCCTCTCGCCGTGGCATCCTTTTTCCGGAAGTTGTCGACAACGTTTTGGTTCCTGTAAGATGATGAGCCGAGGGAAGATTTTATCAGCCTTGGCTACTAACAAACTTCCAACTGAACTGTAAGATCCGACCTGAATCTATTTTTAGATTAAGTATAATAACTTTTTCAATGAGCAAAGTTCCGAAGAGTAGAAAATCAATAAAGCTGAGAATGAAAGATTTATTTTGGTTCAGGTTACAAGAATTTTATTTCAATAAAGAGTTGGTGAAGATTTAAAAAATATTTTTGGTACTCTCAATATTGCCTTTCTTGTTTGGCCCTCACGTTCGGCAATTTCCATGTTCTTAGAAATATGTGAGAGAAAACCTCACCCGAACCTGATTCATGGTTCAATATCTAACAAAGATTTGATGTTTTTCTTTTTCCTTTAACTATACGAAGTTATTGTCCGATTTTGATGAAATTTTCAGAGATTGTGCGGGTTGGCGTGTAGACGTCTCCTATGAAAATCATCACCTGTGTCCGGAACGGACACTACGAAATATCTTGCACCACATGATTTTTGAACATATGTCAGATACTATGCATGATATTTTTTCTGTTTTCAATAAATTTTACAATTGTGTTAGATTCTCATACAACGCGTGCTTATTTCTCTAAAATAATTTCAAACTAATAACAGAGATAATAGGTACCAATAACGAGATCTAATATAGTGGCGAAATAAAATAATATAATATTATAATATTATAATATTATAATAATATTATAATATTATAATATTCACTGCGCATGCGCGAACGTGAATTCCTTGGCACAGCCATAACTTCTACATTTTCCGTCTGATTTCGATGAAATTTTCAGGGGTTATGCGGATTGGGGTGTGGATTTATAGTTCGATGTTTTGAGATAAGCAATGTATCATCGGATCATCTATACATTCGGGTTATGGATACGAGGAAGCTATGTGCCACACCCACTTGGCCGACTTTTTTTTGCGCTGCCTTATTTATAGCGAAGTTTCAGAACTTATATCAAAGACTGGGACAATGTGAGTAATTCCTGCTAAACATCCAACGGTTGATAAACATCCATGCACCGGCGCTTGGCCGGTTTGTGCGGATTTTGGTTTATTATTTTCAATAATAAGCCTTTGGAATCGAGCAAGAAAAAAAAGTCTGCCAAGTGGATGTGGCACATAGCTTCCTCGTATCCATAACCCGATTGTATAGATGATCCGATGCATAGTAGTTAATCTCAAAACATCAAAACAAGTTAATCTGTAACATCCATGAAAATTTCATTGAAATCGGATGGAAAATGTAGAAGTTATGGCCGTTACAAGGAATTCACATTTGCGCATGCGCAGTGGGTACTATCAGTCCGAATGTGGTGATTTTCATAGGGGACCATCTAAATACTAATCTGTAACATCCCTGAAAATTTCATTGAAATCGGGTAGAAAATGTAGAAATTATGGACATTACAAGGAAATTCACGTTTGCGCATGCGCAGTGGCTACTATCAGTCCGAAGGTGGTGATCTTCTTCGGGGACCATCTACAACCTAATCCGCATAATCCCTGAAAATTTCATCGAAATCGGGTAGAAAAAGTGGAAGTTATGGCCGTTACAAGGAAATTCACGTTTGCGCATGCGCAGTCGCTTCTATCAGTCCGGGGATGATGAATTTCATAGGGGACCGTCTACACACCAACCCGCACAATCCCTGAAAATTTCATTGAAATCGGGCAATAACTTCGTATAGTTATGTGCGTTACAAGGAATTCATGACAGACAGACACACAGACACGGAACCAAAATTGTTCAGAAAGGTCTAAAACGCAAAACGCGAGTGAAAATTTTGATTTTGGAGAACTTTTTTTTTCGTCCTTGAAAAGTGAAAACAAAGCTTCCGCTACCTTGGTAGACTCGGAAGCAAAAATTTTTAACACCCCCTCAAAATTTGATGGTTTACGTTAATTTCATTTACGTTAATTTAAAGGTACGTAGAATCCAAAAATCGAATAAAAATTTGGCCGTCCGTCCGTCGTACGCCGTACGCGGCACTTTTGCCACTTAGCATTGACCGATTTTGATGAAATTTGGTATGTAGGCTCCATTTGGGGTCTAGTTGTGCCCCGAAGCTTTTGGTTGATGTAGGTCACTTCTAAGGGTTCCAAAATCAATTTTGAAATTTTGAAAACGCCCTAACTCAAAAAAATTTGATGTAAAGGTAATGTTTTTCCTTCAATTTAAGATTCTATAGAATTTTTAGAATTTTTTGAGACCACGCGGAGCCCTGTAGGACAAACCGTTCGCTCCCTACGAAAATTTAAGGGTTTATATTGAAATATATATATATATATAAATCAAAACACGAGTGTGAATCGCAAAAGAGGTCTAATCTCCGTTCAAATTAAAGCTGACCGGAATGCGATCGATGGTTGGTGATTTTGATCTTTTTTTTTTGATTTTTTTTTTTTTTTTTTCCTTCATATTGTATGGTTGGTGATTTTGTAGACGAGTGATCTATATAGAAAAATAATAAACCATTGTGTAATAATTTGCAGCGTTTTCCTCTTAGCCGGGTTGTGCAGATTACAGTTGTTGATATTTTTGATTCGCACACACCAGGTATGCGCCATAACTCGAAAACCATCCAAGTTACTCTTGTTTTGACATCACTAACGGATTATGCGCACCAAAAAACGTGGGATACAGAGTTTTCTGAATGTTTTCTGCGATAATTTTTTAGTTAATGAATATTGGCTGTCATTTAATTAACATAATATTTTCAATTCAATTCACTAAAATAGTCCCTCCATTTCGATGTTCTCGTTTCGTTCAACAGGTGTCTGAAAAAAATGAAATATTATCTCTTGTACGTGGCGGTGCGTGACGCGGGATTTTAAGCTCGAATTCACAAGAATAATCAAATCAGTCTCCACCCCTTCCCTTTATTATTAGTCATTGAGTAAACAGCGCGGTTCCGTGTTACATTGACGGTTCGAAATTACTGGCTGCAGTTGGATGACACGATTCCTCACTGCCCCCCCTTTCGCCGGAACTCGATTGTAAAAGCGACCAACATCGCCCCCTTCCTAACTATCCCCCCCACCCCTTTTGCTTCTACCAGTTGCTCTTTAAGAGATATCATCACGCGAACCAGCAGTTCAACAAAATATCGTGTATTCATGAAAGGGGGGTGGGGTGGGGGGGGGGGGTCCGTTCAACTCTTATCGCCTCGTGAGCCGAGTTTTTGGGTAAGTTGAGGGAAAAGCGGAAGTCATTTTCTCGGGCGCGGTTGGTAATTGACAAACGAGGGAAAAGCGCCAGGTCTTGAAGTTCGTCGATTCCCAGTATCACTAATTCAGGGAGAGTGGTGATAACATGTGCAAACGCTAGGAGGTTTTAGTGCACATCGAATGCAACAAAAGAGTTCCTCTTGACCCATGAGCAATTCGGAAAAAACAAAATTTGTGTTTTTTGGGGAAAACGTGATTTTTTGCCTAAAACTAACCATATCACTTCAAGTATTGGTCCTACAGTTAATTTAAAATAAAAAAGTGGGTGTGGCACATAGCTTCTTCGTACCCATAACCCGATTGTATAGATGATCCGATGCATACTTGGTAGTTAATCTCAAAACATCAATCTCTAAGTGCACTCTCTCCTGCACTACCCTCATAGGGGACCAGTAAAGTAAGTAAAGTAAAGTAAAAAACCATTTAAGGGATTTAAGGGTTGGTCTTCAGTATCGCACTCACCTTCCTCTTGACAAGACCTAGTTATTTAGTCCGTAGTTTTAGTGTCTCTTCCACCGTTTCCTTACTTGTAATTATTGTATTTTTTTGACCTATTTGTGCTTTGCACACGCGCGAGTGATCTTAGGCTTCCGAAGGGAACTTCGTGAGTCTTTTGTGAATGCATTACGTGAAATTCAGTGCCGTTTTATGCGAATTTCACTCCAAGAATTGCCTTGCGGAAATCGGTCGGACCGACCTTGAGATAGTTAGCGCACGCGCCTTTCGTCTTCCTTGCGGTCGCACGGTGCCCTCACAAAGTTCGCGTGTACCTGCTCCCCTCTCCGTTACCAGGACCTAAGGATATGCTAACCCGCATCGCATCCCTGTCTTTCTGATCGTGTAGCTCAGGTGAGCGCCTTCGACTGTTGTTTTAATTCATAGAAGTAGCGACTATTTCCTGTACTGACATATATGTGTGATATATGTGTGTGATATATCTCAGCCTTTCTTGAGTTGGAGGCATGGCAAATTCAGTCCTAGCGAAAACACGATTTGAGGAGTTGTTGGTGGAAGCAGAGTAAATTCACGTTGCAGAAGCCGAATTATCTGAAACCCGTTGGTACCATTGCGCGGAAGTAATGGATTGGAACACGCTCGAGAGCATCCAGTTGGGTGATTCAGAGCTTAGTGATCTGAAAGACAATTTACTCTTGACAGTATGCGCTCTAGGATTTGATACCCAAGACATCAACTTTAAACACCTATTGAAATCAATGGTCAATTTATTTTCGGTAATTGGTGATAGATTGGATGAGCTTGATGGCAATAAACGTGAAATATCTTCTCTCATGAACGCTTATGATTCCTCTCGTGATAAATTAAATTCATCTGTCTACGATCATTTAAAATACGAAGAATTATGGCACGAAGAAAAGAAAACATTAAAGGCTGACATTGTTTCATATAAAAAGAGGATTAGGACTTTGGAAAGCAAATTGGTTACCCAAGCTGCACTTTTTGAAGTAACCAAAATTGATCACCCTGATGCCCTCTCAGTGGTATTAGACTCAAATCCTAAACAGGTTTCTGATGTGGCTATAGTTTGTAATGAACCTGGTGTTTTGGAGGATGTCGTTCGTGACCCATTTGTCAGCTATGAAGATGACGTAATTAATGAGTTAAAAAAGAGATTATCGTACTTAGCATCAAGCTTGAAAAGGTGGAAACTGCATATGAAGAAGCGTGTTCAACTTTGTCTCATAATCAGGAAACCCATGATCGTCGTGTGCAAGATCTTCTTAAGAATTTAAATGAGACCAAATCTTACCAGTCTGGATTGATAAGGCGAAATGGTGAATTACAGGTGGAATTGAGAAACGTTCGCCTTGAACTGGAAGAATTGCAATTACAAAGCGCTAGTTTCTCCGCTAGTACCAGTAACATTCATAAGGGTGTCAACAGCGGTAGTTTTCCGCTTGTTTCCCCTATTGACTTCGGTACTCCTCTGTCAATGGACTTGGCTACAGCTCAAAATTCAGAACTGATTGAGAAGTTAGTTGAAAACAGGCAAGTCATCGAGGCATTGAATAAAAAATACCACGAGCTTGATATAGTAATATTGGATCTCAAGAAGAATATTAGTGACTTCTCAAAATCGATCCAAAGTCGTTCCACCCCAAAGCCCTTACCACAAGCCCTTACCAGGTCGAGACCGAGAAATAAACCAGGCTGTTCAAGAGTGGTTCTCCTTGGGGACTCGTTCATGTTTCGAATGAGGGATGAATTATCTTCAATTTTACCAAGTAAATATGAGTTGACAACTTTTAGTATGACTGACGCCACCCTACCAGTGCTGCTGAAATCTTGGAATCACTTGAGCTCTCAGCCGGAATACCTTGTGCTGTCGGCTGTATTCGTTGATGTGTCATACAACGAACTGCGAGCCTTCAAGCGGGAGATGCTGAGGCTTTGTTTGTCCTTAAATCGTACCAAATTGATTATTTTTAATGTGCCCTTCAATTATGGGCTTCCGGGTTGGTCGGTTGTAAATAAGGAAATTGACCGCCTAAATAAATTTATTTCCTCTCTTCCTGATAAATTTCATTCGGTCCGGGTAATTGACTGTGACTTGATTGGGCGTGACATGATCTCCTCGAAGTCCGCTGATCCATACTATTCGGTACAAGCTCGTCAGTTGCTTTGCAAAATGATCAAGGACAAAATTCAGCGTTTTTCTGTTATGGAGCCTCCTTTAAGCCTCATCTGACGCCATGACCTCCTTGCAGCGAATTCTTCTACTCTAGCTCCTCCTCACGATGCCGCTGTGGGATCTGTGATCACACATATTGCTCAGGACTCTTCAGTCTTAAATCGCGGTTCCGGTGCACAAAAGTCACCCTATTGTCTCCCGTCCTCGGAAGTGCTCCCTGGAGGTGTTACCAGCAAATCCGTGTCGACAGCAAATCGTCTTAACATTTTGCACTTGAACATCTGCTCTCTTCGCAATAAACTGAACTTCTTGGATTGTTATATCAAATCTTTAAATTTTGACATTGACATTATCAGCATCAATGAGCACTGGGTCGAAAATGCTGAGTTGAATTTCATTTATCTTGAAGGTTTTTCTAGAGGGCCGGCCTTTTGTAAGCCCGCTAAAGAACATGGTGGTTCTCTTTTGTTCGTCAAAGACAGCGCTTCTTATAAGCCCCTAGACCATATAAATTCGCTTTCAGTCTCCTGTGATTGTGAAATCAGTGCTTTGAGTATGGATCATCTAAATTTAACTGTTATCTCGATATACCGCTCCCCTAGTGGAAACTTCAATAACTTCTTGTCAATACTTGGTAACGTCTTGAAACTGGTTTTTAGAAATAATTATGTTATGCTTATTGGTGATTTCAATGTATGTGCACGCGAGGACACAGCTAGGTTTAACGAGTTAGTAGGTGTTTTTACTACTTTTAATTTCTCCCCCCAAAACGACAAGCCTACCCGAATGCGGAGGTGTATTGATAACATATTTGTAAATTTTCTCCCTTCTCTGTCGTCTATTACCGAAGTTGAGGATGTATTTTTCTCTGACCATAGAGCCTTATTTGGTTTTTATCTCTTTGACCAAGCTGACTCATCCACAAATCGTAAATTCACTATTCGACAAATTACTCCACAGAAACTCGAGATCTTCGAGTACAATCTTTTTATGACGGACTGGGATTTTGTTTATGATCCGCAAATCGAAATTGATGCCCGTTGGTCAATATTTGTGCAGCATATCTCTAAGGTTGCAACTAACGTTTTCCCTAAGAAGACCATAAAGGCCTCCAATATGAACACACGTAAGCGCGCAAATTGGTATAATGACGAATTCCAGGCAATGAAAACTGAACTCAATGTTTTATTTGCTGAGTGGAAAAGTACCAATGACCCCTGCTCAGAAAATGCTTTTAAGAAATTAAAATCCATCTATAGGGTTAAGCTTAAAAGGGCTAAAGAAATTGACCGAGAGAAGTATATCTTTTCCTCAAAAAATCCTGTTAAAGCTATGTGGGACGAAATTAATAAAAACAGATCAAACGAAAAAAGTTCAAAATCTGCTTCTGACCGTATTTCCGCTGACAAATTTAATTCTTATTTTGTAAATGTTGCTGCAGAGATTGTAGATACGCTACCTAACTGTACAGGCAACCCATCAGGTTTTTCTGTGCCCTTTTCATCAGCAGCTCCACCATTCGAATTCTCATTCGTTGAACCTCAAATGATTTTAAATACCATTAAAAGTCTCAAAAACTCTAATGGCATTGATATATATGGTATCTCAACCAACATGTTGAAACAGGCTGCACTTGGGCTGGTGTTTCCTCTCACCCACCTCATCAACGAGTCAATTTATAACGGGCACTTTCCTTCGGTACTGAAGGTCTCTGAGGTGATTCCACTCTTCAAAAAAGGTGAACGTGACTTACCGTCGAACCATAGACCTATTTCGAAACTCCCAGCACTGTCAAAAGTATTTGAAAAGTCTCTAAAACTGGAACTTAACAGACATTTTGAAAGGTACGACTTATTCAGTTCGGTTCAGTTCGGTTTTCGAAATGGTCGGTCCACAAATGATGCTATTCTGAAACTAACTGATTTTGTAACGGCCTCGTTTGAATGTGGTGAATTTTCTTCAGCAACTTTTGTTGATGTTGCTAAATGCTTTGATTGCATTTCCCACCCAATTCTTTTAGAAAAACTTTCAAAGTATAATTTTTCTGTCAATGCCATTTCTATGATAGATAGTTATCTTACGGATCGATACCAGGCAGTGCGTCACGCAGGTGATTTGTCTAATTTCCTCCCTGTCAAGTATGGTGTTCCACAAGGATCTGTTTTGGGGCCAATATTATTCCTTATTTTTATAAATGACCTGCCACAATGCCTACAAACTCCTCCTATATTGTTCGCAGATGACACTACTCTGCTGTCAAGGGGCACACAGCTTTCGTCACTGTGTGAAGATGAAAAGGCATCTCTTGATGCAGTGTCTAACTGGTTTTCAGCAAACAGACTCTCGATAAATGAGGACAAAACTTATGTCATGCACTTCGGATTAAGGGATTTGTCCATTCTACACAAAAACCTAGAGGAAGTGAAGTTTCTTGGTGTAGTTCTTGACCCAAAGCTGAACTGGAAACCCCATTGCGCGCAACTCGAAGCTTGCCTCAACAAGTACATTTTTCTCTTGAGGCGCCTTTCTGAAAGGATCTCAGAATCTGCTGTGCTTGCAGCCTTTCACGCATGTTTCCAGAGTAGGGCGGTTTATGCCATACTGAGTTGGGGCCATTCTGCTTCGTCATCTGCCATCTTTGGGTGCCAAAGGAAAGCGGTTAGAGTCGTCGCTAACTTGAATTACCAGGATAACTGTAGGCCAGCTTACAAGCAACTAGGAGTTTTAACAATCCCAGCTGCCTACATTTTAGATAGCCTCTGTTACGTTAGGAAAAATGTCAATGACTACCATATCCCCGCTCATGTTTACCCTACACGGCATAAGCAAGACCTCTGTCTTCCTTTTCATAGAATTAAGACTACTTGTAATGGCAACACCTGGTGGGGAATTAAATTTTATAATGCCCTTCCATTAAAATTTCGAAAGACTGCTCTTGGATCATTCAGGTCACAGCTTAAAAAATACTTGATCCAGCTAGCTCCTTATACTTTTGGTGAGTTTTTGCAGGATGTTGGTAATTTTGAATTTCGCTAGTTCCGCTACTTGTTTTGTTCATTACTTTGTTTGTTGTTCTCTTTTCTATGTTTTTGTTTTCTTCTTTTATTGTATTTAGAATAAGTTACCGACCATTGCTCATACATGTTATGTTTATAGCAAATAAAATGATTGATTTGATTTGATTTGATTTGGATTTTGTCCGACTGCCATTCCTGGTGTCGCGGATGTCGTCAGCTGTCTTCCGTTATGGCTTCCCATAGCCTCACCACCCTGGGTTGCGACGAGGGGGAACTGCGACCGACTTGCCCGAAAATATCTATACCTTAAAGCACATTGAAGCTATGTCCATCCATCTTCCAAATTTTTTATTATTTTTTTTTAATTTCAGAAAAACTAAAATTCAACAGAACTGTTATTGATCTTCTTGACGATTATAGCTTGGAAATTTGTTGAAGAATTGAAGAGTTGAAAAGAATTGAAGTAGCCATTAATAAGTAGGCCATTATTTTAGGAATTGTGCACTGGCGAAAACTTCTTTAGTGTCTTCCTGAAAACTCCGTTTTTAGGACGTCCCACAGTAAGACTTGGGCGTCCTTATGCGATCGATCTGGGGTAAAGTTGGACAACACTCAACAGAAAAAAAAAATAACCACACAGTAATCCGTTTTAGACCATTCTGAATCCAAATCCGCGAAAAAAACCATAGGTGTATGTCTGTGTGTGTGTGTGTATGTGTGTGTGTGTGTGTGTGACAAAATCTTGTGTACTCTGCACAGGCCTTAGTTCTCAATCGATTTTCCTGGTTCTTTTTTTGTTCGACGCGGAAAACTATCTAGTTGTGCACTACGTCGCCGGAATTTCGAATTTTGCCTTTTAAGCGGAGGAAAGGGGGGGTTAATGCTCGAAAAACATGCGTTTTTGGGCATAATCTTGTGTACTCTGCCCAGGCCTTAGTTCTCAAACGATTTTCGTGGTTCTTTTTTCGTTTGACGCGGAATACTATCTAGTTGTGCACTACGGCGCCGGAATTTTGGATTTTGCTTTTTAAGAGGGGGAAAGGGGGGGTTAATGCTTAAAAAACGTGCGTTTGCGGGCATAATCTTGTAAACTCTGCCCAGACCTCAATTTCCAACCGATTTGCGTGTTTCTTTTTTTGTTTGACTCAAATAACTTCCGAGTTGTACATGATTCTCCCAGAGTACCAAAATTCGCAAGGGGAGGGGGTGAGTGGGGGGATAATATTCACAAAATATCCGATTTTTCAATATTTCGGTTCCTTTACTGCTTACTAATTGTACCCAAGCTTTGAAATTGAGGAAAAATTCTCATTATACCTCCGGATTTTCATGAATTATTCTCTGTACCACCATGGAACTAATATTGGTGCCACCATGGTGCCAGGACATGGTGCCATGATGCCATAAACCGCTTATTTCGTGTTTTTTTTTGTGTTTCACCTTGAATACGGATGTGAATTTGACGGACTGCCTACCAAAACTAACAGATGAAAGTTCAATGTTACGACGTATTTCCGCTTTGGTGCCAGACCGGCACCATTGGAGGAGGAGGAGGAGGGGGGGGGTGAACTCGAATTCGCATGTTGGGTATCGTAGATCATGGATTTTAAAATGCTCTTCAGATTCGAGGCTCCCATGCCGCTAGAAATGTTAAGGTGGATAATGGTGGGGGGGGGGTCAGTATTTCTTGCCTAAAGTAATAAATAAATTACATCGAGTGAAACAGTTTTATCACTTAACAACTGGTTAAACTGATCTAATGCTTATCCAATGGGACGTCCCCTGGAATGCATGCATTTCTAAACAATATGTTTGGACATAGCTCCTCTGTGCTTTAAGGTATCGATATGCTCCCGAGGCGAGTCCCGAACTCACGGCCCCTGCAACCGGTCCGAGTCTCGTCTCCACAGACACATTCCGTCGCTCGCTCGGCCACAGCGCCGCCCCTGCCAAAGTGCACTCTGTCTTGCACTACCCTCATAGGGGACCATCTACACGCCAACCCGCATAATCCCTGAAAATTTCATTGAAATCGGGTGAGAATTGCAGAAGTTATGGCTGTGGCAAGGATTTCATGACAGACAAACAGACACGGAACCAAAATTGTTCAGGAAGGCCTAAAACGTAAAACGCGAGTGGAAATTTTGATTTTTAAGATCATTTTTTTTCAACTTTGAAAAGTGAAAACAAAGCTTCCGCTACTTTGGTAGACTCGGAAGCAAAAAGTCTTCATTGAGAACTGGCGTAAAATAATCAAGTGGGTGTGGCACATAGCTCCGATGCATAGTAGTTAATCTCAAAACATCAATCTCTAAGTACCTTCCACTACCCTCATAGGGGACCATCTACATGCTGATCTGAACAATCCTGAGAAATTTCGTCGAAATCGGATGGAAAATGTAAGTGTTATGGCTGTCACAAGGATTTTACGTTTGCGCATGCGCAGCAACTACTATTGGTCTGGGGGAAATGATTTTCATAGGGGACCATCTACACGCCAATCTGAAAAATCCTAGGAAATGTCATCAAATTCGGATGAAAAACGTAAGTGTTATGGCTGTTACAAGGATTTTACGTTTGCGCATGCGCAGAAGCTACTGTCAATTTTAAGGGCTCGATTTTTATAGGGGACCGTTTACAACATAATCCGCATAATCCCTGAAAATGTCATCGAAATCGGATAGAAAATGTGGAAGTTATGGCTGTTACAAGGAATTTGCGTTTGCGCATGCGCAGAGGCTACTGTAAATTTTGAGGCCTTATTTTCATAAGGGACCATCTACAATCTAATCCGCATAATCCCTGAAAATGTCATCGAAATCGGACAATAACTTCGTATAGTTATGCCGGTTACAAGGATTTCATGACAGACACACAGACAGACAGACACGGACCCAAAATTGTTCAGAAAGGTCTGAAACGTAAAACGCGAGTGGTCATCCAAATTTTGAAGAACTTTTTTTTCAACCTTGAAAAGTGAAAACAAGGCTTCCGCTACCTTGGTAGATTCGGAAGCAAAATTTTATCGCTTCGACCATTCAACGTATAACTACGATTTTTAAAAGTTTAATCACATCATGCGGAAGGCGACAAGGTCTTTACGCCCAGAAGTTGTTAGTTTGCACAGATCGTGTGAATTGTATTGCAGGAGCAGCCCAACTCCACTACCAACGTTCGACAGGTGAAGAGCTAGAAGTAGCTAGCTTTTAAGTAAGTAAGGTTGCCGATCGTTTTCATGTCTGTAAGTAGCAAATTCGCAAAGAAAACATAATTATAAATCCTAATTATCCCCGCCCCCCACAAACCCACAATATGGGAAGCGAAAACTGGAGGTACCTGGAGGTATGACGACCGATGCTTGCGAATCTTTCCACGCTCGTCATAGCTTCTCATCACCCAACATTTTCATGTTTGTGGACGCGTTGTTGGCGTATAAGACCGGGATCTACGTAAAGGTACATGAAGACCACACATCTTCTATCATGTTATGCAGAGAATCCAGATGAATTAGCCAGCTGATTGGACGACATTCCCCAAGATACGACGTAATTCAAATAAAAACCAGGACAAACCTTCCTCACCCTAATGGCCACGGCAAATCCCCCAACAAAGGAAACAATGGAATACTGTAATGTATGTGACATTCCTCTCCCTGATGATCAGCAATCCAATCTAATTTTTTGCAGTTACTGTGTAAGAACCTTTCATCCTGAGTGTGTAAATATAACATACAAAAATTGGGAAAAACTACCCTCAGACCGTAAAGCAGTGTACAAGTGTTCAGAATGTAAGTTGATCAATACCAAAACACCACAAACCCCACAACAACCCTCACCACCAATCGATCCAACACGACAGTACAACCTGCCTGATTCACAACAACTAACCAAGATGCCCCCTTTTACCACGACAATTCTCAATCAGCTTATCGCTTCATATTCGAGTTGTCCAAACTAACCAAGTTAGCTCCAGATTGGTTCCCCAACATGATTCAGGCCTTAGCATTCCAACCTCGCTTCACATAGGTACATAACGGATTAAGTTATGTCAGTGACTCCTTCAGCCATATCCTACCCAGCATTTATAGACAAATTCAGGGAGGATTTATTCACTGCCCCAGCCCTCGCACACAGAGACATTCCGCGCATATCTGTAGAACATAGTAGCTACTGCAGATATTCTGGCGGCCCTACAAGATGAAACAGCACCAGTCGACATCGTCTTGGCAGGGTTGAACGTCAATACACGTACCCAACTATTTTTTTCCACAAAACCGACCACAACAGCAGAGTTGGATGCGATAGTTTCCCTTGCCCAAACCCAGGACCAACTGCGCATACTTCACCTAGCTGCCTCAGACTCCCAACCCACGCCCACTCAGCGGCCAATGGCTTATACTCGTAAGGACCCTTCGTCTCAGTCGCAGCAAACCACCACCACTCATGTCTTTGAACATAGATCCTCCCACCAATACCCCCACCACGGACCAGGAAAACTTTACACTGCCATTGCAGGAGGTAATTGGTGGTGCTCCAGAATCTTCGTCACAAACCCTCACATCCCTCTTTAGTCACACAACAGTCAACCCCCCACTTCTCCCAGTAGCCTTAGTCTCCACTCCCGCACTCATGCTATTTGACACTGGAGCTTCAATCTCTAGTCTAAATTTGGCCTAATTTAACAATACCGTCCTATCCAAATCTATTCGACCAGTGCAGTGGTCGAACGCATGAACGTCACAACTGATGAACTGAATGGGTTAACGAATGAACGGAATGGGTTAACCCATTTCCGGCCACTGATGTGTTTTCGCATCGACGACTTTTTTTTAAATATTGAAAATAGTGGAAAATCTTCCTAGGAGAATTTTTATCGTAAATACTGTTCCTATATTCGTTAAAAAAAATCCTTCGACATTCGGGAGCTCGATGCGACTTTGGAATTTTCGTTTTGTTAAGGAGGCCTTTTGGCCGAAAGCATGATTATGGTGGCTCTATTCCATCCTGGGCGATTGAGAGTCCTGGGCCACGAGTCGGATAAATCAAATCGATTTAGAAGACTGAGGCCTCTTAAATCCCATTGAAATGTAAAATTCGTAAAATTTGGAGTATTTTTGCTCTCAATTGGTGAGAAAATTATGCCTTATTTTGGCCGCCATCTTGTAGAAGAGTTCATCCTCCTCCTCTCACTTCTCTGTTATTTCCACTCTTTGCTTGAAATGGGTTAAACCTACTTATTTCTATTGACGAACACATTAATGACTTTTCTATTTATATTGGCTTCGCACGTTATCGTGGTTTTGGACTAAGTAACTTGGAAATTTTAACGCTTGGAATTTAACTCTCTTTCCAATGATACCCACAAATTTGAATTTAATAAGAAAAAAAAAATACTAAAAATTCTCAAAATTGTAGTAATTAGAAAAATTGATAGAAGATATTTAAGGAGCTTGATTTCAAAAGGTACTATATCCATTTTGGTCGAACGTGAGATAAATGCGAAAAACCATAACGACCTGAAAAACGTGCTATAAATCAATGATGTTATTTTTAAAAATATATTTCTAAATTATAATAAATATTATTGGAAAAAGAGGTAAATTAGTTCAAAGTTTAAAATAATGTTGAACGAGATTTGAAATATGAGATTTATGGATACAGTACTTTTTGAAACAAAACGTGGCGTTAAGTACTTTTTGGAATCAAACGAAGGGGATAAAATACTTTTTGAAACAAAACGTGACGTTTAGTACTTTTTGGAATCAAAAGAAGTGGATAAAGTACTTTTTGAAACAAAACGGATAAGAGACCGCCATTGTGCTGGATATAGTACCTTTTGGAATCAAATTAAATATTCACCCTCGTTTTTCAAGAGAATAGATTATCTTTTGCTCCAAAACGATCGCAGTTTTGTGAAGAATTTCGATAAAAATGGTCTTTAGTACCTACCTTTTGGAATCGAAATCCTCATTTTTTGTTGGAAATACCTAGAAGAATCGACCCCTAGAGGATTAACTGTGTTAAATGTGGACATCATGAAGGTATATTATTGCCAGCCTTGTTCATTCAAGTAGTCATCTACCTATCTAGATTTCAACAAACAATTTCTCCATTATTATTGAAGGGTTTTGATCGTAATGAGTCGGCGCAAACGCGAGATCTGGTGGGTTTACGAAGTCGTCCAATCTTCCGTTCACGAGAATTGACTCGCGAGTTCCATTGGACCGAACGTTTCAAGGTGAATCTTACCGTATCGTAGATGAAATTAGAGGTTGGGAAGAGGCGCTTCGCGTGCTTCAGGTCGTAAGGGCGTTCAAGCTGTTGTGGACTGGTGGTCGTGTGAGAGGCGGCAGTGGTGTTGGGAGAGGCCAGATTTTCTGGGTTTTCAAATTGATCTGAGGTCATGACGGCGCGAGGCCGGTCGAGTCAATAGAGAAGGTCAAAGAGCACAAAGCACCTTTCCAATGGGGGATTCACTGGTCGAGGGTAAACCAGGCTTACGAGAAGAAATGCGAGTGAAAAAAGTTTCAGCTGATCAAAGATAGAGAGCCAATCGCCTTTTGGTTGGGACACCAGTTCAGTTTAGACATTTTACAAAGTCAACTTAAGGGAACCCGGCCGTCTGTACTGAGTAGTTCGGATCTTGAACACAGTTCAGTCTATTGGTATGAAATTTTTTCAGTAGGTGGTACAATAGTATTCACTTCGAGTTTGACAGATTTTAAAAAATCAATTTATACCTTGGCTATAATTTTTCCAAAAATTCGTTTTTTCTGTATTTTTCACAATTCAAAATTTTTTGAAAACCTTATGGTTGAAATTTTGAAAAACCATTGAACTGAGGTGAAGTTCAACTATAACAGTTTTGTGGAAAAATTGCGCGTACACGATAACTCCAACCATTACAGAGATACATGGGCAAGAAGGTCCAAACACATGATTTGTCAGGAGGGCATAATTTTTTGATGAAAACTTGACAAAACTCATCTTGAACAGAGTAAAACGCTGCAAATTATTACAGAATGGTTTATTATTTTACTGTATAGATTAAGAACACGAGTTTCGCATTAATAGTACCATATTATCGCGAAGGGTTGACAGACAAGTTTATTTTGACGGAAAGTTGTGGGTGCCTTCAGTTGATTTGATTTTTGGTTGTTGAGGAAGCATAAGTGAGTGACATGAAATTCTGTTCGAACAAATTCGATCAGCGGAAGATCAAGAGCGATTCACACTCGTGTTTCTGACTCATCATTCGTCCAACGTAGAGTAACGGAGACAACTTTTTACAACCTTCTAAGGACCAGAGGCTGGTGGGACGGGGAAGGGTGGGCGATAGAATCCAATCATAACTTTAGTTTTGATCTAACAAGCAGACGGTACATAGAATTTCCTCATTTTTGCCCGAAGGGAGGTATGTTGGATGTGCTTAAAAAGTTCGAGATTCTTCAGAGTGATAGGTCTGGTAAATGTCTGAATGAGGTGGTCCCTCAACATTCATTCCTGCAATAGCTTGCCCCCCCCCCCCCTTCATATGTTACCTTCACCAATGTTTGAGACCCCTTTCAATTTATCTGCCTAGATTGGCATTTGTTGATCCTCCCAGGTCCCTTCACTTCTCTGAACCAATAGGATTCTCCTTTCACTTATATCTGCTTCAATCTGATTGGGTATGACTTTCACTTTCTCGACCAATGGGATTCAAGCTCCCTTTCACTCGTGACTATATAAGCTCTCTGTGAGGCACCTACAGTTATTGATGGTTACTGATGATGACCTAACCGTCGAAATCGATTTAACTTGTAACTCATTACTTTCGTGGAAATAGACAAAGTTCTTCTCAACTCCGTTTTGTATTAAAATGGTTTTCCACTATCTCCTTTTTATTCGTGGAGGGTTAGCCTACAGGATACGGACCTACCTGGCACTCACGTGTTTAAATTTAAATTGGCACGTGCATTTAAACATTGTTGATCACCCGGGTAGTATCATTTATATAAATTGAACACTTATCTTAAATCGATGAAAAAGCATCATGAACATTCACTAATTAGTGCAATCAATTATCCTCATTAGGCAAACGGTTGGTCCCACAGAGCTCTGTGTGGCGTCAACAAATTCTTTAAAATCCTCGCTATTTTAAATTAACGAAAAACCCATACCTGTACCTGTATCGAAAGTTTTTGAGCTTTCTTTTACTTTTTTTACTAGAAGTGACCGACACCCATACCTAAAGAATTCATATTCTGGATGTAGATAGCCTTGGCTCATTCAAATCCAAGTATCAAGGTGACGAGTCTACGAACTAAGGAGCTGGTCTACACTCAACCCGAGAGTGGCTAACCCCAACATTCAAGGGCATTTTTCTACCCGTTATGATTTAAAAAATGCGAAACTGTCCCATTTTGTTCGTATTTGAATAAAGATATTGTTTAATGTCAAAAACAGAAAATCGAAACAATTTTTCGTTTTTCACTGCCGGGGCTTTTTTTGTTGTTGTTTGGAGCGTTTTGTCATTTTTAAAGAAGATCAGAAAGACATATTCGATTCAGGAAGAAATGACGAGCCAATGCTCAAGTAAGGTGAGGAAAGTTCGAGCGAGATGAGGTGTGCGAAGTGATCGAGTCAATTTCTGAAGCAGGAGTGGATTAAATGGCCTCTCGATATCCTTCTCGATCTTTCTTCCCTTACGGCTACTTGCTCGTCTCGAGATGCCACCAATCTACTCTTAATTCGCGAAAACAATTTTCCTGGGAGGAAGTCATAACACTAGTAAACGAATTGAAGGTAAATCAGAGCAACCACAGCATACTGTCACAAGAGAAAAGATTCTTGAATTCCAATGGTCGATAAAGTAAATGGCATACCCTATTAAGCTCTAACAGTTTTAAAAGGCAACAATATCAACCAGAAATTAAATTATTGATTGTGAATTTAAATCGAGTTTACTTTTGAAACTTTCACAACTTATCAATAGAATTTCACTGTAAAGGAACAAGGACTAGTCTGTAAAACTATACAAGAACTATACAAAAAAGTCTGTGGAAATGAAATCTGGGTAGTTTTCAAAGTCCAACGAAGCCTGATAACATTGATAATAGCCGTTTAATGAAAGTCCTGGCTAGTTTCTCGTTGGATCGTCCAGAGCAGAGGTTGTTTCATTGAAACAGCTTCCAAAGACAGTAGTTGTCTTGTGTCAGTGCTTCCAGGAGTTTTCGACAAGGTAGTTAACAAACTTTTCGAACGTTTGAAAAATTAATCTCTGCCGCTTCAAGAGCAAACACAGTTTGATGAAGAAAGAGGGGGAGAAAAGATGGTGGCTCCAGTATCACTCAACCCTCCCTCCTACTCCTCTAGTTCCCTCGACAGTCTTCTTTCTAGTCTGTTGGTCTTAACAATCTGGAAAGGGAGAATTTTGTAAGAGTAAGGGGAGGGGAGGGGGGGTTAAAGTTGACGAGGGCTTGAAGTTGTCATGGGGATGACAGGCTTGAGGTCTTCACTGTCAACGCCTTGAATAAAAAAGACGATCTATCACAGACCAATTCTTAGATGTTCTCGCCCCGTCCTCTTAGAAAATTTCATATTGTCGTATGATTTACAATCATAACTGGAGGGAATCCGCTGCGCCTTCATCTCTTCTACCTATCGATATCTGGAAGGGACCGAGGCCTACCACGGTGAAAACTACAGGAAAACGAAGGGGACCCCTGCGAGATCTCTTTTTGACATTCGTCGGCGTCCAGAAATTCTCGAATTCTTCATCGTCATTTTGGAAGAAAACTTGAAGCCACCGGCATCGATTCTCCATCGCTCTCGTTCGTTGGGAGTGCAAGCGGCCTCAACAATTAGTACCGGTACTTCTAATCAGTCATTCTACACTCCACAAAAACCCCAATGACACTCCAATGCTCACTCTCTTCGTCTTTGATGACAGTTTCAGGTACTACCTACAGACCAAGCTGGAAATCTCCAGCACTTCAGTTGAATTTCGCAAAACGTGATCCGCTCGGACGCCATCACATGAGAATCCACGGAGAATCCTTTCCTTCCTTTCCTTATACATACCTACCGAAAATGTATTCTAAACTGTTCCTTCCGAACCTATCTAATAATTCCACGGCCGTCGGAACTGTGAGTAATAATATAAAATATGATTATATGTACCTCACTCTGAATAGGTTAGGTCCAACGTACTTACTGGTCGTAAGCTCTTTAGGACTTAGAATTAAGTTCGGAAAATTTTAGTAACGATACCGTGTTTTATCTGTGAGCCCTGAGAAAACTTAAAATTTAATTTCTTGTAATAAACAAGTACATTTTGTTTGAATTTTTGTTTTATTCTCATTCACTCTGCCTCTAGCCTGGGGAGTAATATTCCGAGATTTTCATTTCAATTTTATCTTTTATCGTGGGTTAATCCCCAATTTAGTCCAGTTGCATCACAACTTCGAAGAGATGCGCTCACCTATGATTTTTTGGAAGGATGGGAAGGTCATGTATTCTCTAATTAGATGTCCCACAATATATTCCACGCCTGTGGTCAGTGATCCACCTCTATGTTACCGCTCAGCACCTTCAAAACTTGATAGTGTTGAGTCAGGCGGTCAGGAGACAACCGCGCGATCGCGTTCGTATTTATTTTTTCACTGACGGCGGTCAGGTGACAGCCGCGCGACTTCTGACGAAATACTTTCATCGACATCGGAAAATGTAAGTAAATTATAATTTCGTTAATAGTGTATAACTAAAATCAATTTCATTCAAAAATAAGTAGGTGCCTATCTGGCAAATTATAATTTTTTCTATAGTATTGCTAATAATTTGGCTATCATACCTCTCTCTCTTTTCTTCTTTCACCCAAAAAACGAATAATCCTTTTCCATTTTTTGTTGTTTTTGTGTTTTGTTGTTGTACTTTACAGAACGGCTCAGGAGATAGAGCTCAGGTGCTAGGATGGACGGTGATAGGAAAGGAAGTATTGAGGAAAGAAAATATTGAGTTGACTGATCACGTCAGTGCCTCAGACATTGACTTGGAGGACGGAGATTATGGCTTTTGATGGTTATTGATTGAAATAAATAATCTTATTTTTCACCAAACAGAAACAGTTGAACGAAAATAACGATTTATCCAAGTGGCCTTTTGAAGTCAATTGCGTTTTTTCGGAAGCAAGAGATTATTTTTATGTTAATGGCCAAGTTATTTTGAATATTTCGAAATTCCGGGGACGAAGTGCACAACTGGATAGACGTCTGAGTCATAAAATAGTTACACTGCAAATCGGTTGGAAATTAAGACCTGAGTAGAGAATGAACGATGTTCAAAAACGTATTTTTTTGGTTTAACCATCTTGCCTTCAAAGGCAAAATTCTAAATTCCTGCGACATAGATAGTGCTTAACTCGACGAACAAAAAGAGAACCATCCAAATTAGGTTGGAAAATGATGCTAGGGCAAAGTACACAGGAATTTAGAGTGGTTTGAAACTGATCTGCTCTGCTGTCTGCTTCAGATCAATACATAAGGATATCCAGTCTTTGAAGGACGTCTTAATAATGTATTGTAGTTACCTTCGTCGAGGTTGCTTCCTATGAGGATTTCCGTCTCTGGGAAGTCGCCTTCCATGAGGAGCTCCATCGGGTCCTTCGGGAGAAAATGGCCGTCGATGGTCGGAGCGCTCGGGAAACCCAGAATCCCTGAGTAGCTGTTCCACTGCATCGTCGAGATGGTCTTGGAGTCGACGCCTCTCATGCAGGCCATGACTCTGGATGGGGAATCGAGAAGCTGGGAAGCGTTGCAAGAGCAGTCGCTCACGAGCTGTTTTCCGATTTCGAGAGCTCGCTCGGCCGTCATGTAGCTCCAAGGGGCGTTGATCGTCCCGCTTTGCATGATACCGCGCCTCACCAGGCCGCGCGTCACTGGTGATATCAAGTGCAGGGACACCTGAAAACATCAGCTTTGAGTGAGTGACAGGCAAAAGTTACCCAATATGGAACAAGCTACATTGCCAGCACACATTGTCGTTTGGTCAACAGTGAATTAACCCTTGGGAAAGCGCAGTATCTCGCAGATACGGAAGTGTGCATTTTTTGTGAATTTCACTTGCAAACGGAAGGGCGGGAAATCTGTGGGTTTTGGTAGGGTGGTGGCACCAGTATCATACACGTTAAGGGAAAATTTCCAGTTTTTGCTCAATGTTTATGCCAAATTACATCCTACAAATAGTTGAGGGGTCGAAATAGCTAGAACGACTGTTCTTAAACGTTGTAAAACCAAGAGAAGTAAAATATTCGGTTTCTTTCAGCTTAAGTAAATGATTTTCCAGATCTCTTTTTTTCCCCAGTATCATACATGGCAAAAATTGGGTGGCACCAGTGCACGGAAACATAAAAAATTGTTATTTTTCATAATCAAAGGTGAAATAAAGATAAGAATTGCACACTAAACTTCGAGTAGTGTTTATTGATTAGAAAATAATTGGTTTGAATGCAAAAATTACTTTTATAGTCGACAGTTTTAAGAAACTCGTACCAATCTAGGTTTGCAAGCTCTAGGAACCTTTAGGAAAGAATGCTTTGTACCTACACAGGAACAAAGAGTCTTATTTAATAGTCGAGCATTATAATAGAAAATAAGTATATCACTTTAGTTTGAAATCACATAAAAAATACCTAGGAACATTTTTTTCTGGACATGAAACATTTTCCTCTCTGGACATACAAACTAGTTACTAACTCTCTCTTTTCTTCTCAAAACTTGAATAAACTCTTGAATTAAACATTAATAAACTCTGAATTGAAACAGAAACTTGAATTAGAGTAGCGTAATAGAGTACTAGCTAAAGAAAAACTTGAATACGTAATAAATAACTCAAAATTAAATCACATTACAAATCGACTTGGTCGATACCAAAATTCAATACTGAGCTTTCACATACCATCGGTGATGGAATCAGTCTAAAAGCGTTGAAAATGACGTGGAATTCCACCCCTAATTCGTTGAACCTGCCCGAGGCCCAACGAACCAGAAAACCCTGATTTCCATGAGCGCAACCACGTTTTTTCAGCATTCAAACGTATTTTTCAACAGCAGTAAAATTAAAACAGATTATACCAATGGAAAGCTGAGATCTTTGCGCAGTTTTTGATGTAGAGGTACGTGAAAAATCATGTGGAAATAAAACCTTAACAACCAAAAGAAAAAGTAGGAAATTTTGACAATTTTACAAAAATGACTTTACGAGTTGATTTTTCATTCATGACGACCTTACAAAAATTTTTGTATAACCACTAGAAAGATGGTCAATTCAACGCCCTATCCAACGGTGTAATTAGATTTTAAATTGCTTGTAAATTAAGCGAGTTATGGTCATTTTTATGGCTTAAGGTCGAAAACACGAAAAAAATCTCCAAATTAAAAAAAACTCGGAAATTAAGCGCCTAACGAAAAATTGCTATGAGACACTGAATTTAGTTGTAGTATCGACTCCCAAAGTTTTTCGGTCCTTAGCATGGGACACCCTGTATAAAAAAATGCTCGAATGGGAAAAATTAGCTGGGTCCTATGTCATAGACCCTGTGGACCCATTATCATACACCCCTGTATGATACTGGTCTTAATACTGGTGATTTAAAAAAAGTTCGTGGTGTGAGTTTCGAGTCCCTAACACCTACAATAGCCGAGAAAACGCAAAACTTAGAATTTTTTGGGAATCCCCAGTGTCATACACATGTGTATGAAATGGGGTACCATTGTATTATAAGTATCAAGTATCATACACCCTCTCAAAACGGGTTTAAAACTGTGTTTTGAGCAAAACAAATAACAAAAATGAATTGTACAAGTCAAAATACATTAAATATCACGCCCAGGGGAATGGAAAGACAAAATTTGAGTGAAAATACTAATATAGAAGAGGAGTCACCTTCTTAACCTAAACTGCAAGCAGACGCCATGAACAGAGTGCTGCCTTCAAGGAGTCCCAACCTGCACGTGAGAAACCCGACAAAAACCTTCCCTTCTCCTTCTTGTTCTTTTCAAATCCACTATGGAAGCACACAGATATTTTGAACATATAAAATCATATCTAAGTCAACTAGAACTGTTATTATTTTGATTTGAAGATGAAAGTGTACGATACTGGGTAAGTGTATGCGACTGGTGCCACCACCCTAACTACATCATCAACCGTCTGCTACAATTCAGTTTGCTCGTCACTACTCCACGGTGACGACGTGGGCGCCCCAGGTAAGAAATTCAAATTTGAGTTTTCTCTCATTTCTTTGAATTGTATTTTGCGTTTTCTGCATTTGTTTGTGATCCTAAGATCGTTTGCTTGTGCATAACTACGAGTAAAACTTCCATTTGTGTACTAAAATCCGATATTTATCTCAGAGATACCGCGCGTTCCCGAGTTCCATGAAGTTCTTATGACCCTACTTTTCACGTTTTTGTTTCAGAAAATTGGTAGTTCACAAAAGACTAGAACTATTCTATTTCGAAAAATATATTTGATTTTTTCAATGAAACCTATTTTGGTGGATGAGTACATTTTTAAAGCCCTAATTACCGTGTTTTATCTCCCAGATACAGCGCGCGCCCCTGTGTTTGGAAATGAGCGTACGTTCCCTAGGGTTAACAGTCGTCTCCCAAAGGGTTCATACCGATACTTTAAAGCACAAAGGAGCTATGTCCAAACATATTGTTTAGTAATGCATGCATTCCAGGGGACGTCCCATTGGATAAGCATTAGATCAGTTTAACCAGTAGTTAATAATAAAACTGTTTCACTCGATGTAATTTATTTATTACTTTAGGCAAGAAATACTGACCCCCCCCCCCCTCACCATTATCCACCTTAACATTTCTAGCGGCATGGGAGCCTCGAATCTGAAGAGCATTTTAAAATCCATGATCTACGATACCCAACATGCGAATTCGAGTTCACCCCCCCCCCCCCCCCACCGCCCCAACGCCAACAATGGTGCCAGTCTGGCACCAAAGCGGAAATACATCGTAACATTGAACTTTCATCTGTTAGTTTTGGTAGGCAGTCCGTCGAAGTTCACATCCGTATTCGAGGTGAAACACAAAACAAAAACACGAAATAAGCGGTTTATGGCATCATGGCACCATGTCCTGGCACCATGGTGGCACCACTATTAGTTCCATGGTGGTACAGAGAATAATTCATGAAAATCCGGAGGTATAATGAGAATTTTTCCTCAATTTCAAAGCTTGGGTACAATTAGTAAGCAGTAAAGGAACCGAAATATTGAAAAATCGGATATTTTGTGAATATTATCCCCCCACTCACCCCCTCCCCTTGCGAATTTTGGTACTCTGGTAAAATCATGTACAACTCGGAAGTTATTTGAGTCAAACAAAAAAAAGAAACACGCAAATCGGTTGGAAATTGAAGCCTGGGCAGAGTTTACAAGATTATGCACGCAAACGCACGTTTTTCAAGCATTAACCCCCCCCCCTTTCCTCCCCTTAAAAGGCAAAATCCTAAATTCCGGCGCCGTAGTGCACAACTAGATAGTATTCCGCGTCAAACGAAAAAAGAACCACGAAAATCGTTTGAGAACTAAGGCCTGTGCAGAGTACACAAGATTATGCCCAAAAACGCACGTTTTTCGAGCATTAACCCCCCCCCCCCCTTTCCTCCCCTTAAAAGGCAAAATTCGAAATTCCGGCGCCGTAGTGCACAACTAGATAGTTTTCCGCAACGAACAAAAAAAGAACCACGAAAATCGGTTGAGAACTAAGGCCTGTGCAGAGTACACAAGATTTTGTTACACACACACACATACACATATACACACACACACACACACACACACAGACATACACCTATGGTTTTTTTTCGCGGATTTGGATTCAGAATGGTCTAAAACGGATTACTGTGTGGTTATTTTTTTTCTGTTGAGTGTTGTCCTCCTTCACCCCAGATCGATCGCATAAGGACGCCCAAGTCTTACTGTGGGACGTCCTAAAAACGGAGTTTTGAGAAAAACGCAAAAGAAATGATCACTAGTGCAAAATTCCCAAAATAATGGCTATTTACGATAGACTCTTTAATTTCCTCAGTCAATTTTCAAGCTATAATCGTCAAAAGGTCAATAATAGTTTTGTTGAATTTGAGTTTCCTGAAATTAAAAGAAAATAGAAAATTTGGAAGATGTATGGACATAGCGCCTTTGTGCTTTAAAGTATCGATACTTGCTACCCGATGACTCACCCGGAGACAATTGCCACCCAAAGGGTTTCCCACGGATTGGAAATAGCAACCCTATGGATCCCCCTTGCAACCCAAGATTCAAAATCTCCTGGAATCCGGTTTGATCTCCATACATTGAATGGAGCAGATGTTACGTCCATTCCTTTTAAAAGTTGCTACGGACGACTCGTCTCTTTTGGTTGTCTGGATCCTGTAAACCACGTCATTCAGGGCTTTGACTATCAGGCACAGACCTTCCCAACTGCGTCGCAATTTCGGGTTTAACCCTGTACGACGGTAAACCTATGGGTTTCCCAGAGATTAATAATTGCCTTTCAAAGAGTTTCCCAGAGGTTGACTATTGACACCAAAAATGTATCCCAGATTGTGACAATAGCCCCATAGATAACAATAGCCACCCACCCATAGATGGTTACCTAGAATTCCAAGTGGCGTCATTATTGGTTCTTGTCATATGACTCGCCTAGTGTTTCCTCCCCGTGGAATCAACTAAATCGTAGAAAAAGAAACATAAAACAGACGTCAATGGCATGATGACTCACGGATCCACCACCGGCGGACTCGCCGAACAACGTGATGAGATCGGGATCCCCACTGAAGGAGTGGATGTTCTCTTTGATCCATCTGATGGCCAACGTTTGGTCCCAGAGGCCCATGTTCCCTGGGGCGTCGTCACTCCCACGCGAAAGCAGCGGTTCCAGGAACAGGAACCCGAAAGCACCTGCAACAACAGACGATCAGTCAATCAAGAGTTCTCGTTTCTGAAGACTTCCTAAGGCGTCCAATTATATTTTGTCGGAACCCGATGAGGGAGTGTCCTGTAGGTAAGCACTGCCTAGACTAGAGATAACAATAAATTATTTGTACTAATTATTTGATCAGGTATGTTCAATCAGGACCCTATCGTTCAAGCTAACCGAAAGGTTTAATCATGAGAGTGAAAAAAGGAGCTTTAATTAAATACACTTATAAGATTTGTAATTGTTTGCATATTTAATTGCTCTGAGTAGTACTTTATTGAGGGATTTTTGTTATAAAATGTTTATTTGTAGAAACCGAACAATTGTACCAATTTCAAAATGATTGTAAGCCCATCAAGCACCCTCTCAATTAACAATTTTCTATTCTTTGGTGTCGCTGGCTCATAAGAGACATATCAAAGCCTTTACTGCACCCAACCGTGGAAATTCTTTAGCAGTTAGTTCTTTTCGTCGAGCTCTAAGACAAAATATAAGTACTTACCGACTCGGTACTGCATGGAGGCGATGATGACTCCGGTAGAGGCCGCCAGCATCAACCCATCGTAAACGTCAAGAGTGGCCGTACCACTCATGTATCCACCTCCGTATATCCATATCAGTACTGGAAGCTGCACAAAAAACCATATACAAGTATTATTAAGGCATCAGACAATAAATTAATTTGTTGGAATACCTTAAATGAGTGAGGTAGAGACTCTATTACTGATATGTGTGAAAGTGAATCTGGTAAAAATGAGAAATTTGATAACTAAATTGAACTTGCTCTTAGAATTTAGTAGAATGAGAAAATGCCAAGTGGGTGTGGCACATATTAGCTTCCTCGTATCCATAACCCGATTGTATAGATGATCCGATGCTTAGTAGTTAATCTCAAAACACCAATCTCTAAGTACCTTTCACTACCCTCATAGGGGACCAACTACATGCTAATCTGGACAATCCAGTAAATGTTATGGCTGTTACAAGGAATTCACGTTTGCGCATGCGCAGTCGCTTCGATCAGTCCGAGAATGATGATTTTCATAGGGGACCGTCTACATACCAACCCGCACAATCCCTGAAAATTTCATTGAAATCGGACAATAACTTCGTGTAGTTATGCGCGTTACAAGGAATTCATGACAGACACACAGACACGGAACCAAAATTGTTCAGAAAGGTCTAAAACGCAAAACGCGAGTGGTCATTTTGATTTTGGAAAACTTTTTTTTCGTCATTGAAAAGTGAAAACAAAGCTTCCGCTACCTTGGTAGACTCGGAAGCAAAATATAATTAGATGGAAAGTGTGAATAACTGTTGATACAACGAAGGTGAGGGTGAGGTAAAATCACACCGGCCCAAAACCGTAAAATTACGTGGGTTTGGTAGGTAGGATGTTCGCCCGGCCCAAAAGCGTTAAAGAATTGGGGCAGGTGGAGGTAAGGTATTAAAATTTATGGACTAGAATGGGTACTGGTGGCACCTCGAATTGCCCTTATACAGAGTGTCCCATGTGAAGGAAAACTTTGGGAGTCGATTCCACATCTAATTTAAGTAAGAAAAAGTCTCCAAGCATTTGTTTTAACCTCTTATTTTTCCAAGTTTATTAATTCGTATTTTTTACCTTGTGTCACTAAATTTACCGTAAATACCTCAATTTACAGTGAAAATTAAGGAATAAGAGCACCGTTGGAAAGGGAGTCAAATTTCCCATCTTTCTAGTGCCTATAAAAACCATTTTTGAGGTTCTGATGGGTGACAAATAAAGTTGTTGGATAATTTTTGTCAAATTGACAAAATTTTCTATTTTTTCTTTTGGTTGTGAAATAGAGTTGGAATAGTTAGGGTTTTTTTCTACAAGGTTTTCCATATACCTACCTCAACACCAAAAACTGCGCAATGATCTCTGTTTTCCAATGGTACCTATAATCTACGAAAAAAATTTGTGAAAAAATTAAAGGGAAAAATTTGTGTCCGAACGCGGAAAAACGTGATTTTTTTTCCAACGAAATAGATTTTTCGACGGGGGAGCTCAGTGCTTGGAAGGATCGGAGGCGGAGTAGACCACGGTCAAACCATCGATTTCGTTTTAAAAAATGTACGTTATTCCGCGTTCAAACATAAATTATTCCCCTAAATTCGATTGTTAAATATTTTTTGATTATACAGTTGGAAAGCTGAGATCTCTTTCAGTTTTAGGTGTTGAGATACGTGGAAAACCATACGGAAATATCACCTTGACAACCAAAAGAAAATATAGGAAAGTTTACTAATTTTACAAAAACTACTCTACAAGTTAATTTTTCACCCATCAGGACCCAGAAAATGGTTTTTTATTTAGGCACTACGATGATGGGAAATAATTAATAAATAATAAATAATTGATTAATTAATTTTAATAATAAATCATATTGATTATGATGGGTGAAAGTTTAGTTTACATTACATTATAGTACTTTAAGGTAGTTTAAAAACAAGAAAATAATCTTAAAATGGGAAAATCTTGGAAAAACAAGGGGTTAAAACGAAATTTCTCAGAGACATTTTCTTACTTAAATTAGGGGAGTACAACGGAATGACAGGCGAGAGATCAAGGGAGGCTGGCCGGTGATTTAGTCTCGACCATAACTTGTGATAATGTAAGCCATACCTTTGCGTTTAAGAGGAGGTCACGAAAAGTGTCTTAATTAGGTAATTCAGAATGCCAGAAGTCTGAGCTCCTGCCAAAATGCCCCAAATTATAAGTGAAGTGGCGAGTTCGTTGACCAGAATTTTTGAACAACCATAAGACGGCTATATCAAGCATTACAATAGTGGCAGTTATATTCGAAATCATCGCAAATTTTTTCATGAAAGTGTTATAAAGTGAAAAATATGGTTAAAAATTAGTTTAATTATTTCTTTGAAAATTCGCGCTTTACCTTATATTTGAGGTGAAGCACCCTCCAATCCGATTTCAAAAGTACTTATCCTATTTAAAATGGAGATCAATATTCCCATATTTTCTCAAGGTCACTTGTACAGAAGTTGTATTCGAATATCAACTCAGTATCGTGAACAGTGCTGTTGTGCCTCGCATAATTAATGACCGGACTCGTCAATTGTATTCATTCAAGGCCTCATTGGTGTGTTCAACGGAAGCGACGGATGCATCCAACATCATTCGTATGATCAAGACAAAAGACAAATAATGGAGGCACTGATAATTTCAAAGGTCAAACGCTCTCACGTGGCGAGCAGTCGTTTCCTCATTTCACGGTGGAGCCAATTTTCTCACATCAGACAACAAATCCTACCGAACAGTCTGGATTCTAATCAGCACTCATTATGGCAGTTGAGAGAGTTGTAAGTAGGTGGAAAACCTGAAAACTGCAAAAAATTACTTCTTGATATGAACCTACTGAATTGAGAGGGTATTCATGTGTTGTTATCAGCTACATCTTTGAGTTTTTGTCCATTTCACTCAGTGGTAGAGAGCTCGACTCAGGTTTGTGTAGCATAGTCCGAAATATGAAGGTCGATCCCCAGTCGAAGTTAATTTTTAATGACACAACAAACTGGCGCAGTAAGTACGGACGCGAAACGTCTTCTCAGCATTCTCTGAGAACAATTATTGTTATGGCACCAAAGCAACTCTGCCAAGACACGCCGTTCAAGAAGGAACAACAAAAAACTCCAGAACCCCCAAAAATAAAGCGTTCTCACTGGGATGTAAAACGCCGGCCAAAGACCCCTCACCTGCCTGACTAGGTAAAGGAGTACCTAAGACTTCTTTCACGGGGGAGAGATCCGGTCACTTCCTTGGCTCAGTGGTAGCGAGCTCGACTCAGGTTTGTGTAGTCGGAAGTCTTAAGATCGATCCCCGATCAATGAATGTTTAACACTGGTGCCTATAATTTCAACTCAAGTTCTGAAGATCGATCCCCAGACGAGAGAAGTTAATTTTCAATGAATATTTAAGACAGTTGCATATAAACTTCAACTCAAGTTCATTGGAGTCACAGAGGAATCGTGGAAAACCCAATTCACGGCAAAAACTCCTGGAAATAGTGGATTTATTTTGACAAATTTTCAGGTCAATCCTATCTGTCAATGCTATTGTTGTGTGATAGGAAAGTATTTTGATATTTCTGTCTTAATTCAATTCCTTGCTCAGTGGCTGGCAAGGATGTGCCTCGATTGGGATATGATTTCATCACCAATCACAGCACCAGAAGCAGCGTGTGCGCATGCGCAAACGAGATTTCACATAACACTGAAACACTAACAAAGCGCCTCGAGAGCTTTCATTTTCAGTAAAGATTTTCACTAACACAACCTCACAATTGTGTTTTACGGTTAAAATTATCGAAAAATGAAGGGGCTCAATATTATTCCACTTAGTGTGGACGAGCCTCTAGGCAACATGGTTTTGGTGAATAATTATAAATCTTCCCCTCGTGATCATTCCGACGGAATTAAGACCCGGTTCACCCGAGTTGGTGGAAACACCGTCAGTTCAAATTTTCCGATCGATCCTCCTGCGATATCAAACTGTTCAGCACACCCTGGTTCCAGGGGAGGTTCTATTTCGAGAGAACATCCAGGTGGGAGGATCAGGTTCATCCGGCTAATATTAGCTGAAGAGGGTCAGCCCATCGCCTGTGATCAATCGCAACCCGATACCGACCTGATTATACTCCACATCATGTCTACTCTCAACTACACATATCATAATGTTATGTGCATATCTATCACTCCTTGTCACCCCACTTCTCAAACTGCTGAATACCTTGTCTTCGTTCACAGCTACCATCTGACCCTTCATTGCCCAAAGTATCAAACTCGCAGCTCTTCAAACATCATTCTCTGCAGTCATGTTATTGAATGACAGACATAGAATATTGTAAGTAAGTATACTGGTGTAGAATACCAGCTACATCTAGAGGTCTGGACTTGTACTCAAGTTTTTAGTAGGACCTAAATAATCGATAGATAATCAAACTTGAAGGTTTTAGTGGACTTGGTGCCAAAATGTACAAATCTGTAGTGGAAGCTGTGAAAATCATTAGTAAAACTTCTGAAAACTAAACAAGAACTTTTGTAACCGCCAACCAGTGTCCGTCAGTCCCATTCAGGTTGTGAATCGCTTCTTATCTTATGAGCGAGGGTCTGAACGCATCCACAAGACATTCTGGAAGAACAGGGTTCCTGCTCATGAAATGGAATGCATCTCGTGAAGGTTGCGCATAGAGCACTCTTCCAGGAGCCCGGAGACGTACGGCATGGCATTGAGGGACAGGAGGTCAGTAAGCATCTTGAATGTCCATCCAGGATTATTCCAGGCAAGGCTGGCGCACTAACCTTAGAATCTGGAACCTGGGATAGTGCCATTTTGTTCAAATTGGCAGTAATGGTTTGCCCTACCAGTGTCAGCTGTTAGGCATCTTCTCTTCTAGTGTGTGAAGAATCTTCCATCAGAGGTAAGTAATTCTTGATATTATCACTAGAGTTCGGCAAAAAATTATTCACAAACCCCTTGTTAGTTTGTCGTTCTCATTCATCCATTTGGCCAAAATCCCAAAAAGGAGAGATTTTACGGATAATTATAATGAATGTTTTGTAGAAATGGCTCACTTCAACAATGCTTAGGCTGTAAGACATAGTTTTGTCAAAAAATATTCCCAAAACACTAAAATGGAGATGGATGAGGTTGCTCCGGCGTGTGAAGGGTTGCACTCTGCGAGACAAAATACGTAATGAGCATATCAGGGAGGAGCTGGGAGTCTATTCGGTGAATGAAAAGATTGCGGAAGGCAGGGAAAAGTGGATACAACACATCGACCGGATGGATGACTCCCGGTTGGTCAAACATGTGCTTCAGTATCGACCTCGGGGATACCGGGTTAGAGGCCGACTGAGACAAAGATGGGTATAAGTTTACTTTGTTATTGTTTGTTATTTATTGTGAAGACGGAAGAGGCTGCAAGCCTTCACCTTGAAGTGAAGAAGAAGAAGACTAAAATGGATCTGAAAGTCTGCAATTTGAGTTCTTTATTTCTTGTACATTATTTCCAAAACAGAAGCGTCCAGCGAGGGTTGGTTTCCAGAGTGTTCGCGCAAGAGTTCTCCAACGCTCAGCCCAGTGAATCTATTATTAATCTCTGTTACAAGAAATTTCCTTATAGAATACCAGGGTTCTGAACTATTCCTAAGAAACATGATTTAAAAAGTGAAATAATTATTCTATCCATTTCATGGTTAGACGTTTGGCAACCCAATATGTAGCGATTTTTGACCATTTTTTCGAAAGGGTTTGTCGTCAGGTTCAAAATTGGGTCTGATGTCCTCAAGTCAGGGACAATCGAAAAGGTGTTTAAACGTCATGGGCATGTTTGAGATGTGCAGAGAGCAGTTTGGGTCATCTGTCAGGTGAAATCTGTGCAAGTGGGCATTCAGATAATCACGTTCCGTTATTGTTCGAAAACCCTCTGATTCATGGCGAGGAAGGTCCTGTGGAATACTTTTATCTGGGTTGAAAAGCGCTACCCACTGTTTCTCTCCTGTCGAATGCCTCTGGATTTTCCTATTTTTTCTTTGACGGTGCTTTTAATTACGTTTGGGTTAATTCCTTGGCTAGGGCGTCCACCATTGTAGCTACTATCAGTCACCCACCCAATATCTGCTCTATGAGTTTTCTTCCTTCAAGGACGTTACGAGAATCTGTATGACCATCGATGCACAGACTAACAGTCGTAACTTGGAAGTCACCTCAACACCCTCAACACCCTCAACACCCACAATGTCCTGTAGGAGGGTTTTCCCCAAGTTTCGCAATGAACACCGTTGATTTTAATTCCTGTTTCTCAAAATTAAACAAAATATGGTTAGGGCTGCGGTGTGGCTACGGTCGTTGGGGCGTCGTTGTTTGGAGGTGGACTTTGGACCGACTTCTGCAGGGTCATGGGTTCGAGGCTCATCGCCGGCAGCGTGCGTTTTTCGGCGGCCAGGGCCCTCATCGCCCCCCTTGTCCCATCCCTGGGCGGTGAGGCAATGGGAAGCTATGAGCGAAATCATCAAAACAAATTCTGATCTTCCCTTTGGAAGACAGCTGATGACATCCTCGACACCAGGAATGGCAGTCAAACCTGAAATGGTTGTTTACTTTACTTTTTTCACTTACTGGTTCCAAAATGTTCAAATACAACCAACAGAATGGTTACCCTACCTTGGTTTCCATCAGAACCAAGAATGGAGTTTACAGATTTCTATTCCGAGTTCCTAGTCATGAGAAAATGTGATCGTTTCAAGTCGAGTATAGAAACTAAACCCTCCTTTAGTCGTAAATTACCTCCAACCAAGACGAGACCCCCGCACAACTGGCCACCGCAATTTCACAATAAATTTGAAATTTTGTACACAAATGCTTCATAAAGCCTCTGACGTCGTCAATCCCAAAAATTTAATGAGTCGGATTTATGCAAATAAAAAACCATAAGTACCAGCATGGGATTTCAAATGTGACTATGAATCAGATATTGGCCCTTTGATGTAACTGGGTAATCCAGCACATTCATTAGTGCTCTCATCTACCAGATACCTCAGGTTGTTGGAGTTTTACTCGTACTAATGAATTCAGAAGTGCAACGAATCATAAACGCAGTAAATTCAGGTGATCATCAGTCAGCACTGCTATGGAAATCGACTCCAAAATCAACAAACCAAATTTCGGAAATTTCAGGAGTTTGCCCTCACAGGTTCAAGGCAAGAAATATAGCAATTTCGAGGTATCTAGGAACCATAACCGGAGCAATACCAACGTTTCTCGGCATCAAGATAGGCGAGAGAAGAGACTTGTCATTGATGGGGGACGCTCGCTCAACAGGTCTTATTGCTTTGCGTAATAATTGAATACGAAGTAAACCACCATTTCGTGTTTGATTTTCGTCCGACTACCATTCCTGGTGTCATCAGTTGTCTTCCAAAGTGAAGATTAGAATTTGTTCTGATGATTTCGCTCTTGGCCTCACCGCCCTGGGTTGGGACGAGGGGGGCGATGAGAGCCCCGGACGTCGAAAAACACACACTGCCGGCGATGAGCTTTGAACCCACGACCCCCGCAGAAGTCGGTCCAAAGTCCACCGCCAAGTGATTATCTCGTCTCGACGGTACCACCTATACATTCATAATGTCATTTATTCATTCATTTGATAGGCTGTTTGACACAATACGTCAAGACCACCTCATCTATCTACCCAGATAAGAGCACACAGTCCACAGAGCTATTGAACTATAACCCGCGAGAGTTACCCAGCTGTTTAACAACATCGGCGAAACACCAGTGAAAATCCCCCAGCTGTTACATGCTTTCACTTTCCTCCTTTTCCTTGATATTCCGTCTCGTACCCACCGCCCCCGTATTATCTGCCAAGTGAACTTCGACCTTTTAGAAAGGCTTCTACCCTTTTCTCTCGATAATTCGCTCCTCGGAGCCCCCCCCCCCCACCTCCTAACACCCATCAACATTTTACTCCGATCGTAGAGTATTTCTCAAGACCTGGCTCTCACCGTCTTCTAAAGAGGCTTTTTCGTTTTTTCTCTCTTTTTTGATCGATTGAAGCACCTTCTTCTGATTCACACCTCTGACGAGAAACTGAATAACAACATTCATACAAGATGATGTTGGAACCATATTTCTTCCTCCAATGACACACTATTCCAGAAAATACAAGTATCAAAGTGAGAAATTTTCTTATTTACCACTGAAACATCGAGCAGTTCAAAAGACTGACTTATACTCGTATAAGCTATTGACGAAACTATAAAAAATGCACCATCGATAAATTCCTAGGGAATAGAAAACGATCTTCAGACAGTCAACCTTCAACCATCTTTAGTTCAGTAAAGATAACATTACTGGTCTAGTCGCAGTCGTTTAGTTTGGTCTCCTCACTCCGTAACAACCTGGTCCCCAAATTATTGTCCTAAACCCGTTATTTAGTGAACAAAAAACCTTTTCATCTACTTTGGAAGCTCTCCTGTACAGTGAATGGCAGCATCCTCGGTAGCAGCATCCCATTCGGTCCACTGGATGATCCAGGACCAGAGCCTGTATTGGATCAGTCTTCGATTTAATAGATGCTATTGAGCTTTCGGGTGAATTTCCCGAGGCTTGAACGTTCTCTTGAAGTATGTTCTTGGTGCATTGTTTAATGCCTGGATTCTCTTGGAGCATCGTTTGATTCATCGGATGCTTTTGATGGTTTCAGAGAAATCCTGAAGGCATGACTAATTCGGAGAGCATTGTTCTGGAAGAAGATCTTGTCTCACTCATGACATACTGAACACGGATTTTCTCAATAACCATTGACCCGGGCATTGATGCTCATGGAAGTTGTTCTTGAAGCAAACTCCAAATTACCGGATGCTCTAGGCGCATTCGTCGATTCACAGGTTGGTTTGGGGAGCTTTGTTTAATGTCTGTATTCTCTAGGAGCAGTCTTCACTCAACTGTATGATCGCGGTGTAGTCTTTAATTTACTGGATTGTCATGGAGATGCTCTTGAGCGTTTCAGAGAAGTCTTGACGGCAAGAGTCGAGGTTCTTGTCACATTCAAGACTCGGATTTTTCCAATACCCATTGACCCTGGCCTCGACCTAAGTCCCTAACCAAATGATTAGTTGAATCCTCAAACTAGGTTACCTTCTGTTTCGTTTCTTCTTTGAGGTCGTTGTTGTGGTGGCGCATCTTCATTGGCTGAGGAACCCAAATATTTAGGTAGAGGCAGTCCTCGGAGATGTTAGTATTCGGGTTCCACATCTCCTCCCCCTCGAACCCCGGGAAGTACTCGTAGCGCTCCTACAAGAAAGAAAACAAGATCGAGATTACTACGTTGAGTCAAACACTTGTTTGGTGTAAAACTTGCATGCCTTATCCTGACCTTAGAGAACATGTGACCGTATGAAAGAGTTTGAGAAATTGAGAAAATTTGAGAAATACGTAAATTTAGACATCTAAAATGAAAGTTCAACAAGAAACTCTATGGAAAGATGAAACCACGCAATTAATTAATACACCTGAACATTTACCTGATAACAGGAGTTAGGGAGGATTGTAGCGTCGTGAACCCCATACCAAGGATCCATAGCTACCGGGCGGCGGAACCTCAGCGGCCCCAGGGGGGGTTTTGCGAACGGGACGCCCAAGAATACGTGGACCTGCAACCAAAAATCAATAATTACTGCTGAGAGAACGATTAAAATAAGGATGACATAACAAACATTGGAAGGAATATTAGCAGAGGAGTCTCACAAATTTTTCTCTCCATGATATTCGTCACCTCTGCATCATCGGCAACAATCAAAAATCAGTGAACATTGGAAGTTACAGCATAACATTAAACAATCCAGTGGGGAAATTACTGGAGCCGGAATCATAGCCAGATGAACGATCACGCTCAGGACCGAATTCAGTAACTTTTCTAGCTCTCCACAACTGTAGTACCTATCTAAGTCGAAACTTGATAATGAGAAGGGGGAGATAGGGTCAATACTTGTAAAACTCGAGACTCTCTCCCAGATTCAAGTCCAGAGGTTCTTGACTTACAATAAATGATCCATTAATGCCTCATAATAATATTATAACTAGAGATGAATGCCAAGTAGAGAAAAAACTGACTGGTGATTTGTATCCCTCGGCTCTTTTAAGAAGCTTTTTTGGTTTATTATTTTCAATAATAAGCCTTTGGAATCGAGCAAGAAACAAAATTTTCAACCCCCCCTCAAAATTTGATGTTTTACGTTTCAAGGTACGTAGAATACGAAAATCGAATAAAAAAATTTCCGTCCGTCCGCCGTACGCCGTACGCGGCACTTTTCTTAGCAACACTAGACCGATTTGGTTCAAATTTGGTATATGGGCTCCATTTGGGGTCTAGTTGTGCCGCGAAGCTTTTGGTTGATGTAGGTCACTTCTAAGGGGTGAAAATTAAGGGTTGAAATTTTCAAGAGTGCCCTAACTCGAAACTCTCTAAATAAAGGTATCGTTTTTCACCAATTTTAAATAGTATTGAATTTTAAAAAATTTTTGAGACCACCCGGAGCTCTGTAGGACAAACCGTTCGGTCCCTACGAGTACTTGAAGGTTTTTCCTTCGATAAAACAGAATCATGAGTGTGAATCGCAAAAGAGGTCTAATCTCCATTCAAATTTTATCGGACTAAAATGCGATCGCTGTTCATTTCTTCGATTTGTATACAGTGTTGCCTTCTGCGTAACCAGTAATCAAATTTCCATATGAAGCTTTCTATTTTTCCAATCGAGTGTGAAGCGTTTAGTTCTTTCTAATAAACTTGATTGTGAAGGTGTGAAGCCAGTATGGTGTGGTAGGTAGTACCTAGCTGGTAGGTAAAAAAAAGTTGGTAGGTAAAAAAAATGTTGGTAGGTAAAAAACGCTGCAAATCATTGCTCAAAGGCTTCTTCATTCTTCAGATCACTGATCAGCTGAGTGAGCTCCGAAGCCATTTTCAATCCTATTGAATGGAAGTGCTCTTCCAGGCGTCTCCAGCATTTGAGGAAATCTTCTTCACGCCTCAGATCACTGATCAGCTGAGTGATCTCCAAAGCCATTTTCAATCCTATTGAATGGAAGTGCTCTTCCAGGCGTCTCCAGCATTCGAGGAGATCTTCTTCACTCCTCAGATCACTGATCAGCTGAGTGAGCTCCGAAGCCATTTTCAATCCTATTAAATGGAAGTGCTCTTCCAGGCGTCTTCAGCATTCGAGGAGATCTTCTTCACTCTTCAGATCACTGATCAGCTGAGTGAGCTCCGAAGTCATTTTCAATCCTATTGAACGCAGGAAGCTGAAATTTGAGAGGGAAGGTCAAGGGAGAATACAGATGGTGGTAGGTGCTATTGATGGAGAACCAGTGATCTATACAGAAGGGTGATCTATACAGAAAATAATAAACCTTTGAGCAATGATTTGCAGTGTTTTTAAATGAATAAGTACTGCAGTTTGGGGACCAGAGAGTCATCGAAGACCGGAGTGGACAGTAACTACTGCCGAAGCATGTCAGACAGAACCTGGACCCAAAGGGACGGTGTTCCGGGTATTTAGAGGTACAGAGGGATGAATTATAGACTCATAATATGACTTGAAACCGTCCATTATATTGAAGCCGTGGAAGAACAAGAGGAAGTACTTCCTTCAGTCCTCCGGTCTATTTTTTTAATGCAGATTTTGTGATCTTTGCATAGGTTCTATCAAAACACCTTCCACAGAAATGGAGCCGTTAACAGGGTGGTAATTGAAGGGTAATGAATACGCCAGGTATTTGCTGCTTAGAACCACCACGTCAACGTGCATCAGGAGCTCAAGAAATAAGTGGCAAAGTGCAGAAAACTCCTTGACTTCATGAATGGCGCACTACTGCAGTAGAGAATCCTCAAGCTGATCTGAATTAAGAGCTTATGACGATACAATCACTCAAGGACGGATGACACTTCCTGAATAGGGGAAGGGAGGGGTCGAGGTCATGCAATAAGACAATACGATCGTGGCTCGACGTCTCTGTTCCCCAAGTCCGGCCCGTTTCACGTATCTGGTAAGTTATTCTTGAATATGCCTCCTTCATTCCCTTCAAAATACAAGTCTCATTTCTCCCCTATTTCCCAGCAATTAGATCCCCGACTGGAGATCATTACAAGCTCGATATTATCCTTGCAAAGAGTCGTAAGATACTTACATCGCGTCCCATGGCAGTCCTGGAGAAGCCGCGGATGTAGCCGCTCCTCGTCTTCACTACGAGGGGATCTTGTGGGATCTGGTGGTTGTGAGGGTTCTCAGAGGTGGGCCCAGAGTGAGGCCTGCAGTCCACCAGCGCCGGCCAGCTCACGCCCAGCAACACCAACACGCACCCAGCCCACTCAGTCATCATGCCTTTACATCACCTCTGCAATCACAAAACAAAACCAACACATGTAATACTCATGCATATCTTTCTCAGGTCCTGCTGAGTAGCTTCTTACACCAAGGCGGCTTTCGGCTTAAAACCACCTGAGACAAAACCTTCCACACCGAAAAGGACACAATGTTTTTGCCTTCTGTTTTTCGTGTAGAACTTGCTATACGTTGAAAATCTACGAGCTCGTAGCTTACACGTAACATTACACACCCACAGGAAAGTCAGTGAAGTAAATTTGTCATTACACAATGCAATCGGAATGCGGTCTTTATAAGGTCTTAATACAATCGGAATTCATCTAATCAATTCACTCCCTCATAATCTAAATAAATAAAAGGATAAGTTCGTAGGCCAACATTTTTGGCTGGCTCAACGGATTCGAATTGTTTTTAAAAATGGTAAAAACGCTATGAACATCAATTTCTATATTGAAATTTTATAATTTGGTATATTCAGAATCAGTGAAAAACGTCTGCCAAGTGGGTGTGGCACATAGCTTCCTCGTATCCATAACCCGATTATATAGATGATCCGATGCATAGTAGTTAATCCCAAAGCACCAATCTCTAAGTACCTTCCACTACCCTCATAGGGGACCATCTACACGCTAATCTGGGCAATCTTAGAAAATTTCATCAAATTCGGATGAAAAATTAAGTGAGTAGATGTATGTGATTTGATCAAAAAAATATATAGCCTCGACTGGGTTTCGAACCCGTGACCTTAGGAGCGCAGATCAAGACTTTATCCTCTGAGCTACTGAAGACTTGCAATTAGTAAGATTTGAGATTCTCACAGGAGACCATCCCTCTGTGAATGAATCCCTCTATGAAAAATAATTCTCTGTGATTTTCATAGGGGACCATCTAAACACTACTCAGTAACATCCCTGAAAATTTCATTGAAATCGGATGGAAAATGTGGAAGTTATGGCCGTTACAAGGAATTCACGTTTGCGCATGCGCAATGGCTACTATCAGTCCGAAGGTGGTGATTTTCATAGGGGACTATCTAAATACTAATCTGTAACATCCCTAAAAATTTTATTGAAATCGGATGGAAAATGTAGAAGTTATGGCCGTTACAAGGAATTCACGTTTGAGCATGCGCAGTGGCTACTATCAGTCCGGGGACGATGATTTTAATAGGGGACCATCTAGAACCTAATCCACATAATCCCAGGAAATTTCATCGAAATCGAGTGGAAAATGTGGAAGTTATGGCCGTTACAAGGAAATTCACGTTTGCGCATGCGCAGTAGCTACTATCAGTCCGAAGGTGGCGATTTTCATAGGGGACCATCTAAATACTAATCTGTAACATCCCTGAAAATTTCATTGAAATCGGATGGAAAATGTAGAAGTTATGGTCGTTACAAGGAATTCACGTTTGCACATGCGCAGTCGCTTCTATCAGTCCGGGGATGATGATTTTCATAGGGGACCGTCTACACACCAACCCGCACAATCCCTGAAAATTTCATAGAAATCGGACAATAACTTCGTATAGTTATGCGCGTTACAAGGAATTCATGACAGACGGACAGACACACAGACAGACAGACAGACACACAGACACGGAACCAAAATTGTTCAGAAAGGTCTAAAACGCTAAACGCGAGTGGAAATTTTGATTTTGGAGAACTTTTTTTTTCGTCCTTGAAAAGTGAAAACAAAGCTTCCGTACCTTGGTAGACTCGGAAGCAAAATTTCCTATAAGAATACCTCATGAAAACGAAATTTTATCGTATTTCCTGGAATCGCCAAAAATTGGTTGGTAACATTATTTCGAAAGTTCGCATATGCTGTCATGCTCGCAAATGAGAATTTTTTTTGACATGGATATGTCTTCGGGCTTAGGGTCAAAGAATTAGGTTCATTTATAGAAAATAACATAAGCAAGAAACTGTGGAGATTAGATTACAAATTGGAAAATCTCTTCAACAAAAATTCAAGGATTTTGGAAATTCATTAGTTCATGGGTGATGAGTATTAAAATTAGAAATGCTTGCATACGAGTCTGCAACACATTGGGACATTTTGATGTCAACCACTACACAACAAGGTAGTGAAGTAAGGTTGGTTGTTCTCTACGCAACACAGTGAGTCTATTTTATATATTGGTCGCGTGAGCAAGTTTTCGTGACGATTTTTCAGTTCATGTGCCAAAGCAAAGACATGAAAATGTCAAAACGATAACGGTCTAGCAGATGCTCGGGAGCATTCGGGAACGCGTCCACACTTACGAGCGTTCGAAGTATTAATTGGTTTCCGAATACTCGGCTCGCCGAAAATACTCAAGTGTGGACGGGGCTTAAGGAAGAAATTGATTTAAAATTGTCTTGCTCGATTCAACCAAATTTCTGGAAGTTCGATCGTTCACTCATGTACGACTGGGACTTTTTAGTAGCTTCTAGAATATATGTTTTGTCACAAGAAATTTTCGATTTCCCAAAAGTCAAACAGTGCTTCCATCACCTTCAATAGACAAGGAAGCATTAGGTAGTCACACTTGCCAAGCTCTGAAGTTCCCAAGATCTGAAGTAACCGTTCAAACGTCCAAAATCAAAACTTAAATCCATTAGTCGCCAATCTGAATATTCATAGATGTAAATGAAGCAGCTCAGTTCATGAAGTAATCAAAATTGTTGACAGCGAAACAACAGTTTTACGTCCATTCATCTTTCTTCGACCAAGTTTCCACATACCTACGTACTCGTATTTCACAGTTGGGAAACCGAACACGACAATATTGCGTGTTTGTCACACCGCTTATCAACGCCTGGGGTCACGCTAAATGCTTAATATATCAAGTTTTTTTCTCCTTCAAAATGGGAAATACATTAAACGATTTGTTACAAACTCACTACAGGTTCATGATTATAATCAGCCATTAGTTACAGCCAGTTGCTGTAAGAATCACGGTATGACGTACGATCTGCTCGCTCGCACTTTTTGTGTTCTTTACAACGGCAATTATTAGATGAAGGAGGGTAGGTTTTGGACAATTTTTCTTCCCGAAAATTTTTTCTTACCGGCTGTTCTACACATAGTCAGGGAGCCCGGCTGAAAAAGGGCAACTGATCGATAGAAAAATACCAATTATAGAATTTGATAGACCTACTCATCGTGGTTATACAAGAAACGCACGTCTGCCGTTCCAAAGCCGTCGGATTCAAAGATGGCGGCCGACGAAACAGAACTCAAAATTATGAAAATCTGTCTTACAGGTAGATGAGTGAAATTTTAGACAATGTTACTTGAATGTATGAGTAATCCAAAAATGCAAATCTGCCACTCAACAACCGCCGGATCGCCGGTGCAGACACAGTCCAAAAACCCTTTCGGTTTGGGGACCAAAAAGAAACTTATAGATAGATGACGCAAATGTTGGGCAATAATATTAGGTATGACAAGTAACATGAAAATACACGTCTGCCAACGGAAAGTTGATGGATTGCAAGTGCAGATGAAGACCAAAAACACATCCGGGGGTCCAAAATGAACTCATTGGTAGATGGCTGATATTTTCAACCATGATACTAGGAGAAAATTGTAACTTAATAATGTAAGTCTGGCACTTCAGAGCCACTGAGCCACTGGTGCAGACGAGGTTTCCCAAAATCTCAAATTGTTGGGCTCCATATGGACAGGTAGACGGCTGAAATGTTGCCTCATAGTAATGGGTTCGGTATGGGACATGAAAATACACGTCTGCCAACGGAAAGTTGATGGATTGCTGGTGCAGACAGACTTCATAAAGTCTCAGTAATGCAGCTTCAGTTAATGAGCGAATTTTCAGAATGCTATTTCAAATGATTTTTGACTATTTTCGAATGATGACCATTTTTCGAAAATCTTGATAAGGTTCTATCGATCAGTTCCCCTTTTTCAGCCGGGCTACCGGATTAACAGTAAACAGTTCCCAGCTCAAATAAGAAATCAGTTATTTTTCTCTAGGTATTCAAAAAAGGTCTAGTTTCCCCCGAAGCTTTTGGTTGATGTCAGTCACTTCTAAGGGCTGAAAAATAAGGTTTTTCATCAATTTGAAATAGTATTGAATATTTAGAATCGAATGAGACCACCCAGAGCTCTGCAGGACCAACCGTTCGCTCCCTATGGGAAAACACGAGTGTCAATTGCGAAAGAGGTCTCATCTCCCTTCAAATTTTAGCTGACCAAAATGCGATCGTTATTCGTATCTTCGAGTTGTACTCAGTTTTGCGTCTTTAGCAACCAGTAATCAAATCATCCACAACTCTTTATTTCTTCGAATTGAGTGTGAAGCGCTCATTTCTTCAAAATGTGTGGCACAAAGCTTCCTCGTATCCATAATCCGATTGTATAGTTATCCGATGCATAGTAGTTGATCTCAAAACATCAATCTCTAAGTACCTTCCACTACCCTCATAGGGTACAATCTCTTAATATTGTTGGAAAATGTAGAAGTTATGGCTGTGGCAAGGATTTCTGATTTGCGCATGCGCAGTGGCTACTATCAGTCCTGGGGTAATGATTTTCAGAGTGGACCGTCTACACACCAACCCGCACAATCCTTGAAAATTTCATCGAAATCAGATAAGAATTGTAGAAGTTATGGCTGTGGCAAGGATTTCATAACAGACACACAGACAGACAGACACGGAACCAAAATTGTTCAAGAAGGTCTAGAATGTAAAACGCGAGTGGAAATTTCGATTTTGTAGAACTTTTTTTTCAACCTTGAAAAGTGAAAACAAAGCTTCCGCTACCTTGGTAGACTCAGAACCAATATGGCTGGTAGGTAGAGGCAATGTTTTTTAAAACTTGAGAAGTGAAAATGTGGTAGGTAACGGGACCTTGCAAACGATACAGATAAATAGCGTAACATTGGTTGAATCTGGGTATTATTTTTTCTGGGTATTATTATTATTATTTTTCATGAATCGATTGAAATAGACAGCTGGTCCATAAAACTATGATTTACAGATTTACGACAAAGGGAAATAAGTATTACCTGTGGTAAATTCCTGTGAGAGTATCTTGTTTCTTCTGTATCTTGAGTGGAGTCAGTAGACTCCACTCAAGATATTCGAAACAATAATGATAAAACTCACAAAGATCATAGAACATTACGATAGATCGTAGAAAAACGCGATGAGAAGTGAATTTCACTTCGTCCTTGAAGTTTAATAAGCTTTTCACTTAGTGAAAAGCTTATTAAACTTCAAGGACGAATCAAAGTAACTCGAACAGCTGTTACATCGAGTACCTAGTAATACCAATTCGCGGGTTAAGATCTATCATGTGCTATCTCATTTTTTGGCCAAAATGAGTTTTATATATCGATCGACGCGGAATCTCGCGGTCTTTCGTGCTACGGTGTCAGTTCTTCAAAAATCTCAATAGATTGCGCGCAATCGCCTAAAAACCTATCATGTGCTATCCAAAACCTTAATGTTATCAGGAGCTATCTACACAGTCCTACTCTAAAGGTAAGTAAATACTAGTCTTTCTCCATCCGGTAAGTAAATACTATTGTTTTTTTTTTAAATCAAATTACGCAGTAATTCCGCTTAGTCTAAGTTTATTATTAATTAAGTAGGTACCTAATTTTATACTACAAAATGAAGTCAAGAGACACAAAATGAGGCAGACGGAATTTGAGCTAGCTGTGTGAATCACTGAAGGAACTTTTTTCTCCTTCTTAGAATGCAAAAAGATCTAACTTCTTTTGAAAAGTTGCAGTAATTTTTGTGTCCAACCTATACTAATTAAGGTTTTCTTGTTGCAGGTCGGTTTTGGTTTATTATTTTCAATAATAAGCCTTTGGAATCGAGCAAGAAAAAAAAAATTTTAACCCCCCCTCAAAATTTGATGTTTTACGTTTCAAGGTACGTAGAATCCGAAAATCGAATAAAAAAATTTCCGTCCGTCCGCCGTACGCCGTACGCCGTCCGCCGTACGCCGTCCGCCGTCCGCCGTACGCGGCACTTTTCTTAGCAACACTGGACCGATTAGGTTCAAATTTGGTATATGGGCTCCATTTGGGGTCTAGTTGTGCCGCGAAGCTTTTGGTTGATGTAGGTCACTTCTAAGGGGTGAAAATTAAGGGTTGAAAATTTCGAGAGTGCCCTAGCTCCAAAAATCTCGGAATAAAGGTATCGTTTTTTCACCAATTTTAAATAGTACAGAATTTTTAAAAATTTTTGAGACCACCCGGAGCTCTGTAGGACAAACCGTTCGGTCCCTACGAGTATTTGAAGGTTTTCCTTCGATAAAACAGAATCATGAGTGTGAATCGCAAAAGAGGTCTAATCGCCGTTCAAATTTTATCTGACTAAAATGCGATCGCTGTTCATTTCTTCGATTTGTATACAGTTTTGCCTTCTGCGTAACCAGTAATCAAATTTCCATATCAAGCTTTCTATTTTTCGAATCGAGTGTGAAGCGTTTAGTTCTTTCTAATAAACTTGATTGTGAAGGTGTGAAGCCATTATAGTGTGGTAGGTAGTACCTACCAATAGGTAGGTGTGGTAGGTAAAAAAAAATTGGTAGGTAAAACAATGTTTGTAGGTAAAAAACGCTGCAAATCATTGCTCACTGATCAGCTGAGTGAGCTCCGAAGCCATTTTCAATCCTATTGAATGGAGGTGCTCTTCCAGGCGTCTCCAGCATTCGAGGAGATCTTCTTCACTCCTCACATCACTGATCAGCTGAGTGAGCTCCGAAGCCATTTTCAATCCTATTGAATGGAGGTGCTCTTCCAGGCGTCTCCAGCATTCGAGGAGATCTTCTTCACTCCTCACATCACTGATCAGCTGAGTGAGCTCGAAAGCCATTTTCAATCCTATTGAATGGAAGTGATCTTCCAGGCGTCTCCAGCATTCGAGGAGATCTTCTTCACTCTTCTGATCACTGATCAGCTGAGTGAGCTACGAAGCCATTTTCAATCCTATTGAACGCAGGAAACTGAAATTTGAGAGGGAAGGTCAAGGGAGAATACAGATGGTGGTAGGAGCTATTGATGGAGAACCAGTGATCTATACAGAAGGATGATCTATACAGAAAATAATAAACCTTTGAGCAATGATTTGCAGCGTTTTAATTCCAGATAGCCTCTAAAAGTGACGACGAATCTTGGGAAAACGAAAATGGGAAGAGAGGGAGAAAAATATGTATCATGAAATGAATAACTTTAGTACATTTTCAATTTATGTTTCTAGTAAATTTGTGAAGCACTTTCAGCATGCAGTTCGTTTCAATAAATGGTGCCTAATTGGTTTTCATTTTCTGGTTTAATTCATCATTTTGGATTATTATTTTCAATAATAAACCTTAGGAATCGATCAAGAAATTTCCACCCCCCCACCACCACAGAATTTATTGGTGTACGTTTCAAGGAATTCAAAAATCGAATAAAAATTTGGCCTTCTGTCCGCCGTACGCGGCAATTTCCTCATTTAGCATTGACCGATTTGAATGGAATTTGGTATACGGTTTTCATTTGTGCCGCGAAGCTTTTGGTTGAGGTCAGTCACTTCTAAGGATTGAAAAATAAGGGTTTAAACTTTGAAAACGCCCTAGCTCAAAAAATTTCGATTTACCTAAAGGTATTGTTTTTTCATCATTTTAAAATAATGTTGAATTTTTAGAGACCACGTACCTAGTTCTGTAGGACAATCCGTTCACTCCCTACGAGAATTTTAGATTGAAAATAAATTGATTGTTTTGTAAGACTGATGGCAACTTATCAACTGTAACGACAGCAACGGATAAAGAAAAGAAATTTCGTTTAAAAGAAACCATGAATTCACAAGTATCCAACTTACGAGGTTGTGTAATTCCTATGTGCTAGAATAAAAGATTATTTTTTCACCAATTTCATTAATTCACCCTTTCACCAGTTCCATTATTTCAAGACTTTAATAATTCATTGAAAGTACCATTATAATACTTGGTATGTATCAAGAGCTATCTTCTAGATTTCAGAAATTATCACATGCTATCTAATTAGATAGATAAATGCATTAATGCATTTTTTTTATTATTGCAGTTTTGAATAAACTATTGATTATCGTCGGATTCTAATACTTAACTAACGTAAAAAATTGGTTGCCTGTAAAGTCGGTATACGGGCGAAAGTTTTATTACGTGATAACGACTTTAAGACGACTTAACGACTATAAGAGAACTGTGCTCTTCATAATATTGAAAGTCTTATTATTGAATTACAGGTGGCTTTAAAATAAACACTTTGTTTATTTTAATTATTTGTTCCTATTTGATCGTTTTCACATTATTATGTGAATTAAAAATTCAAAATTTAAACAAATTATTATTGGTTGAGAAACGAAATAAACGTCATTTATTTCATCATGTTATATTATCAGTCTGAAATTATTTACCTTTGCTGTTTGAATTGTTGCGATGGACGAAACTACCTTCACATTATCACTACACAATCGTTTTACAATTAACTGGCAACGTGTAAAATTGTATGCAGGCGCCTAAATAGAAGAGCAAAACATGAACCGGTGTGTATGCCTATCTCTCTCGCTCTGTCTCTCTCGCTCTTAGGCGGGCTAACTGTGCTCGAGTGGAAGGGACGCGTGCCTCTCACTCGCTCTCATTGTGAGCGCATAACGTGAGCGGAGTGTAACGCAGTTTCTTGAAGTGTCACCCGGCAAACCAATTTATAAGACGTTGTCACGTCAAAATATTTAAAAAAAACAGTAACTAAGTCGAATGTAGCCCCTCAAATCGGGTTTTTGTCTCTCCTGAAAAGTTGAAAAAAGTAAGATAGCACATGATAGTTCTTAACCCTCGAATTGCTGTTGAATGCGCCGGTACCATGTCGCAGTGATGCATTCTTCTTTTGACAACAGATTACTTAAACCAACCAAGGTACCTAATTTTCCGATCGACACCGCCTTCTAAATAATAATTGGATCCTCCAAGTCCAAAATCATTAATTCAAATAACGAATTCAAAATTTAATACTGGCACTGAATCGCAATCAATATTCATGGACTGACTGTCACCTTCCAGTCAGTCTGGAGGTCCGCCTTGTCACTTTCAAAACTGTACAGAGCTTCCCGATTTAATAATGAGATGTTCAGCTTCTTATTAGTTAAGTACCTTAGTTACTTAGTAGTTAAGTACTTAGTTGTGATTTCTGTGTTTCGCGATGGGTTTTCGAAGTCGGGAGTGAAATATGGCCATTATCCGATTCGTTTGAGTAAAAGTGAGTGATTTGAGTTCGCTGAAGTGGCTCCACACTAAAACGTCGACTCAATAAATCCAGTTCATTCTCAGGTAAGAGACCGTAAATGTTGATATGTTACTTCATATCGTCTAGTTGTACAATAAGTTACGTTTGATTTCGTATGGAAACAAAACTGTTTGTTATGCCGTAGAAGTGAGCGATTCTGACGCACCTCATCTGCCGAGATCGGCTTCCATCCTGGTTTTTCAGGTCGTATTTTTTGCGATTTTGGGATGACAGGTGCGACATTTTAACAGATTATTCATCTCCTCCAGAGTAACATCAAGTTACAATTTCAATGAACATCAAGAAGGAACTTTATATCACTGTAGGCATGCAGTTCAACTAGTTAATTGAGATTTTTGGATGAAAGGATGGTGAGTGAAGGGTTGACGTTTTGACGGAAGATTTGTGTTTTCTTTGCAGTTTCTTGTCATTGTGAGCAATTTTCTTCCGCTGAAACTTGTTCCTTCTTGGCCCTTTTGCTACGGAATTCTTCTAATATGGAAGGTGTGTTCCTGAATCTCTGAATTTAGAACTCTTTAGAGCCAAAAAAGTTTGTCTTTTTCCGGATATTGGCTACTTTTGCTTCTGAGCCTACCAAGGTAGTCGAAGCTTTGTTTTCACGATTAAAAAAAGAAGATAAAAAAAAAAATATTAAAAAAAAGTACTCCAACATCAAATTTTCTACTCGCCTTTGGTTTATTATTTTCAATAATAAACCTTTGGAATCGACCAAGAAAAAAATTTTTAACCCGCCCTGAAAATTTTTTGGTTTACGTTTCAAGTTACGTAGAATCCAAAAATCGAATAAAAAATTTTCTGTCCGTCCGCCGTACGCGGCACTTAGTTACCTTGAACTGATCTTGATAAAATTTGGTATATGGGCTTCATTTGGGGTCTAGTTGTGCTCCGAAGCTTTTGGTTGATGTAGGTCACTTCTAAGGGGTTAAAAATAGGGGTTGAAAATTTGAAAACGCCCTAACTCAAAAAATTTAGAAATAAAGGTATTGTTTTTACATCAATTTGAGATAGTATTGAATTTTTAGAGACCACGCGGAGCTCTGTAGGACAAACCGTTCGCTCCCTACGATAACTTAAGGGTTGTACTTACAATAAATCAGAAACACGAGTGTGAATCGCCTGAGAGGACTAATCTCCGTTCAAATTTTAGCTGACCGAAATGCGATCGATGTTTTTCTTCATGTTGGTTGGTGTTAACAATGGCAAAGCCGTTTTTTCTTTGCAGATGAATAATCTGTATGGAAAAATAATAAACCTTTGTGTAATAATTTGCAGTATTTTACATTTCAGACCTTCCTGAACAATTTTGATTCCGTGTCTGTCTGTCTGTCATGAAATCTTTACAGCCATAACATTTACAATTAGCATCCGATTTCGATTACATTTTCAGGGATTGTGTGGTTTGGCGTGTAGATGGTGCCCTATGAAAATCATCACCCCCGGATTGATAGTAGCCGCTAGGCATGCGCAAACGTGAAATTCTTGCCACAGCCATAACTTCTACATTTCTCACCCTATTTCGATGAAATTTTCAAGGAATATGAGGATTGGGGTTTAGATGGTCCCCTACGAGGGTAGTGCAAGGCACTTAGAGACTGATGTTTTGAGACTAAACACCACGGGTCATCTGTACAATCGGGTTATGGATACGAGGAAGCTAGGTGCCACACCTACTTGGCAAATTCTTTTATTCTGTGCTGAATCGAATGGTTGAAGGCTCCTTGGTAATAGAAGTAGGCGAATTGACGCTAGCTCCTGAACTTTGAACATGTGCGATTTATTTTGTCATATTATTGTCGTGTAGATGGTTCCCAAAGAAAACCATGCCACCTCGGTTTGAAAGAAGCCTGTGCCCATGCACAAAAGTAAAAACTTTGTAAGTCATAACTTCTACATTTTCACCCGATTTCGATGAAATTTTTAGGGACTGTGCGGATTGGCTTGTAGATGGTCTCCTAGGAAATCATGGCCCTCAAATAGACCTCGCGCACGCGCAAACGTAAAATCCTTGTAACAGCCATAACTTCTACATTTTTCATCTGAATTTGATGAAGTTTTCCAGGATTGTTCAGTAGCCATTGCGCATGCGCAAATGTGAATTCCTTGTCACAGCCATAACTTCTACATTTTCTACCCGAATTCGATGAAATTTTCAGAGATTGTGTTGGGAGCTGTGTAGATGGTCCCCTATGAGGGTAGTGCAAGATACTTGGAGATTGATGTTTTGAGATTAGCTACTATACATTGGACCATTTAAATAATAGGATTGAGGAAACGAGGAAGCTATGTGCCACACCTTCTCGTCAGACGTTTTATCTTTACTTTGTTTTCGCTATTGGGATAGAAAAGATAAATTATTCCAAAATGTTTTGTTTTGTTTATTCAAACTTATTGTCAAATTTTGATGTTATTTTCAGAAATTGGGCGAATTTTCCAAACATGTAATTTAGACTTGGAGGTTGGTTCTGCGTTGTGACTAATTGAGATCCTCCTATGTATGATGGAATCGCACCCAAACAATCATGTTATGAACACAAGGGAGCAATGCCCCACCCGCCAGATCTTCCTCTCTCTATGAATAAACGGACGATGAATGTTGGTCGAATAGGACAAACCCAATAGGGCTAAGAGACGGTCTGAATGATATCTTCCCCGTTTCATCCATCCCACGGATAACACAAGCCATACAGAAGACGACGTTGACACCACCAGGTTGACCTACATGCGCCATATAACAGAAAACCCATTAAAAAGTCACTCCAACTTGACAAGCACAAATAATACTCGGGCTATTTCCTATTCTTGAAGTACTGAGTTTTTTATGCCTCGCAGTTTGTTCATTTCACTGAATAAATATTAAACTACGGAACGGCGGAGGCAGAGATGGTAGGAAGAAGCAAGAGGCAGAAATAAAATATAAAACCCCTTTTATTGGGAAGGCGAATTCTTGAGTTAATCCGTTTTACTCATTAGAGATAATTCCCCGCTCAAGTTTTTCGCCGAGGAAAAAAATTCTCTCGCTACACACTTTTTAATATCAATTACCGTCGTATTTTAATAAAATCATTCTCTGAAACGGGAATTTAACTCGGTTCATAATATTACATTTTTATGAGCTTAAATTTGAAAAATTTCAAGGAAGCTTACGTGTTCTAATTATGTTCTCATTCAGTAGCTTCTTATCGTCTACCTTATCGCTTTCATGGACATGACGATTACCAGTATCAAATCTGAACTGCTCGAACGTATTAAATAAACACTAAACGTGAAAAACTGGAGTTTTTGAAAATTGGGTCTAGTTGTGCCGCGAAGCTTTTGGTTGATGTAGGTCACTTCTAAGGGGTGGAAATTAAGGGTTGAAATTTTCAAGAGTGCCCTAGCTCGAAAACTCTCGAAATAAGGGTATCGTTTTTTCACCAATTGTAAATAGTATTGAATTTTTAAAAATTTTTGAGACCACCCGGAGCTCTGTAGGACAAACCGTTCGGTCCCTACGAGTACTTGAAGGTTTTCCTTCGATAAAACAGAATCATGAGTGTGAATCGTAAAGAGGTCTAATCTCCATTCAAATTTTATCGGACTAAAATGCGATCGCTGTTCATTTCTTCGATTTGTATACAGTTTTGCCTCCTGCGTAACCAGTAATCAAATTTCCATATGAAGCTTTCTATTTTTCCAATCGAGTGTGAAGCGTTTAGTTCTTTCTAATAAACTTGATTGTGAAGGTGTGAAGCCAGTATGGTGTGGTAGGTAGTATCCTAGCTGGTAGGTAAAAAAAAGTTGGTAGGTAAAAAAAATGTTGGTGGGTAAAAAACGCTGCAAATCATTGCTCAAAGGCTTCTTCACTCTTCAGATCACTGATCTGCTGAGTGAGCTCCGAAGCCATTTTCAATCCTATTGAATGGAAGTGCTCTTCCAGGCGTCTCCAGTATTCGAGGAAATCTTCTTCACTCCTCAGATCACTGATCAGCTGAGTGAGCTCCGAAGCCATTTTCAATCCTATTGAACGCAGGAAGCTGAAATTTGAGAGGGAAGGTCAAGGGAGAATACAGATGGTGGTAGGTGCTATTGATGGTGAACCAGTGATCTACACCGAAGGGTGATCTATACAGAAAATAATAAACCTTTGAGCAATGATTTGCAGCGTTTTTCACCAATTTTGGTTTATTATTTTCAATAATGAACCTTTGGAATCGACCAAGAAAAAAAATTTTTTAACACCCCCTCAAAATTTGATGGTTTACGTTTCAAGGTACGTAGAATCCAAAAATCGAATAAAAATTTGGCCGTCCGCCGTACGCCGTACGCGGCACTTTTCCCACTTAGCATTGACCGATTTTGATGAAATTTGGTATGTAGGCTCCATTTGGGGTGTAGTTGTGCCCCGAAAATTTTGGTTGATGTAGGTCACTTCTAAGGGTTCAAAAATGAATTTTGAAATTTTGAAAACGCCCTGACTCAGAAAATTTTGATATAAAGGTGTTGTTTTTCCTTCAATTTAAGATTCCTTAGTATTTTTAGAATTTTTTGAGACCACGCGGAGCTCTGTAGGACAACCCGTTCGCTCCCTACGAGAATTTAAGGGTTGGACGTACGATAAATCAGAAACACGAGTGTGAATCGCAAAAGAGGCCTAATCTCCGTTCAAATTAAAGCTGACCGAAATGCGATCGATGTTTTTCTTCATGTTGGGTGATTGGTGGCTTTGTAAACGAGTGATATATAGAAAAATAATAAAACATTGTGTAATAATTTGTGCGTTTTTCAACTCGGTTCGAGAAAAACCGGACGTTCAGATCGTATGAAATTGGGACTTGCAGAGTCTGTGAGGTGAGGAACACCGAAGGAATGATCGTTTTTCGCATTTTCCTCAACCAATTTTATCCTCTTTTAATTCGTTCACGGCAAATTTCTTGTGCTTCGATTCACTAGGGGCATCAGGTATTGACATCTTAAATTTCTAATTTTATTTACCAAAAATTTAATGTCAATAGCTGATGCTACCTACTAGATACCTTAAAAACAGAAAGTATGGCGATAACCGCATAGAAATCGGCAAAAACTGAACGACCAAGAGCCGAAAAACTGTAAAATGCAACAAAGATGATGGAAGAGGGGACGAAAGGGTGTGTTTTCAAGGTATTGATCCTGAATAGTGTTGAGTATGGAAGTTTCTTCATTACATGTTCATTATACAGCATTTGATATAATCTGATAGGTATTGGTTCGGTTTCCCCTTAACCAAAAATTATTGTGAAGCTCTTATTTATGCCCTAACCTTAGTTTCGTAGACAAAAGTTTTCGAATGGCTTTTGTAGAAGTGAACATCATTCACAATTTCCACGAAATTAATTAATTGCCAAGTTGAGTGGATTTTGTTATGGGAACATTATAGTGTCAAAATAGAGCTGAAGGTACATGAAGGAAATCACAGCTGATGATTACTCTGTAGGTGGAAGAGTACTTGGATCTGATTGATGGAGTGTGATACGAATTCTTGCTGGATACGAGTTTCCTTCACTGCATGGACCTGATTGATGCACTTTCTCGACAGATGAGATTCAAGTTCTTTTCACATACATTATCTGGTATACCTTCAGCTCAAGTTTGACTGATGATCATCTCTCATGCACTAATAAACTATTAGACTGCACATGGTTTCCCAACCAGAACTAAGTTACTGATCACTAATTGGCACAACTTCAAACTGTTGATGCTTGAGCCGAGTTTGATCGACTATACCCCTAGCAGCTGCTTTTGTCACAGACCGATGAGGATGACTGAACTCTTCTCACCTTTGGTCACCTGATGACATTCAATTTCCAAGAGGAAACAATGTAAATAGGCCAATAGGTCCAATCGATATTCGCGAGAGCTCGCTGACCGCTCCTGCCGCCCCACCAACTTCCTCCTCTTCCTCTTCACACTTCGCCCACTCAATCTCCGGATACAGTATTTATAGCTAACACCCAACTCACCCCGGCGCCATCTGTATTTCACGCCCACCAACGGTAGCTCGTTAAGTTCGTTTCGCAGTTAATCGGGTTTTCGACTAATGAGCAAACAACAAGATTACCAACTTAACCTGAGCTTCCGACATTTCAAAACTATAGAAATAGTGCCACATTAATCATCAATACAAGAGTAATGAGTAGGAGCGGTCATTCCTAGGAATGAACCAAGCTGGGACTTTGCCAGATGAGCGAGCAAGTAAGCTGGACTGTAAAAACCCTCTCAAGAATGAATGAAATAAGGGAAAATGACGAAGAAGGATGGGAGTCAATTGAAAAATAATGTGGAGAAATGGAAGCAGTCATTACAGTGTATACCAAGCTGAGACTTCGCCTGATGAGCCAGCAAGTAAGCTGGGCTGTAAAAACGCCCTCAAGAATGGACGAGTTGAGGGCAAATGACGAAGAAAGAAGGGAGTCATTTGACAAATGCGAAGAAGTAGAAGCAGTCATCACAGTGTATACCAAGCTGGGACTTCGCTGAGAGCCACCAAGTAAGCTGGACTGTAAACACTCCCTCAAGAATGAACGAGTAAGCAAAGACGAAGAAGGGAGGGAGTCAATAGACAAATGCGAAGAAGTGAAAGCAGTCAAAACAGTGTATACCAAGCTGAGACTTCGCCTGAGAGCCACCAAGTAAGCTGGGCTGTAAAAACCCCTTCAAGACTTCAGTAAACACTCCCTCAAGAATGGACGAGTTAAGGGCAAATGACGAAGAAGGAAGGGAGTCAATTGACAAATGCGAAGAAGTAGAAAGCAGTCATCACAGTGTATACCAAGCTGAGACTTCGCCTGATGAGCCAGAAAATGAGGAATAGGGATTGCTTATATGAATGCAAATCCCACGATTATGGGCGAGTTAAGAGCAAAAGACGAAGAAGGAAGGGATCAATCGAGCAATAGTATCAAATTAGTAGAGCTTAGTGGATAGTAATGATTATTTGGAATACCAAGCTGGACGAAAGCCCCTGAAAAGTGGATAAAATTCGACGAGATCAACCTTCAAAACAGTTAACCACAGTTAACCAGTGTGTTGAAGAACGAGTCAATGTTTGACTCTGAATTGAGTCGGGTCCATTGCGCTCAGAATTATTGAGATCTTAATTGACGGAGAAGTAATGTATTGACTAAAAACGCATTACTTGTATTAATTAATATTTATTTAATTTTCCAAAAGGAAACTACGTTTACCTCACTATAACTTTTCTTAATCTTGAGGGTTGGTTAATGAAAAAGAAAACGCGCTGTTAGGCCTCAGTTCGAGCAATCATCGCCCACATTGTGAGTGAATGGTCGAAAAAATCGGAGAGTGTTTGCTCTCCCGACCAGATGTTTGTTATTGACCCACCTCGCCGTCGGATTACTACGCCTAACTTTTCATCTCCTGTTGCTCTGATTCCTTCCTGGAGATGCCTGAAGATGACTAACATCGTTCAACGAAACAAAGTTCAGTCCGTAACGGAAAATTGGTTCTCCGAGGCCTCCGGGAAATCACATACGACTACTATAAATCGATAGGGCGGCCTTGAGTGGCGAAAGGAGGTCTTAGCTCAACCGCCCCACCTATCAATAATGGACAGCTATCGAGCCATTTGCTCAGAAATACTATCCCTTCACTGTCGCCTCTTCGGCTGTTTTGTTTCGAGGATTCTTCCAGGAAAGACTAGTTTGGGGTTTTGTCAATCAGAGACGAGTACGTGGAGGGCGCTTCCTCTTCCTCATGACGTCACGACCATTTTGACTCGTGTTTCTTCTCGAATTATTAAATGGACCATTCATTGGAATCCGTCGTCCAACTGCCACGACACAAACGTTAGAACTAGCTGGGACTTGTAGGCAGCATAATAAATGCTTAGTTGAGTCGAGTACATAATTTTGCTTCCGAGTCTACCAAGGAATTTTTTTTCACTTTTCAATATTGAAAAAACGCTGCAAATTATTACACAAAGGCGTATTATTTTTCTATATAGATCACTCGTCTACAAAAAACACGGCTTTGCTATTGTCACCATCAACCAACCGTAGGTACTACCTATCTACCACATTAATTCTTCACAATCAAGTTTATTCGGAAGAAATAAACGCTTCACACTCAGCTCGAAGAAACAGGGATTATTAGGAATTATTATTATACCCTATTAGGAAATTCGATTACTGGTTGCTAAGGACGCATAACTGAATACAACTCAAAGAAACGAATCGCATTTTGGTCAGCTAAAATTAGGCCTCTTTTGCAATTCACGCTCATGTTTCTGATTTATTGTAAGTCTGACCCTTAAGTTCTCGTCCTACGGAGCTTCTCGTGGTCTCAAAAAATTCTAAAAGTTCAATACTATTTGAAATTGGTGAAAAAACTATATCTTTATTTCGAGTTTTTGAGCGAGGGCACTATTCAGCATTTCAACTAGACCCCAAATGGAGCCCATTTACCGAATTTCATCAAAGTCGGTCCATGGGAACTAAGGAAAGTGCCGCGTACGGCACCTACAAATTTTGAGGGGGGTTAATTTTTTTTTTTTTTTTGGTCGATTCCAAAGATTCATTATTGAAAACAATAAACCAAAAAATTCTCCAAGATTGAAATTTTCACTCTCGTTTTACGTCTTAGGCCTTCCTGAACAGTAAATTGAAGAGGTTTCTTTCAAACGGGCTTATATCCATTTTTTACGCTTTTATTTTTTACGGATTCTGAATCTTTGGGATAAGGCCTATCTCATCACGAGTTGAATTCCTTCCGAAACGGATTAAAAGCTTGCTAAAAATCGGGTTTGCCGATGTTTTTGTTGTTTAAAATTCGGTTTTAGGATTCTAAGTACATTTCTTGAAACGTAAACCATCAAATTTTAAAGGGGGGTTAGAATATTTTTTCTTGCTCGATTCCAAAGACTAGTTATTGAAAATACTGGGTAAACCAGTAAAAGGAAATTAAAATGAGATTTCACCTTCACACAACCAAACACTCGTTTTTTTTGTGTTTTTATTTCAAAGTGGTTTATATTCATCTTTTTTTTTAAGATAGGCCGAAAAGAAATTACAAAAATGTGTCAAAATTTCACCATTTGGTCTTACAATCACAAGTCCTATGAACAAATTATTTGGAAAATTTGGGAACCTTACTTCCTTCGCCATAAAATTAGTTTTTCTCAATTTCCCACGAAACATTCTAAGTGGATATAAGCCCGTTTGAAAGAAAACTCCTCAATTTTGGTGCCGTGTCTGCCTGTCTGTATGATAGTGTGTCATTAAATCCTTATATCGGGGAAAACTAGATGAAGTTATAGTACGATTTTGCTGAGATAATCAGGGATTTTGCGAATTGTCCTGATAATGTATGTTCGAGTTTTCAATAAATTCCCATAACAAATCTTTTTTGTTTTGTTTTATGTTAATTCGTGTACTTTGATTGTGTTAATATGGTTTTGATTATGAATTATATTGAGCTGAAGTTCGCGGAGCTGACGAAAAGTAGTTTGCATTGATTCTCGTTCTTCAGATGTAGGTACCAGGATTGTTGCTTGTGAAATTTACTTACCTGAAGTTCACAGTACTGACTATAAGTTTACCACTCAATCATCATTTTGTCTGTGATAAGATTGTTGTAAGACTGACGTCATGATGACTATTTCGAACGATTTCTACTTTTCCCGGAGTTCTGTTTGGGACCGCCCTCTATATCTCAGAAAAGCGCCAAAGCGGTCAGCCTCCACCAGTCGCCATTGTACTGGTGACACTTGACGAAACGAGGTTCTCCCGTTTTCTGAAATCCCCGGGGATGGTTTCGCCGAGGATTTCAAACCGACGGAGTTTGCTTGAAATCTCGGTGATAAGACCGGGTGAGGCAACATTTGCTGAGGGCGGCAGACGAGTCACTTCAACAGGGGATTTGGAAGCTCGTGGCGTTGAGAACTCGAGAGGCCCCCCGAAGGCAATTAACTAGGAGGAAATCCAAACCAGTTGTTAGTCCCAACATTCGCCGCCCTTTCAAAGGAGGACGCTCGTTCTGATTAGAATCAACCTTCCGTCAGCCCGAGGATCACCCTGAGGCACACCTTTGGCGAACGAATGATTTCGTTTTAACCATCCATTTGCAAAATTGGCCAAAATATTGTATGGCGTTGGGGAATTAACAAGTTTCCTGGTTTTAACTTTTTCTGGAGATAAATGTAATTATTTCTTCAATAAAAGTAAATATGAAGCCAAAGGCCATGACGAAAACTTCCTTGATTGTTGATAGTAACACGATTAAGAATAATTACGTTAACAACAATACAAGGTGCCACCCTTTCGGGCGCACCACCGGGCAGGGTTCGATTTTACTACTAGTAGGGGCAAACTGTTGCACAAACTGTTGGACAAACTTTTGCCCTATGACGTCATTGGACGTTTTTATGCGTACAGGAGCGAATCGGACCCACCAATTCCTATCTTTTTTCTCTCCTGCACCTACCTACCTACTACTCGCTGACGAATCGTCCCCCAGCCTAAAGCTAAAAATCTACTGTGACATCGGTAGTAGGTACCCATAAAAACATCCAATGACGTCATAGGGCAAACGAAAAGGTACAGTTTGCCCCTACTACTACTAATTAGCAAAAAAACTGTTTCATAACAATTTTGCTTCCGAGTCTACCAAGGGAGAGAAAAAACTATTCCAAAATCAAAATTTCCACTCGCGTTTTACGTTTCAGACCTTCCTGAACAATTTTGGTTCCATGTCTGTCTATCCGTCTGTCTGTCTGTCATGAAATCCATGCCACATCCATAACTTCTACAATTCTCATCAGTGTTTTCGACCTTACATCACTAAAATAGCCATAACTCCATTAATTGATGAAGTAAATTCAAATTTGTATATCATTGGAAAGAGCGTCAAATTTTCTATCTCCCTGATGGGTTTTTAGAAAATTTAAAATGAAACAAATGGGTGTAAAATAAGCCAAAAGTAAAACAGATCAGTTTAACCAGCTGGTTAGCGATAAAACTGTTTCACTCGATGTAATTTATTTATTACTTTAGGCAAGAAATAGTGATTTCCCCCCTCCCCTCACCATTATCCACCATAACATTTCTAGCGGCATGGGAGCCTCGAATCTGAAGAGCATTTTAAAATCCATGATCTACGATAGGTACCCAACATGCGAATTCGAGTTCACCCCCCCCCCCCCAGGGCCAACACCACCAGTGGTGCCAGTCTGGCACCAAGCGGAAATACGTCGTAACATTGAACTTTCATCTGTTAGTTTTGGTAGGCAGTCCGTCGAAGTTCACATCCGTATTCAAGGTGAAACACAAAAAAAAAAAAGACACGAAATAAGCGGTTTATGACATCATGGCACCATGTCCTGGCACCATGGTGGTACAGAGAATAATTCATGAAAGTCCGGAGGTATAATGAGAATTTTTCCTCAATTTCAAAGCTTGGGTACCTACAATTAGTAAGCAGTAAAGGAACCGAAATATTGAAAAATCGGATATTTTGTGAATATTATCCCCCCACTCACCCCCTCCCCTTGCGAATTTTGGTACTCTGGTAAAATCATGTACAACTCGGAAGTTATTTGAGTCAAACAAAAAAAGAAACACGCAAATCGGTTGGAAATTGAGGCCTGGGCAGAGTTTACAAGATTACGCACGCAAACGCACGTTTTTTAAGCATTAACCCTCCTTTCCCCCTCTTAAAAAGCAAAATTCTAAATTCTGGCGCCGTAGTGCACAACTGGATAGCTTTCCGCGTCGAACTAAACAAGAACCAGGAAAATCGGTTGAGAACTTAGGCCTGGGCAGAGTACACAAGTTTATGCACGCAAACGCACGTTTTTTGAGCATTAACCCCCCCTTGAAAGGCAAAATTCGAAATTCCAAAATTATACAGGAAGGTCTGAAACGTGGAAATTTCGATTTTGAAGAATTTTTTTTTTTCAACCGTGAAAAGTGAAAACAAAACTTCCGCTACCTTGGTAGACTCGGAAGCAAAATTTTAACTTCCAAAGTCAATTTATGGATCAAAAACCTCGTCGTCGAGTTTGTTTAGTCATTGTTTAGTTGTTTGTTTTTTGTTGCAGCATTTGTTGATTTATAGAACCATTATTTGTACTGTATAATCACGTTTATGACCATCATATTGTTAAATGAGTCTACTCGCATGTGTCTCCATCGTCCCCTCTCGTTGACCTTTAGAGCTGAGTAACTAATTCGAATTATACGTCCCGCTGATTGTTGTAGGTCGCTATTGTAGTTCTCTAACCGCCGTCTGATTCGATAACCGGCTGCCACGGGTGGTTGCGGATGGTTGAATACACCCTCAGCCTGTTGCCTGCAGTAGTACAGACAAGATGACTTAGATATACGGCATTAGTTAGCCAGTTAGGACTCGGATTGATATTGTTGTATTGAAGCTCGAATTGTTGTAAGATAGGATTTAAAATTTTCTGTTCGCAAATTCAATGTATTGTTAAGTTCTTTACTCTGGGGTGGGGGCAATTAGCCTATGTGCCATTCTTACCAATTCCAATTTTTAAAAAATTCAAGAAATTATTCAGATGAAAATTAGGCTTTAAACAGAAATGAAACTACTGAATAACTTTCGCTGGCTGTTTTTTCGGCTTATTCGTTACCCAAGTGCCTAACAATGCCTTTTACAGATAAATAACTCGGTTTTCATATTTCAATTCTCAAAATTTAAATCGGTGGCCCACTCACGTTGATGGAGTTCACACAGGTCGTGAACTCCGAAATGTTGAAAATGCGAGTATGGGTTGGTAGGTTGAATTTCCTCCTCCAGGGGTAGAGAGACGACAGCAACCAACAATTTTGAATAAGATGATGAACGACAAGCACAACTTTTCAATTTAACTAAGTTTTTTTTCCATTGAGTAGGAGGTCTTAAATGAGTTGATATACAAACTCCTTCCACTGCGACCAACAAGATCTATTGTGGAGTGCCTCCAGGCTATGTTAGCCCACTAAGAAGGGTTTACTGAACACCCCTTCTTCCCACTTTTTGGCAAAGCAGAGAAGATCGGTGTATGCCACCTTAAAGATGGTGTCAGGAGCTAAGACATCACTTCCGAGGATTGTGTATCTAGCTCGACCCAGTGCTTCACAGTGGCATATGATGTGTTCGGCATGTCGCAGAAGCGGCAGATGTCCGTTGTTAGTTTGCCTATCTTCTTTAGGTGATAGCGAAGTGGGCCTGTTAGCAGACCCACAAGAATTCTGACGTCCTTCTTAGGCATAGCTATACTTTCTTTAGCCCGTTTCTTAGAGAACGTCACAAATAGTTTTGCCTGGCTCAGGCCTGGAAGGTTCTGCCAGTATTCTACTCGCTCATTTCTTTCCCAGTTGTTAACCACATTCTGTATTTAACTAAGTTAGACTTGGGTAATGAGGTGATGCGTGAATGTGGTCGTTCGCATCCAGCACTCAACTCTCTTGTAGGGAAGAAGCGAGCGTCTCCATCCCCCCCCCCCCTCTTCCTTGGTCATCATAGATGAAAAAGTCTGCCAAGTGGGTGTGGCACATAGCTTCCTCGTATCCATAACCCGACTGTATAGATAATCCGATGCTTAACCCGCACAAACCCTGAAGATTTCATCGAATTCGAGAAGAAAATATAGAAAATATGACAGTTACAAGGAAATTCAAGTTTGCGCATGCGCACTGGTTACTATCAGCCCGGGGACGATGATTTTCATGGGGGACCATCAACATCTCAATCCGCACAATCTCTGAAAACTACTTCTGGATCGGATGGAAAATGTGGTAGTAATGGTTGTTACAATGATTTTAAATTTGCGCATGCTTTTCGAAGAGGATTTTCTACACGCCAATTTGAACAATGTCTGAAAAATTCATCAAAGATACTGTTGTGCCGTAAACGGGCTCTCATGGAGTGTACAATGAAATGTAACGTTACTAGATGGATTTTTAAAAAAATATTCAGTTGCAATAATCCGGGATTAGACAAACAATGAACCAAAATTATTTAAAAGCTCAGAAACGCAAAATGCGAGTAGACATTTCGATTTGGGAGGACCCAACTTTATTTTACATGCTGCACAAATACAGTGCTTTACTTTCGGTTGGAAGGTAGGCAGATTTTACCCCTAGATTCCACAATAAACATCTCCTGCACAGGCCGAGTAAAACACGTTATACTTCACTGGAGGAGGAGCAAAGATTTGATTCCGCGTGAAACCAATTTATTCAGCTTAAAGATTAGGCGACTAACAAAGTTTGGAGCGATTTTCAAGCCCCATTGGGCGGGTCGGGTTGAGGAAGGTCTTTGAAGTGTAATTAGTCCTTCGGTCCATGGGATGACCCGTTCCGACCTCTTCCGACGAGGAATTTAGGATTTTTCCTCGCCAGAAGCAAACCAACGTCGAGTGAATCAACGGGGTTGGTAGTAAAGTAGTAAGTAATAAATCAGCTACTTCTTTGCTGCTCCATGGCAGCTTGGACATGGAGCAGACCTGGCGGGCTAAGAAAAGAAAGTGTGACATAGATGACTTACGGCAAGCGGTGTCAGAGCTATAAGGAGTGGCGCCCAGCAACGTCAGGGTGATGCACGGAGTTGCTCGAGTTGGGCATCTTGGTAGGCATACTCCGTGGTATCACCACCCGTGTCCTGCTCGACTCATATTTGAACTGGTGGTCTTTTTTATAGAGGCACTTCCCTTCATCTTCTCTCTCACCCCCTCCTCATTCATCTTCCCTCATCCCTTGGGCCCGCGTCGGGTGAGTCCTGGGCGTCCTCCCCATTAACACGTTCGCTGCGTCACCCAAAAAGTGAACTTCCCATGGGCCTAAAAGGAAATTTGCAGACCCCAATGCTCATATGTGGTTTTTCCAGTAGTGCTAGTCATATATAAACGGAATCCGTAAAAGTAATTAGACTTTTCTAAAATTTCAATTTATGATTACCTGTCCATCAAACGCCCCTGGCGAGCAATTTTTCTTAAATCTTCGATAGGGGGGTGTTCGCGTCTAGACTTGACAAAAGCCTTACTGTATTGCGGATTGCCTACTTCCCACCCCTATCACTAATAAAGCTCGTATAGGGGAGGACATTTTTTTTATCGGCCTAAATATTATGTAAGCCTGTTCCCAAGGAGTTGGGCACAAAAGCATAATGTTGAAGTATATTAGAAAAATGTTTGGATTATAATGAGAAATGATGAATTTATCAGGGAAAAGCGATATTATTTATAAAGACATCGGTTACTGACAGACAGAGAGAGAAGTTGACAAAAATTGCATATTATTAGTGTATTCATCGTTGAAATATTGTTTATGGCAGTTGCAGGTGAAAAACATTGCTTCTTATTATTTTCATTCGTTCGGGTTAGCGTGACGATTTGCGGAAGTCGCCATTTATTCACGTACGGATAAAATATATCGCTATTTTCATTTTTTCTTCGGAAATTCATTCGATCAGATTCGACTCGTTACCGCCCAAACGGCTAGTTGAAGAGACTCTTCAGCCCCTCGCCTCCTTATTCCTTCGTCGAGCCGTTTTTTATTCAATTTTCCCTCCCACCCACTTCCGCTTCTGACTCATATTTGAATAATCGATGTCCCCGTTGCGATTGGCTCAACTGAATCGTTTGAACTCAAACCTGTCGAATACCGAAGGAACCTCATTTTTCGAAGATAGGTGGTAGTTTTGGGCGGATCATCGATAAATCGTCTACGTTTTGGTGTAGCGATTTGGCCTAAATAGGTACCTATCTATATTTATTTAAAACACATGAACTGAGAGATCTTTATTGTTTACTTCCAACAACCCACCAAAAAGGCGAAAGGGAATATTGCAATCATCTTATTTAAAATGGGCCTGATCACCGACTTTGTTGGCACTTATTGTGGTGGTCTTGGAAAAACGTCTCTGAGCTCACGATGACCGTGAGACTGAAATGGCAATATCCGTTTTGTATTCATGTTGAATAAAACAAGGATTTACCAAGAAGAGGAGTCATCATTTAAGTTGAAGTACCAAGGCTTTTCGAAAAACTCGCATAGTTTTTCGGATGCTGACTGGTTATTGAATCAGTTCAGTCGATCTTTAACGTGATGGATTTTGTTAAATGTACAGCATCTTAAAGAGTAGACAACGAGAGCCGTTATATTATCATTTTGGTGGCTTCGTCAGTTTTTATATTACCAAGTAAGTTCATGTGACTTGGGATTCATTGTTTAGTTGATGAACATACTAATGCAAGACCCAATACGAGGATTGAAGGCTTCACTTTCCACTGAAGGGTGACACTGGTTATTGTACCAGTTCTACCGATCCTCAATCGCGTTGGATTTAGTGAAAATACTGTACCTTACAAAGTGGATAGCCAGAGCCGTCTGATATTATAATTTTGACGACTTCGTCGGCTTCTAGGTTCTCAAGTAAGTTTTCGTGACCAAGAATCCATACTTTTTTTGGTGAACCCAATAGAGCCCATCCCAGGATGGAATACGAGGATTGGAAGCTACACTTTCCATCAAAGGGTGGCTGGTTATTGTACCAGTTCTGCCAATCCTCAATCGCTTTGGATTTTGTTAAATATACACCTTCCACTGAATTGATAGCAACTGCCAGCTGGTATTCTATTTTTGGCTGCTTCGTCGGCTTCTAGATTCCCAAATAAGTTTTCGTGACCTGGGATCCAAGCATTGTTTGGTAAACCCAATAGAGCCCATCCAAGGATCCAATACGAGGATTGGAAGCTTCACTTTCCTCTATAGGGTGACTGGTAATTGCACCAGTTCTACTGATCCTCAATCATTTTGGATTTAGTTAAATTTACAGCACCTTACAAAGTGGATAGCCATAGCCGTCTGATATTATAATTTAGGTGACTTCGTCGGCTTCTAGGTTCCCAATTAAGTTTCTGTGACCTGGGATCCATACATAGTTTGGTGAACCCAATAGTGCCCATCCCAAGATCCAATACAAGGATTACAGGATACACTTACCTCTAAAATGTGACTGGTTATTGTAACAGTTCTACCGATCCTTTATCGCGTTAGATTTTGTTAAATATACACCTTCCACAGAATGGATAGCAACAGCCAACTGGTATTACATTTTTGGCGGCTTCGTCGGCTTCTAGGTTTCCAAGTTAGTTTTCGTGATCTGAGTTCCATACATTGTTTGGGCAAAGAAACCAATAGTGCCCACTGCCCATCCCAATACCACGGGAGGGGGAGCCCCAGGCTACCGATACAATGACTTTGTCGAAGTATCACTTGCCTGCCCCCCAAATGAGGTAGGATTCGCGGGGGTCGTGGTTTATACTGCCCTGGGAAACGAACTTCATCTGTATCCCCGGGAAGGGATCCATGTGTCATGGCCAGTGTCATGGCTGGGATACAGTGCCATGGCTGGGATACAGTGTCATGGCCAGCGAGGATGGCCCTGATACATGGAACCCGACATGTGAGTTTTGTGGATTGTCAAAAACTACGGTGCCGACCTGCATAGTCAGTAGTGCGAGCTAGACGTGCGCCTCAACCTGTAGGTTATCACAGGGACTTGCAAATATGCAAGGACATTGATTGTGTCAACAACCCCTCCCAGGAGGAGGTTTTCTCTTGCTGCTTGCAGCAAGGGGGGAGACTATAGAATCGCAAGACCCCAGGAATCCTCAATCGACCTTCACTCTGGAGGAAGAATAGTAGACATCCTTGCCCATCCCAAAATCCAATACGAGGATACGATGATTGGAGGCTACACTTCTAAAGGGTGACAGGTTATTTTACCAGTTCTGCCAATCCTTAATCCTTACAAGGTGGATAGCAAGAGCCGTCTGATATTATAATTCACATTCTTCAACTTCCAAGTTCCCAAGTAAGTTTTCGTGACCTGGGATCCATACATAGGTGCGCCTTGAGGAGTCATCTCCTCCTCGTGTTATTCAGAGTTAAGCCTTAAGCCATAAGCCTTAGTTAGGTCAAGGCCAGATTCATCCTCCAAGTCGAGGAGGGTCTCAAGGAAGCCTTAGAGGCCTAACGGCTCCTTAAGCTATTCATGGTATATTTCGAGTCGAGGAAGGGGCTTCGAGCTTCCTCAACCCAAGGGAGGCGAAAAGGTACCTTGAGGAGAGATTTTCTTCACTTTCTATCTGTTATCAAAAGGTTGCGCGTCGTTTTCTCATATTTTTTTAAGATTTTGACTAACGGAAAGATAGATTTTGAAGATTGGAAATGATTGGAAGATATTGAAGAATCTCTGCGGGATCAAGAAAACCCACTGGAGGTAAATACCAAGTAGTTATGATAATAAAGACGGCGATGGTAATAAAGATTCCATTTTATTTTATTATGTGCTAAAGAAACCGTGATTAACGTGCTGCTGCCTATACTCTTCCTCTCAGTCAGCATTGCGAATGGGAGAGGACCCCCAATTCCGTCAATGCTAGGAAAATGTGTTTCGCTGAGGTATCACTCGTCTTCCACGTACAAGGGTGATATTTTTATTTCAATACCATCTACAATACCTATACCAAATATTAAAATTCGTATTTCACGTAAGTGTATCATCATGTGTTGTTATTTATGAGTACCTACCTACATCCGTCCAATGGATAGACGACGAGAACAATCGTCATAACAAGGCACATCGTCTCGGCAAGCGCAATCATCATTCACATCAATTCCAATAACATTAATGAATTTGCATGGGCCACTTTCAGCCTCGTCAGATATTTGGCTCGGATTCTACCATATTTGCATATTTTTTCCTGAATTGTACACATTGGAGAAAGCCTTTCAAGTGGTATTGGGACAACCTCTCAGGGATAAACAGAATTTTTAAGCATTTATATAAATGATGCATAATACCACGGTTTTAGAACAATCGCATATAAATGCATATATTACCTTATGGTTAGTGAAGGCCAGAATTGTTCATTAGTTGTTCACTTTCGTTTCTGAAGTTATTAACTTTTTTTCGAGCATATCATAAACCCTTAATAATAAACATAAGATTTTTGAGCATATTTATTTGGTCATTTCATTGGGTATATTGTACCTTCTTAGGCCTCGGAAACATGTATATTTGCTTATTTTTTCCTGAGTAATTGTTCGTACTAAAAACAGCAACGGTGTGAATGGATCCTCTGTTTACTCGAGTCCAGTCGAGTCAAGGAAATAGGCGCCTTCAGGAATGACTATGAATACAGCCCTTAATGTTTAGTTAATGTGTGAGAATCAAGCGAGATTTCTATGAATCAATGAGACAACATTCTTTTCTGCTACAATCAAATTTGGAAAAGCAGCTTTCAGAGCAGTACATTCTACTTTGTCGGGTTAACTAACTGTAAAGGGCTATTCAGGGACCCTTATAAGATATGTAATTGGCGTCCCTTCTATAAGAATCCGTGAAAGTAGGAATATTACTCCATCATTACTGCGATACACTTCAGGTACAGATGTAGGTATTTGTCAAGTATTGGCTGAGGGGAGCTGTGTGACTATTTTTTTTCATTCGTTCGCTTTTTCCGAATACAAATAGCCAATTCTCGATTCACAGCGTCCCCTCACCTGCAACATGATGCAAATGGTTTATATTTTGTTAGGAGCTTTGTGCAATCATCAGAATAAACTCCAATGACTGCCGTAGCACCCACTAGTGATGGTAATGGCTTTGAAAACTCCAGTTCAATTTACCTCTCTCCAAATATTTGCACAGCTCGAAAACAACATCGACGGGAGGGAAAAGGTAAAAAGGGGGATTTTTTTCAACCTGCCGGTGGGTATTTAGACGTTATCGACGTGTGTGGGGAACACGGTTTGACCAGAGAGATCAAATGTCAAAGATCAGGGAGTCAGAGAGCGGAAGGGGGTTCGCCTGCTACAGGCTGGGATTCCACAACTTTCAACTTGAATCTATCAATCCCAGTCAGAAACTTTCCTTTTACCACTTGATAGGTCGCTTTGTGTCGACAAAGGAACTTTCTGCAAGTTGGTCGACTCAAGCGCCAGAAAAAAGAAGGATACACCAACGTAGGTCAGAGAGTCGAGTATTGGGCTGTATCTACTTGACACATCTACAAGATTTTGCTGTAGGGACACAGTTGGATTCCTGTGCAGGAAATTAATCACGGATGATGGATGGAAAGTGAACTCAAGCAGTAGACATCTGGTAGAAGGGTCTATATAATTTCTCCTAAAAGTCATCAATCAATTTATTTCACAAAGTATTTTTTTCTGAGGAATAATTGCCTGGAAAATCTTTTTGAAAACAATCTAAAGGAGTTTTGAATTTAGTTTAAGCCATAACTGACTCCGTCCACGAATCCCAACAATGAGTCTCATGCTCATCCTAAAAGTTATCATAGTAAATTTCTTTTCGACATTAAATGTCAAAAAGAAATTTACTATGATAACTGACATGACATAAAATTTTTATGTCTTTACTATGGCACATAAATGAAAAATTTACTATGATAAATTACTATGATAACTGACAATGACATAAAATTTTTATGTCTTTACTATGGCACATAAATGAAAAATCGTCACGCGGGGAGCGTTATGAGGGGAGCGTTACGCGGAAATTTCTGATGATTTTCACTTACAACCAATCGTTCCTAGGGAAAACTAACTTCCTCATTTTCCACCCCACAAAAATCGTTCACCACTCATTGGAAAGCTCTCAATTTATTAAACATGAGACATAAAACGTCTCTCGTGGTTGCGTACTTGTACGAAAGCTGTATCCACCGTTTGTGTTTTGATTTTATTAAATATTAATCCTTTGGGGGGTCCGGGTTTGGGCCCGCACGTATGAAATTCCGACTAGTTTGGGCCCAAAACGCAACGGTTTCTGGCCCATCGGGTTTTGAAGACGCAACTGGATTGCGTTTAAAAAAAATTTCTTAGTCGATTCCAAAGGATCATTAGGGATATTCATGGTTTGGGAGAAGTCGAATCGTCGAATTTGGAGATTCGACGCGAGTCAATGCGCATGCGCTCCGGTTCATTCGATGATTAGATTTACCACGGGCTGAAGGCGTCGTAAACCGAGAATCGACGTCGAAACTCGAAACACAAATGCGATCCTAGGGGCAGTTGTGCGAAGCAACTAACATAACATAAAATAAAAAGTTCTCATAATTCTTTCGGAATTTTTCTTTCAACAACAACTTTTTTATTGTTTATTCCGTTTTTCCGTTCGTTTATTTTGTTTTGGTTCGTTTTTATTCCGTTCAGAGTGGTTTTGGTTTTTTTCTCGATTAAATGAGTGGAGCTGAGCCACCAAAGCGGCTAAGGAAAAACGCGACTGTCAAATGGTCTGCGGGAGAAGTGAAAATATTGCTTGTTGGCATTAAAGCATTCAATTAAAGCACAAAATTAAGCATGGCAAATGTTTCAGTCACGAGCTAAGTAACAAAATGCGTTCAAAATTGTGTGACGGGAGTAGCAAGGGTTTTCCTTTGAGACAAGACTCCTCATCAGCCTACCTATTTAAGAAGTCTGAAGCATGATCCTTATGGTTCATTATTTTCAATGATGAATCTTTGGAATCGACCGAGAGAAAAAAATATTAACACCCCCTCAAAATTTGATGGTATACGTTTCAAGGTACGTAGAATCTAAAATTCGAATAAAAATTTGGCCGTCCATCCGCCGTACGCGGCACTTTCTCCACTTAGCATTGACCGATTTTGATGAAATTTGGTATGTAGGCTCCATTTGGGGTCTAGTTGTGCCCCAAAGATTTTGGTTGATGTAGGTCACTTCTAAGGGTTCAAAAATTAATTTTGAAAACGCCCTAATTCAACAAATTTTTATATAAAAGTATTGTTTTTCCATCAATTTAAGATAGTATAGAATTTTTAGAGACCATGCAGAGCTCCCTCAGAGAGTAGGACAAACTGCTCCCTACGAGAATTTAAGGGTTGGACGTACAATAAATCAGAAACACGAATGTAAATCGCAAAAATGTTTTTCTTCACGTTGGATGGTTGATGGCTTTGCAGACGAGTGATCTATATGGAAAAATAATAAACCATTGTGTAATAATTTGCAGTGTTTTTGCTAAAAGGAAATTAACGAACCTGTTAGGTAATAATACTGACTTGGTTATCGTCTGATGCAGCGAGGAGCGCTACGCAAAACTCGATGTTCGACGATTCGACAATCGAATCAGACCATGAATACCCCTATTATTGAAAATAATATTTTTTTAAAAGAATTATCCGAAAATTCGCTTATTAATAATTTTGCATAAGTGGGGAGTCTTTTCACTCTTTTTATGAATTGGAACGGGTTCTACTCCACCGTTCCGAACAACGGTTCACAAGGAACGGGTCCCTCCCTATTCTTTTCGCCTTTGCTATGAATCCAGGATGCGTCCTTCCTCACATTTCCTTGTGAGGGACTTGGATTGGCTGCATACCCACAGTTCAGAAATAGGTACGGAGGAACGTGATCTTCCATACCCTCCCCATTCCAAAGGGTTATGAATCCCGAAAGGCTCCTTCCCCTTTTGCTCTTGTTATGGATCGGAATGGGCCCTTCTCCATCTTTCGGAAGAACGGATTATTAGGAGCAGGTCCAACTGAAGACTGAACGGGCCCTTCCATATTCTCCACTTTTCGCCGTGGTTATGAATCCAGAAAGGGCCCTTCTCCACCCTTCCCCTTCCATTCTTGTTACTGATCGGAATGGGTTCTTCTCCTTCATTCTGAGGAACACATCCTAAGGAACTGGTACAACTGAAGAATGAACGGGTCTTTCCATATTCTCCACTTTTCACTATGGTTATGAATCCAGAAAGGGCCCTTATCCACCCTTCCCCTTCCATTCTTGTTACTGATTGGAATGGGTTCTTCTCCTTCATTCTGAGGAACACATCCTAAGGAACAGGTCCAACTGTAGAATGATGACCCTTCAATGACCCTTCCCTACTCTTCCTTATTTCGACAAGGTTATGAATCAAGGAAGAGTCCTTCCATATGGGGAATTTTCCTCAATTTTAGATTCTGGAATTTCAAGTCAAATCCTATAATAGGGCCCTAGAATAACGTTTAACACTAGGAATAACCAAGGGGAAAAAATTACCGTAGGAGAAAATGCCTAAACAAATGAAGCCTCTGTTACAAAACACCGCAAAAATCGAGGAATATTGTTGACGTCATACGAAAAAAAAAACGATGCGAAAACAACTCCGACAACAGACAGAGTTCTAGCACCGCCACACAAAACGATCCAGTGAAATGGCTACTCCAGTAATGTGATTCAAATCTTGAAACTAAATAAGAGAAGATGAAGACTAATAATGCTTGATAAACTAGTAGGTAGAATCGTATTGTAAAAAAGTGAGTAATATTGTTTCTTTTGGTCACTTTTGTGTCTGGGTTCTTCCTGCCAGTTCTTGGCGCACTCTTGTGTGCACTACTTGTAAGCTAAAAGTTCGTGTATGTTCCCCTTCTGTGGTAAGCGCCACAGAACCTCCTTTGAAGTCAGATTGGTAGAATATCCGTTACGTTTCAAACATGGCTGCCTCTTACACATTGCCACCACATTTCAAATTTCCATCTTCCTTAAATTCTCTAAATTTTTTGGATGCGTTTTCGAGCAGCTCACTATGGTTTTATTCCATAAAAATAAACCCTCATTCGAAAAAAAAATGTGAGGCAAATTCCCCATTCTTCATTTTTCACCCTCACTGTGCACCCGGAATGGGTCTTCGTCAATCACTTCGATGAACAGATCCAAAGGTGCAGACCCGTTCCACGGAAAGAACGACTTCCCATCCCAAGTCCTTAACAGAAGACACGTAATGTGATTTGAAGAACACAGATGAGAGTGGAGGGAGGTACAAGAGAGGACCTTTGAGGACGAACATTGATGAAAGGGACGAGGAACCTTTTAGCGGAGAGCTGTGACTTTAAAGAAGGTCTCTCTTCCTGTCTGAGCGCCGTTGAAAAACCCCTGAAAGTACGCAAGTTTTCTTTAGAGACGCTTCTACCTTAAATATTGCAACGACCTGTCAGCGATCTCCGCCACTAGCGCCCGTGCAAACACGAGAAAAAAACATCAGCCTAGCGGAGGCGGAGCGAAGCTTCCACTTCACTTTCATGCTCCTCTGCCTTCCGACGCGTCATCTCTCTTCCAGAGATGACACTTTCCTGCCTTTTTCCATCTCTTGGTTGTAATGCGGACTGGTTCCCCCTGTCACAGGGTCCTCTGCCCATCACAGAGTCCTCAGCCCGCCTATCTCGACGATCTTTAATCTCACATTTTCAGCAAATTTCCGAATAAAATACTATTTTGAGCTCATTACAATATGGCATATTCTCCAACTAATATTTTCCAACGCATACGAGACCCATTCAAGTGTAGGAAATAATTTTTTTAAATCCGCAATCTATCCTCCTTAAGAATATTCATGGTCGTTTTCAACTCACTATTTCAATGCAAAGTCAACGAAACCCAAAAAGAAAAACGACCCCTCCAAAACTCTGGACATTTTAAATTATCGGTGTTGTCGATTTCGTTTAAAAAAATTTAAGTTTTTCCGCGTTCTAAATTCCATTGTAAAACATTTTTTGATTATACCGTTGGAAAGCTAGGATATCTAGAATGTTTTTGATGAAAACCACATTGATTTCACTCTACACAAAATGGGTGAAAATCTCCTGAGAATTTCGTCAAAAAATTCGAAAATTGCAAAGTGTTGCGTTTGGAGTAGGAAAAATCTAACTAGATGCGAGGTTAGAAATGTGTGTTGTAGCTCATCTGATGTGAAATTTAATGCTCTTTTGAACGGAGTAATCAGATTTGAATTTGCATGGAATATAAAGAAGCTATACCTAGTCATTTTAGTGAGACAAGGTTCAACATACGAAAAAAATCTTAAAAAGTGAAATAACTCGAAAACGAAGCATCTAAAAAGAGATTTCTACGAGGCACTTTTTGTTGCAAATTACTTGTAGAATCGAAACCCCGGCGGTTTGGCCGTATCTTTTCCGGACACCTTGTATAATTAGAAAGACGGACTGAAGATGATGTCCTTACATCGAAAGCGTTCGCTTTCTGGTTACGACGGATTCTCAAATACGATACTTAGAGAATAATTGTATTATTAACTGTTAAAACACAAATGGCTGTGTTCTGAGCAGCGTCGATGAGACTTCCCGGAAGCAGAAGGAGAGTGTGATGCCTGGGATTGGAGGACGGTGCTCCAATTCCCATATAACCTTCAGCGGTTATATTCGTTTAGATTTCAAATTAGTAAATTCAAAATTCAACTGACGGCCACATCAAAATTTGACTGTGAACTCACCCGCTTGGAACTTGGTTATGTTGTTACTGTTGTTGTTGTTGAGTTTGTACGAAAATAAATTCTGAAATATTTTCAAAATTGTTACAACTAGCGGAACTACCCCGTACATTAAGGGTAGAAGGATTTTTTTTAATGTCGAAAAACGTCTAGAAAGTAGCCATATTCAAATAGCTTTTTCTCCAAATCTACTGAAGATATAAAATTGAAATTTTTATGTAACTTTTAGTCATAGAACTTTTGGAAATATTGCATACACAATAAATTAGTGCCATATTACACAAACAACAAAAAACGCTGGTGAAATGTTGACTTTAAAAAAATTATTTTTTCAGATCCGCTACGAATTTCAAAAATTTGTATGACTTAAATGTGTATAGATAGTTGGTACACCCACAGAAAAAATGCATCCAATTTCATTGACTAGGACCAGAGAAAAAGTTAATTTTGTGAGGAAAAGTTTAATTTTTCAGAAGAGGCAAATTTCGAAATTCAAGCTTTTTCGCCCGTTTATGTCGTTGTTTCTCACTTAAATCTGTAGTTTTCGGGTATCCATGTATTAAGTAAACCTTTCATGATTCAAAGAAACCTTCTGTTTCATAACCTTGGCTTTACCTTGCTTTTGAAACCTTATGATGTCATTTGTTGTTGTCGTGTAGCGAACTCGTTTTTCCTCTTCCGTTTTTTAGGACGTCCCACAGTAAGACTTGGGCGTCCTTATGCAATCGATCTGAGGTAAAGTTATACAACACTCAACAGAAAAAAAAAATAACCACACAGTAATCCGTTTTAGACCATTCTGAATCCAAATCCGCGAAAAAAACCATAGGTGTATGTGTGTGTGTGTGTGTGTGTAACAAAATCTTGTGTACTCTGCACAGGCCTTAGTACTCAACCGATTTTCCTGGTTCTTTTTTTGTTCGTCGCGGAAAACTATCTAGTTATGCACTACGTCGCCGGAATTTCGAATTTTGCCTTTTAAGGGGAGGAAAGGGGGGGTTAATGCTCGAAAAACGTGCGTTTTTGGGCATAATCTTGTGTACTCTGCCCAGGCCTTAGTTCTCAAACGATTTTCGTGGTTCTTTTTTCGTTTGACGCGGAATACTATCTAGTTGTGCACTACGGCGCCGGAATTTTGGATTTTGCTTTTTAAGAGGGGGAAAGGGGGGTTAATGCTTAAAAAACGTGCGTTTGCGTGCGTAATCTTGTAAACTCTGCCCAGGCCTCAATTTCCAACCGATTTGCGTGTTTCTTTTTTTGTTTGACTCAAATAACTTCCGAGTTGTACATGATTTTACCAGAGTACCAAAATTCGCAAGGGGAGGGGGTGAGTGGGGGGATAATATTCACAAAATATCCGATTTTTCAATATTTCGGTTCCTTTACTGCTTACTAATTGTAGGTACCCAAGCTTTGAAATTGAGGAAAAATTCTCATTATACCTCCGGACTTTCATGAATTATTCTCTGTACCACCATGGTGCCAGGACATGGTGCCATGATGTCATAAACCGCTTATTTCGTGTCTTTTTTTTTGTGTTTCACCTTGAATACGGATGTGAACTTAGACGGACTGCCTACCAAAACTAACAGATGAAAGTTCAATGTTACGACGTATTTCCGCTTGGTGCCAGACTGGCACCACTGGTGGTGTTGGCGGTGGGGGGGGGGGGGGGTGAACTCGAATTCGCATGTTGGGTATCGTAGATCATGGATTTTAAAATGCTCTTCAGATTCGAGGCTCACATGCCGCTAGAAATGTTATGGTGGATAAGAGTGAGAGGGGGGGGGGGTCAGTATTTCTTGCCTAAAGTAATAAATAAATTACATCGAGTGAAACAGTTTTATCACTTAACAACTGGTTAAACTGATCTAATGCTTATCCAATGGGACGTCCCCTGGAATGCATGCATTACTAAACAATATGTTTTACTGACAAAACGCCGAGTTCAAAACGTATTTTCAAAAGAATTCAAAGAATGTTCAGGAAACCACCAGATAGGCGTTTTTCTATAGAATGAACCTTGAAGAAGTGAATATAGTTAGTACTCCTGCCTCAGCTTCCACAACATCATCTTCCGAGAGAAAATTATCAACAACTATTGCTGATTATGATAATTGTGAGACTAATAACAATTTGACATAATTGATATTGAATCCTTCGGTTCTTTCTAAACTAGTGAGTTGCAAAAATGTGGCACTTTGCTGAGGAGAAGGGAGTCGACCCTACCTATGGCGCTGCGATACATTGAGATACCCGACTTTGAACTTATTTTTAGCCTACTTCCCAATGTCCTTTTTAATGATTAATAAGAATAATTCTTGAAGCAACCGATTCAGTACATTGTATAGATTCATTTTTTAAAACTTTAAAAAAAATTGATTTGTTTTCCCAAAAATCTTCCGAAGGAAACTGTTGCGAACATCACCGACGGCTCTCCTATACTGGGAGAAGGTGTGAAAAGTCCCCTCGTCGTCCACGAAGGAAAACCCTCGTTCATTTTAGACGGCAATCAGTATCGTTAGAGGACGATGGGACAACGACCCAAACTGGAGCGATGGAGCGGTTAGGAAGAAGAGGTGGGTCTCCGAGGTATAATTAGATTTGGTCGTATCGAAGGCAACTTTTTCTACCGTCAGATCCTCAATCGGAGCAGATCGATCGAAATGAACGAGTCCCTGAGATTTCCTTGAAAAACGCACGATTTTGCACAATTTTTTTGCTTTGATCCCTCCAACCTCACTTTCCCCAAACTTGGAAAGAATAAATATAGAACTTTCGTAAGATCAATATAACATTAAAATATAATTAAATAAAACTCTTGGTTCCTTCTAACTTTTTGTTGGTTTGTCAGTTCGATAATCACTAAATTTTGTACGTTCAAGCAGTATGTAGGTATTTTGGTGAGCAACTTTACGCATTTGTGACCATCTTCTAAACGGCTGAGCCGTTTTTGATGGAAATTTTGACATGGATATGTCTTCTGGCTGGGGGTCAAAGAATTTATCGCGACAACATGTTCATGTCAATGTCTATTGTTCTCCCCTCTAAGGGAGAAATTTAGTAGGTACTTTGGGACTCGATTTTTCCATCGTGTTTATTACTCTCTATAATAGTTAAAGTAGCATTAAAGTAAGTGAACAATCTCTCAAAACCTCTCAATCGCGATACGACAACTCTGCAAGACCACATACCACAATCCCGCAATACGCGAATCCAATAAGGGACTGTAATCCATCACGTCCACAATCCTTCGATACTACAAAACCATTAGGCTACACTCCAGCATGACCAAAATCCAGTGGAACTACCAAATTACAATACCTACAATGCAGCATGACCACGATCCAGCGATGATACAAGACTGCTATGTCAGCATGTTGTGGAGTGAAGGCGATGGCCTTCTCGATGGCTTGTTGATTTTTATTGGTCCCTACTCAACAAGGATGCAGGAGATTTACCATACATTGGCTTCCCAGCGCAATACTGCTCACGGATGGGAGGAGTGTACAAAAGCTTGCTCTAGCCGCGGACCACGGCGTGAATATTGCAGACCAGCGGGAGGCGCCGCATTTACCTAGTGGCTAGGTGGGGAAGACAACTCCTAGGTAGGATGGGAGCAGAGGCCAGCGCCCTGACAGCTACCGATGCTTTTGTCGAACTTGGGCTTGTAGATGAGGCGAAAGAGAGAGAAATGATCAAGTCGAACAGTTGAAGTAAACTGCATGAAGAGTAAGCCATGAGTCAGCCTTTTATATAACAGGTAACAAGGTAAAGGGAGAGCAGAGGAGGGTGACGTTAGTCTGACGTGTTTACCCCGTACCTCACTCTTTCTACCATTTGGTGGCTCACTCAGGAGTTCCCCTTTGTGTCTCTTTAATGAAGAAGTAAAATAGTTAAGTAAATGGAACATTACAAAGACCATTATACTACAATCCAGCATGATCAAAATCCCGCAGAACTACAAAACAACAAGACTACAATCCAGCATGACTAAAAAATGGAAAGACGTCATTCCCACAATTCCATAAATACGATCCTGCGAGACCTAAACCCTACAGAACTACAGGACCACAAGACTACCATCCAGCATGACCAAAACCTTGACATTCTACAAGACTAAAATCCGACATGAACAAAATCTCGACATACTACAAGACTACAATGGGGCATGACCACAATTCTGCGATACAAGAAGACACTAGACTGCAGTCCAGCACGACCTAAATCCCACAGGACTACATCGAAATCCTGCAGGACTACAAGACCTCAAGACTACAATCCAGCATGACCACAATCCCGCAGGACTACTAGACCTCAAGACAACATGACCACAATCCCACAAGATTACATACAGCATGACCAAAATCCTGCAGGACTACAAGACCTCAAGACTACAATCCAACATGGACACAATCCCAGAAGACTACATACAGCTTGACCAAAATCCTGCAGGACTACAAGACCTCAAGACTATAATCCAACATGACCACAATCCCAGAAGACTACGTACAGCTTGACCAAAATCCTGCAGGAATACAAGACCTCAAGAGTAGAATCCAACATGACCACAATCCCACAAGGCTACATACAGCTTGACCAAAATCCTGCAGGACTACCAGACCTCAAGACTAGAATCCAACATGACCACAATCCCACAAGACTACATACAGCTTGACCAAAATCCTGCAGGACTACAAGACCTCAAGACTACAGTCCAACATGACCATAATCCCACAAGACTACGTACAGCTTGACCAAAATCCTGCAGGACTACAAGACCTCAAGACTACAATCCAGCATGACAACAATCCCACAAGACTACTTACAGCTTGACCAAAATCCTGCAGGACTACAAGACCTCAAGACTACAATCCAGCATGACAACAATCCCACAAGACTACTTACAGCTTGACCAAAATCCTGCAGGACTACAAGACCTCTAGACTAGAATCCAGCATTACTACAATCCCACAAGACTACTTACAGCTTGAACAAAATCCTGCAGGACTACAAGACCTCAAGACTAGAATCCAGCATTACTACAATCCCACAAGACTACATACAGCTTGACCAAAATCCTGCAGGACTACAAGACCTCAAGACTAGAATCCAGCATTACTACAATCCCACAAGACTACTTACAGCTTGACCAAAATCCTGCAGGACTACAAGACCTCAAGACTAGAATCCAGCATTACTACAATCCCACAAGACTACATACAGCTTGACCAAAATCCTGCAGGACTACAAGACCTCAAGACTAGAATCCAGCATTACTACAATCCCACAAGACTACATACAGCTTGACCAAAATCCTGCAGGACTACAAGACCTCAAGACTAGAATCCAACATGACCACAATCCCATAAAGACTACATACCGCTTGACCAAAATCCCTAAGGACTACAAGACCTCAAGACTACAATCCAGCATGACTACAATCCCACAAGTCTACATACAGCTTGACCAAAATCCTGCAGGACTACAAGACCTCAAGACTAGAATCCAACATGACCACAATCCCAGAAGACTACATACAGCTTGACCAAAATCCTGCAGGACTACAAGACCTCAAGACTAGAATCCAGCATTACTACAATCCCACAAGACTACTTACAGCTTGACCAAAATCCTGCAGGACTACAAGACCTCAAGACTAGAATCCAACATGACCACAATCCCATAAAGACTACATACAGCTTGACCAAAATCCTGCAGGACTACAAGACCTCAAGACTAGAATCCAGCATTACTACAATCCCACAAGACTACATACAGCTTGACCAAAATCCTGCAGGACTACAAGACCTCAAGACTAGAATCCAACATGACCACAATCCCATAAAGACTACATACCGCTTGACCAAAATCCCTAAGGACTACAAGACCTCAAGACTACAATCCAGCATGACTACAATCCCACAAGTCTACATACAGCTTGACCAAAATCCTGCAGGACTACAAGACCTCAAGACTAGAATCCAACATGACCACAATCCCACAAGACTACATACAGCTTGACCGCAATCCTGCAGGACTACAAGACCTCAAGACTAGAATCCAACAAGACCACAATCCCACAAGACTACATACAGCTTGACCGCAATCCTGCAGGACTACAAGACCTCAAGACTAGAATCCAACATGACCACAATCCCATAAAGACTACATACCGCTTGACCAAAATCCCTAAGGACTACAAGACCTCAAGACTACAATCCAGCATGACTACAATCCCACAAGTCTACATACAGCTTGACCAAAATCCTGCAGGACTACAAGACCTCAAGACTAGAATCCAACATGACCACAATCCCAGAAGACTACGTACAGCTTGACCAAAATCCTGCAGGACTACAAGACCTCAAGACTACAGTCCAACATGACCATAATCCCACAAGACTACGTACAGCTTGACCAAAATCCTGCAGGACTACAAGACCTCAAGACTAGAATCCAACATGACCACAATCCCACAAGACTACATACAGCTGGATCAAAATCCTGCAGGACTACAAGACCTAAAGACTAGAATCCAACATGACCACAATCCCACAAGACTACATACAGCTTGACCAAAATCCTGCAGGACGACAAGACCTCAAGACTAGAATCCAACATGACCACAATCCCATAAAGACTACATACCGCTTGACCAAAATCCCTAAGGACTACAAGACCTCAAGACTACAATCCAGCATGACTACAATCCCACAAGTCTACATACAGCTTGACCAAAATCCTGCAGGACTACAAGACCTCAAGACTAGAATCCAACATGACCACAATCCCACAAGACTACATACAGCTTGACCGCAATCCTGCAGGACGACAAGACCTCAAGACTAGAATCCAACATGACCACAATCCCACAAGACTACATACAGCTGGACCAAAATCCTGCAGGACTACAAGACCTAAAGACTAGAATCCAACATGACCACAATCCCACAAGACTACATACAGCTTGACCAAAATCCTGCAGGACGACAAGACCTCAAGACTAGAATCCAACATGACCACAATCCCATAAAGACTACATACCGCTTGACCAAAATCCCTAAGGACTACAAGACCTCAAGACTACAATCCAGCATGACTACAATCCCACAAGTCTACATACAGCTTGACCAAAATCCTGCAGGACTACAAGACCTCAAGACTAGAATCCAACATGACTACAATCCCACAAGACTACATACAGCTTGACCGCAATCCTGCAGGACTACAAGACCTCAATACGCTAATCCAACATGACTACAATCCCACAAGACTACGTACAGCTTGACCAAAATCCCGCAGGACTACAATCCGGCACGACCTCAATCCCACAAGACTACAATGTAGTATGTACGATGTCATATGTCTCGTATGTCATACAGTTTGACCAAAATCCCTCAGGACTACAAGACGTCAAGACTACAGTCCAGCATGACCACAAGACTACATCCAGCTTGTTCCATAATCCCTCAGTACTGCAAGACATCAAGACTACAATCGAGCATGACCACAATCCCACAAGAACTCAAGACTTTCGTTGAAATCGGACAATCACTTCCTATAGTTCTGCCTGTTACAGGTATTACATGACAGACACACAGACAGACAGACACGTAACCAAAATTGTTCAGGAAGGTCTGAAACGTAAAACGCGAATGGAAATTTTGATTCTGGAGAATTTTTTTTTCAACCTTGAAAAGTGAAAATAAGGCTCTTTCCGCATTTCCGGGCTTCAGTCGTTCGTTGACGTAAAGAACACGTCAGGACAGACCAACGAAATCGTCAAAAGCTACCTGTTCTCGTATCAATGAACACTCTTCACGTTACCAAATACTTTTCCGAAATGTACTCGCTGCCAGACCCGTCAACCACTAATACTTTGATATTTGAGTTTAAAAAATAATAAACCAAAAGTCGAACTGTGAATTTTTTAAAGAGAAGTATCGGAATCAACCGGATAAAATGACGTTATTAAAGTTGAACGAGCTTAACGAGGTGTCGCCTTCACTTTACCAGGGAATTGTCGCTTTTCCTTTGAATAAAATATCGCACTTTCCGGTCATCGCTTAAGGACGGTAAATCCATCATTTTTATCCTTTCCGGGTTCCGTAACCTACTTCGGGAAAGGACCCTCCATATTTCATACTGCCAACGAGGGAAAGGAGGGAGTAGTGGGTAGGTGTGGCACATTGCTTCCAATTTTTGGCCGATTTCTAAGACGCTTAGGGAGATCTCAATTCAGTGTGTCATGGAACGGATTTTGGTGAATTGTCTTCAATAATGAATCTTTGGAAAGACGAGCACACAAAACGTATTCATGTGGGAAAATGTAAATTTCATTATATTATTGGAAAGTTGGGCGTAATCGTAATCAGACTGTAACTGTAATTTACAGTCAAAAGGGCTTATCTCTTGAAATTTTTGTTGCTGAAACAATTTTGAGGGATTCCGACACGATGCTCCTCAGTGGAGAGGTCCCATACAAAGAAAATTAATATAACAGGGGTGTCATATTTAGGCAGATTTAGGCAAATTTTCAACATAAAATATTCATCCAAAAAATTCCATTTCCTGTCATCTGGAAATCCTAACCTAAATCATACTAAGTAGGTAGTTGAATTTGGTGCTAACCGTGAGCAAAAATAAATAAATATGCATGTTTATCTACAGATGATTGGACCGGGGTAGCATCATAAATTTCAAGAGATAACCACTTGAAATGCATTAAAAATTACGATTACAGATACGATTACTATTGAAATAACGATTACAATCGTAACAGTAATCGTAATCGCAAACGCTCATTCGACAGCACACTAATTTATGTGGGAAAATATTGATATTTCATTACATATTATTGATATTTGAGACCTAAAAGATCGATTGCAAAATTTCAAAAAACATATAAATGTTATAATAAGGGTAATGGAGAGTCGAAAAATCTCATACTTCACGATCAAAAACGGCCCTCTGTTTCGTCAAAATACGACAAAAAAATTTTAAATTCCGGCAAATTTGTTGAACGAGTGGACAATCATGTGTTGAGAAGGAATTCGATGATTTTTCCGTCGAAATGAAATATTTTGGTTCTCTGGATCTACCGGAGAAAACTTCCTGTAATCCCTCCATAATTCAACTTCTCAAGAGAAAAAGTCTTCCTTCACAATAATTCAGTAACGAGTAGATGATATCACATAAAGGCGAGCACACTAATTTATGATATGAAATATTGAAATTTCATGACATATTATTGATATTTTACGCCTTAAAAAAGATTGAAAAATTTCAAAAAATTCTAATTAAAATATAAATTCCATATTAAGGGTAATCGAGAGTCGAAAAATCTCATATATTTCGATCAAAAACAGCCCTTTGGTTCGTCAAAATACGCCAAAATTGTTTAAAAATCCGTCAAATTTATTGAACGAGTAGAAAATCGTGTGTTGAGGAGGAAATCGTTGTTTTATCTGTCGAAATAAAATACTTTGGTTCCCAGGATCTACCGAGAAAACCTTCTGAAAGCCCTCCATATTTCCTCGTATTCTTTCACTTTTCTTCCCAAATTTTGCCGTCATAAAAACCACATTTCGAAAACTTTTGCTGTCGTATAAAGACGAGCACACAAATTTATGTGGTAAAATATTGAAATTTCATGAATTATTATTGATATTTGAGGCCATAAAAACCAGTGGAGAAGTTTCAAGAAATTCCAATAAAATTATAAATTCCATGAAAAGGGTGATTGAGGGTCGAAAAATCCCAAATCGCGATCAAAAACAGCCCTTTAGTTCGTCAAAATACGCCAAAATTGTTTGAAAATCCGTCAAATTTGTTGAACGAGTGGAAAATTAAGTGTTGAAGAGGAAGTCGATGTTTTTTCAGTCGAAATTAAATATTTTGGTTCCCAGGATCTACCGAAAAAAACCTCCTGCAAGTCCTTCATATTTCATCGTCTTTTTCACTTTTCTTCCCAAATTTGAGTACACGATATCACATAACGTAGTTATGTGGGAAAATATTGAAATTTCATGACATTTTATTAATATTTGAGGCCATAAAAAACCAGTGGAAAATGTTCAAGAAATTCCAATAAAATCCATAAATTCCATAATAAGGGTAATCGAGGGGCGAAAACTTTACAACTCTATCAAAAACAGCCATTTGGTTCGTCAAAATACGCCAAAATTGTTTAACAAAACGTCAAATTTGTTGATCGAGTGGAAAATCATGTGTTGGGGAGGAAATCGATGTGTTTTCAGTCGAAAAAAATTTTGATTTTCAGGATCTACCGAAGAAAACCTCCTGCAAGTCCTCCATATTTCCTCGTCTTCTTTCACTTTTCTACCCAAATTTTGGCGTCATAAAAACCACATTTTGAAGATTATTCGCACATAACGAGTACATGGTATCAAATAACATATTTATGAGGTAAAATATTGAAATTTCATTACATATTATTGATATTTGAGGCCTTAAAAACCTGTGGAAAATTATCAAGAAATTCCAATAAAAATATAAATTCTATAATAAGGGTAATTGAGAGTCGAAAAATCTCATACTTCTCGATCAAAAACAGCCAAAATTGTTTGAAAATCCTTCAAATTTATTGAACGAGTGGAAAATTAAGTGTTGAGGAGGAAATCGATGTTTTTCAGTCGAAAAAAATTTTGATTTTCAGGATCTACTGGAGGAAACCTCCTGACAGTCCTCCATATTTCCTCGTCTTCATTCACTTTTCTACCCAAATTTTGGCGTCATGAAATCCACATTTTGAAAATGTTTCGCACATAACGAGTACATGGGATCACATAACATATTATTGATATTTGACGCCTTAAAAACGATAACAAAATATCAAAAAATTCCAATAAAACCATAAATTTTTTATTAAGGCTAATCGAGGGTCGAAAAATCTCATACTTCTCGATCGAAAACGGCCCTCTGTTTGGTCAAAATACGTCAAAAAATTTTAAATCCCGACAAATTTGTTGAACGAGTGGAAAATCATGTGTTGAGGAGGAAATCGATGTTTTTCCGTCGAAAAAAATGTTGATTTTCAGGATCTACCGAAGAAAACCTCCTAAAAGTCCTCCATATTTCCTTTTTTCCCTTCTTTTTTTCCTCCTTCTTTCACTTTTCTACCCAAATTTTGGCGTCATAAAAACCACATTTTGAAATTTTTTCGCATATAACGAGTACGACATCACATAAAGACAAGCCCACAAATTTATGTATTAAAATATTGAAATTTCATGACATATTATTGATATTTGAGGCCTTAAAAAACCCGTGGAAAAGTTTCAAGAAATTCCAATAAAAATATAAATTCTATAATAAGGGTGATTGAGAGTCAAAAAATCTCATACTTCTCGATCAAAAACAGCCAAAATTGTTTAAAAATCCGTCATATTTCTTGAACGAGTAGAAATTAGTGTTGAGGAGAAAATCGATGTTTTTCAGTCGAAAAAAAATTTTGATTTTCAGGATCTACCGAAGAAAACCTCCTGAAAGTCCTCCATATTTCCTCGTCTTCTTTCGCCTTTCTACCCAAATTTTTACGACATGAAAACCACATTTTGAAAAATTTTCGCACATAACGAGTACATGATATCACATAAAGACGAGCACAGAGAACATGTGGTGAACACCGGTACGTGGTGCCGATTGTGGGTTTTTTGACCAGTTTTTGGTGTCGGTGGGTGTTTTTTTGTTTGTGTGGTTCGGTTTTTTGAGTACCTTTTCTCGGACGAAAAAAGGGAATTTTGTTTTGTAATTTTGGATTTTTTTTCTTGTTTTTTTTTTTAAGGCTGACCTGGAGTGGTGTGATGGTGTGCGCCCTGCCGGGGTTGACCTTGTACTGGGGTCGATCAGCTTACAGAGCGCCTGGCGTCTGAGCGCGCAAGCCCACTCACGAGCTGCCTCCTCCCTCCGTCCTCCCTCGTCCCTTTTCGGCGGAGCTTCCGCGGGCCCGTCCTTCCGCCTCCTCCTCAGACTCGCCCCTGAAAGCCGCCCCTCTATCGCCTCCCCGCCTCTTCCACCGCAGCCTAATGTACTTCCCTCCTCTTCCCGCTCTGTACCTTTTCTCCTCGACCTCTCTCCGGGAATCCGAAGCCTTTTTTCCTCCCCCTCCTCCGGACGAATCTTGCCCCCCTTTTCTCATCCAAACTCAACCCCTCCTCATTTTGTCACGTACGTCCAGTTCACGACTAGGACCTACCGCAAGAGAAAACTCGAAGAAAGAGAAGGAGAACTAAGAGGGTGTGGCACATAGCTCCCTCAGTTCCATCGCCTGGTTTTATAGATGATCCGGTGCTTAGTAGCTGATCTCTAAGTACCTTACACTACACTCATAGGGGACCATCCACACTCAAAATCTTAACTATCTCTGTAAATGTCATCAAATTCGGGTAGAAAATGTAGAAGTTATGGCTGTTACAAGGAATTCACGTTTGCGCATGCGCACAAAATACATTCAATTTGGGTGCCATGATTTTCATATCTACACGCCAACCCGCAAAATCCCTGAAAATTTCATCGAAATCGGACAATAACTTCGTATAGTTATGCGCGTTACAAGGATTTCATGACAGACAGACACCGAAGCAAAATTGTTCAGAAAGGTCTAAAACTCAAAACGCGAGTGGAAATTTTGATTTTGGAGAACTTTTTTTCTTCATCCTGGAAAACTGAAAACAAAGCTTCCGCTACCTTGGTAGACTCGGAAGCAAAACAATACATTAGGATCTATGATATGAAATTTCAAAGACAGCTTTCAATGGGCAACGAGCTCAAGTGTTCACTAATCGGTGAGGTTACCTTATGGTATTCTGATGAAGGATACTCTGATTTCGGGCTGACGAGAAGAGTATTTTTTGAGGCTTTTAAAAACCCGTGTGTAGAAGAATTACCTTGAGAATAAGGCTTTATTCGACATAAAATGTGCACAACAATAATTTCATGAACATCCAAATCAGGGTAGAGAATTAGACCATATGATTGTTTAAATATAATAATAATTAGAACTCATATTACTCTTCCCTCCTCAAAGAACAAAGTCACCAAATTTTTGGGGAACCTTCCGGGTCCTGTATGATCGCCGTAGCGGAGGTTCTTGGGGCACTTCAGACTCTTCAGATTCTTGTTGGGCAGCTGGATCTCTGGGCTGTTGTGATGCAGGGAATCCTGACGTGGATTGCTGTCCTGAAATCTCAGAGCTGAGATGATGGGCAGTCTGGTCCAATAAATCTTCTTGTTCCAGGTCGCTACTACCCCTTGGTGCAAGATGCTTCAGGGAGACTGTAGTTTCTCGGCCATTCGTGAGTCTCACTCTTGCATATTGAGGGTTGACGTTGTAGGCTTGCTACTTGTGGCGGCTTGTGTCGTGACCACAGAGGTAGCGTCCCGCTTACTCGTGGCGGTTGTGACGATCGTCACACCAGTCGTAAACGGGAGGTTCGTTCGACAGGGTTGAGGTCTTGTTTCGCGGTGAAATTGGTAGCGGTCTGAGGGTGTGACGCCACGTGCCGATTCCAAATTCCCCGATTGATACAAGACCTAACGTGGCGAGCTCAGGTGGGAGGGGGAAAAACAAACAAATATCGAAACAAAGTGAAATTTTAAAGTTATAAGGGTAGCGTGTGGTATTTACCTGTGACGAGGCGGTGAAGCGGCCAGTCGGAAATCTCGGGATGAAGAAAGCTGATATGTTTAGCCTTAAGGGCGTCCTAGGAAGAAAAGAGCGGATCACCAAATGTGAACACTGCCGTAAGGGCCTACGATGATTTCTGAGGGAAATCTCGGAAGATGTGGCGGAGTGTGACGAGTCACCAAGCTCCGTGTGACACACTGAGGAACCAGGTAAATGCGAAAATAGCAACTGCAAGGTTACAGCAAGAAAAGGTAAATTTATTAAATAAGCGCTCAAGTTTTCTGACTAGGCACACCAACGGTGTGTCGAAAAGAAGCCTGATGGGCGGAACAATTAAGGTAAGTATGGCACAATATAGTTCATCAAATATGCATGAAAATTCAAGTAAATTGTTCAATGTACAGATGCAATTTAATAACTCCACGTTAACTTTCTGTTTCAGGTTTCCAGAGTAAATCAGTTCAAAGTTCCAGGTTTTCAACAAAGGTGAGTATGGGTAAGTATAGGTTAACTTTATGTTGCAGGTAAGTATTAGCTATAAGTCTACAACTTCTCAAAGTACGATTCTGTATAACGTTATTTGCTTTACTTCTACGCACTGTCCTAATTGCATTGGCCAATGGATAAAAGGTAAGTTACTAGTTCACTCACACGTGTCAAGGCCCTGAGGTATCCTTCCAGATGTGATGTGGCGGTTGTGGTGGTTGTGGCGTCGGACGTCCGGTTGATTCCAAAGGATCTGTGCAACCAGATAGTTCGATGCAGGACGGCAATTCGGATAGCCAGGGGTCGTACCAAATTGCGTTGCGAAGATAGTTTGGGGACAGTTGACTCTAACAGGCTCAAGTTTACGGGCTGCTGGGCTCACAGTGACTCTACTGAATATCTAGAGGGGGTCTGCCTGTGGAGGGGGCTGCTCGCTGGTTTTGTTCGGGATGGTCCCCCTCCGCTCCCTCGACGGACGGGCGCCTGCCAGGTGGAGTCTTCTGATTGGCTCCCCCCGCCGAGGGAGGGACGCTCTGGCTGGAGACTGCGTCTTCAAGTTGAGGGGGGGGGTGACGTCACCTCTGAGCTGACCACGGATCCGAATCTGAACAATGCTGGTCGCAGGTGACTATGCCAGATTCGGATCGGAAGGAAGTTAATGAATTAACCTAGCCTCTTCACTGGAAAGATACCCCAGTGAGCGGAGGCTCACAACGTGTACTAGATCCACTTCCTCCACAAGTGGGTCATACTTGCTTTGGCGAGTATGGTTTTTCATGAAAACTTTTCCAGGTGGCAACAACCAGGAAGGAAGAGAGCTGCCATTCGTTGATCTTCTTTGATTGGTAAACATTCGCTCGTGGGGGGTATCATTTGTTGCTGAGCATAGCAATGAACATTTTTGTTTTAATCGACTTGATGCTGCCAGCGTTGTTTCGTTCTGTAAACTTCCACAAGAATCATTAGGAATTTCTAAACCTTTTGCAGCATTTAATACAGAATTGTACTCAGATGTATTTGAGTAGGAGCTAGATTGTTTGACGGCTGATTCTAAAGCCCTTGCCTTTTCTAAGGCCTGCTGCAATGTAAGATTGGTATACTCTAGAAGTCTCAAGCGAATATTGGCTGCCGACAAGCCACGGATAAATGAATCCCGAACGTAACTTGTCCTATGTTTGTCAGCAGTCACAGCGCTGAAAACACAATCTTTGCTAAGACTCAACAACTCATGGAGATACTGATCAATAGACTCATCTTGCTGTTGAATTCGTGTTGCTAGTTTGTGTCTTGCGAAGATCACATTGACTGGCTTGACATAAACACTGTTCAGAACGCCAACAGCATCCGTATAAGTTTGGCAATCTTCTATTAGCTCGTAAACTGAACGGGATACATGGTTGATCAAAAGACGTAGCTTACCCTGATCAGAGAGAATGTCGTCTTCCTCCAGAGTGGTCAGAAAATTCTGGAAAGTTGTGAACCAGTACGTCCACTCTTTTGAAGCAAGCGAATCGTGAGGGTTGACGTCAAAACGTTCAGGCTTAAGAAAACGTTGCATTTCTTGGATTTTTTTTTATGTCGAATAAATTGTAGAAGAATTACCTTGAGAATAAGGCTTTATTCGACATAAGATGTGCACAACAATAATTTCATGAACATCCAAATCAGGCTAGAGAATTAGACCATATGATTGTTTAAATATAATAATAATTAGAACTCATATCACCGTGCTATGTGCCACACCCACAAGGCTGACTACTCTCTCAAATACCTATCTCTTTATTTTGATTTATGGCCGACTTCAACGCGCCGAAGGCGCGTTAAAGAGGAGGTACTCAATTCGGGTTGTCGTGGGACGATTTTTTTTTTTTTTTTTTTGTATGTGCGAGCACCTTGCATTTTTAGGACGTCCCACAGTAAGACTTGGGCGTCCGTATGCGATCGATCTGGGGTGAAGTTGGACAACACTCAACAGAAAAAAAAATAACCACACAGTAATCCGTTTTAGACCATTCTGAATCCAAATCCGCAAAAAAAAAAACCATAGGTGTATGTCTGTGTGTGTGTGTGTGTGTATGTGTGTGTAACAAAATCTTGTGTACTCTGCCCAGGCCTTAGTTCTCAACCGATTTTTCTGGTTCTTTTTTCGTTCGTCGCGGAAAACTATCTAGTTGTGCACTACGACGCCGGAATTTCGAATTTTGCCTTTTAAGGGGGGAAAGGGGGGGTTAATGCTCGAAAAACGTGCGTTTTTGGGATAATCTTGTGTACTCTGCCCAGGCCTTAGTTCTCAAACGATTTTCGTGGTTCTTTTTTCATTTGACGCGGAATACTATCTAGTTGTGCACTACGGCGCCGGAATTTTGGATTTTGCTTTTTAAGAGGGGGAAAGGGGGGGATAATGCTTAAAAAACGTGCGTTTGCGTGCATAATCTTGTAAACTCTGCCCAGACCTCAATTTCCAACCGATTTGCGTGTTTCTTTTTTTGTTTGACTCAAATAACTTCCGAGTTGTACATGATTTTACCAGAGTACCAAAATTCGCAAGGGGAGGGGGTGAGTGGGGGGATAATATTCACAAAATATCCGATTTTTCAATATTTTGGTTCCTTTACTGCTTACTAATTGTACCCAACCTTTGAAATTGAGGAAAAATTCTCATTATACCTCCGAATTTTCATTAATTATTCTCTGTACCACCACGGTGCCAAGATATGGTGCCATGATGCCATAAACCGCTTATTTCGTGTTTTTTTTTTTTTGTGTGTTTCACCTTGAATACGGATGTGAACTTCGACGGACTGCCTACCAAAACTAACAGATGAAAGTTCAATGTTACGACGTATTTCCGCTTTGGTGCCTGACTGGCACCATTGGTGGTGGTGATGGGGGGGGGGGTGAACTCGAATTCGCATGTTGGGTATCGTAGATCATGGATTTTAAAATGCTCTTCAGATTCGAGGCTCCCATGCCGCTAGAAATGTTAAGGTGGATAATGGTGGGGGGGGGGGGGGTCAGTATTTCTTGCCTAAAGTAATAAATAAATTACATCGAGTGAAACAGTTTTATCACTTAACAACTGGTTAAACTGATCTAATGCTTATCCAACGGGACGTCCCCTGGAATGCATGCATTACTAAACAATATGTTTTTATTCTGGTACCAATCTGTCTGATTTTTATTTGAAATGTGTTCTACCAGTATCCGTGGTGGTCCCGTTTCAAACAGATTTCATTTTGCTTCGTTAGAAGTATCAAAAATTTGTGAAAGGAGTTGAAAAACGTGGTTACCGTTTTTGGGAATATTGGTCCGCATTCACTCTTCTTGCCCTGTGGCTTCCGACTGAGTCGATGATGAACTATTTGTGGATATTCAAATTAAAGGTCTGATTGTAAGTTTTAAAATGAGATGCTATATGAATGGGGTTCCGATAACTAAAAGGTGCTGCGGGGATGAGAAAGATTGTAGTGGGTTATTCGCTCTAAACCTGCATGAGCCATATCAACGTGTTTATGAATGCTCAAGGTCCAAATATGAGGTATATAGTACTGTTAGATGTAGAGGGTATTCTACCAAGTGGGTGTAGCACATAGCTCCCTCGTCATCCATAATATAGTTGGGTAGGTAATGGTATAGGAGATCGTCAGAACTGCATAGTGCCGTACCAAATATGAGGGTGATAAGAGGGTTTTCTACCAGTTGGATGTAGCACATAGCTCCCTCGTCAATCATGTCATGGTTGAGTTGTTGAATTGTGTTGTCAGAACTACCAAGTGCCTACCAAATATGAGGGAAGTCGAACAGTTAGGCGATAAGAGAGTAGATTGCTAAGTAGGAAAGTGACCCAAATTCCTCCTGAAACAGATCCAAAGTACGTAAACTCATCTACACATAGGAAACTGTTCCGGATTAAAGAATGCGTTCCACGCTTTGGCTTCTGGTCCACCTTACTGAAACTGATTAACTGTATGGAATTAGATCTACATAACGAAAACGCTGCAAATTTTTACACAATGGTTTATTATTTTTCTATAGATCACTCGCCTGCAAAGCCACCAACCACCCAACATGAAGAAAAACATCGATCGCATTTCGACCAGCTATAATTTGAACGGAGATTAGGCCTCTTTTGCGATTCACACTCGTGTTTCTGATTTATCGTACGTCCAACCCTTAAATTCTCGTAGGGAACGAACGATTTGTCCTACAGGGCTCCACGTGGACTCAAAAATTCTATACTATCTTAAATTGAAGGAAAAACAATACCTTTATATCAAAATTTTTGAGTTAAGGCGTTTTCAAAATTTCAAAATTCATTTTTTAACCCTTAGAAGTGACTTACATCAACCAAAATCTTCGGAGCACAACTAGACCCCGAATGGAGCCTACATACCAAATTTCATCAAAATCGGTCAATGCTGAGTGGGGAAAGTGTAAACTTGAAACGTAAACCAACAAATTTCGAGGGGGTGTTAAAACATTTTGCTCCCGAGTCTACCAAGGTAGCGGAAGCTTTGTTTTCACTTTTCAAGGACGAAAAAAAAAAGTTCTCCAAAATCAAAATTTCCACTCGCGTTTTGCGTTTTAGACCTTTCTGAACAATTTTGGTTCCGTGTCTGTCTGTCTGTCTGTCTGTGTGTCTGTCTGTCTGTCATGAATTCCTTGTAACGCGCATAACTATACGAAGTTATTGTCCGATTTCCATGAAATTTTCAGGGATTGTGCGGGTTGGTGTGTAGACGGTCCCCTATGAAAATCATCATCCCCGGACTAATAGAAGCGACTGCGCATGCGCAAACGCGAATTCCTTGTAACGGCCATAACTTCTACATTTTCCATCCGTTTTCAATGAAATTTTCAGGGATGTTACAGACTAGTATTTAGATGGTCCCCTATGAAAATCATCACCTTCAAACTGATATTAGCCACTGCGCATGCGCAAACGTGAATTTCCTTGTAACGGCCATTACTTCCATATTTTCCACCCGATTTCGATGAAATTTTCAGGGATTATGTGGATTAGGTTGTAGATAGTCCCCTATGAAAATAATTACCCCCGGACTGATAGAAGCGACTGCGCATGCGCAAACGTGAATTACTTGTAGCAACCGTAACTTCAACTGTCCCCCAGGGGTCGCGGGTTCGAATCCCAGCTGAGGCTAAGTATTTTTTTGTTCCAATCACATACATCTACTCACTTAATTTTTCATCCGAATTCGATGAAATTTTCTAGGATTGTCCAGATTAGCGTGTAGATGGTCCCCTATGAGGGTAGTGGAAGGTACTTAGAGATTGGTGTTTTGAGATTAACAACTATGCATCTGATCATCTATATAATCGGGTTATGGATACGAGGAAGCTATGTGCCACACCCACTTGGTAGAAGTTTTTTTCTTGGTCGATTCCAAAGGTTCATTATTGAAAATAATAAACCAAAATGATCGAATAACTGAGGGTAAATTAATTTCAGATTTAAATTGAGGACCACTAAAAAGTGAAAAATAAAAAATATTGTAAAATGGAAAAATAATAAAATAATAACCTTTTCAACAAAAAAACGGACAGATCTCAAAAATGAATGTAACCACCAAAAAAGGAAAAATAATAATCATAGGGAATTCAGATAGGTAGGTACGGATTGAAGTCGCCGCCGTGCCCATCTGTAAACGCAAACATACGCAAGTAGATTCCACTTCCATCTGGTTAGTATTACAACATGCGTTGATAGTGCAGTACAAAACAGGAACGAGAGTGGGTATCATTGAGGTAATAAATGTGATCCAACACTATTAGGTAGTACGTCACTGCTGTCGTGTGAAGGAGGAGAGAGTGACAATAAGTGTGAATCTCAGTAAGAATATTCCCTATGATAACAGCTGAAGACGTTCGCGACACCAGGAAAGACAGTTGGATAAAAATTCATCATGAGAAGGTTGTTTACTTACTTACCATCCTTACTCCTGTTTTGTATTGCACTATCGACGCATGCTATAATACTAACCGGACAGAGTTGGGCATTAGCTAACTAATTTATTAGCTAGTTAATTTTTCAACTAATAGCTAAATTAGCTTATAGCTTTTTTTAATAGCTAAAAGATAAATTTAGCTATTAGCTGTTGAGGAACAGCTAAAATTTCCAGATAAATTAGCCATTAGTCGAAAACTTATAGCTAACAGATTTAGCTGCGGAGATTTAGCTGTTCCTCGACAGCTAATAGCTAACGCTGAAAAAAAAATTTGTTTCTCTACACGAACAGCTAGTAGCTAATCTAACCATTTCAGTTTTAGCTGGCATCAGAATTAGCTTTGGAACATTTTATCGAATGAATTTGGCCTTTTATAAAGCTCAACCCTTATTTTTCTACCCTTAGAAGTGACCTACATCAACCAAAAGTTTCGGAGCACGACTGGACCCCAAAAGGAGCCCATATACCAAATTTTATCAAAATTGGTCCTTGGTAACTTAGTTGTTTGTGACCTGTTACCTGATTAAAGTAGTTCAAAACATGTTTGACTCACACACAAGAAATATTTTTTTAGGATGAATTAAAAATTTATAACATACTGAGTTTTAACAAAACTTCTCTCAAGGTGATCGAGAATGGGGTCACCCATAAAAGTAATACCTAGCAAAAAAAATATGGTATAGTTCAGATTTGGGTTTTAAGTGGCCAGAGAAGAGAAAAGGTCAAATTGGGTTTGTGGTAATATTGGTGGAATTCATTCGATAAAATTTTCCAAAGCTAATTCTGAAGCCAGCTAAAACTGAAATGGATAGATTAGCTACTAGTTGTTCGTGTGGAGAAACAAATTTTTTTTTCAGCGTTAGCTATTAGCTATTAGTTGACAGCTACAGCTAAAGCTATTAGCTGTCGAGGAACAGCTAAATCTCCGCAGCTAAATCTGTTAGCTATAAGTTTTCGACTAATAGCTAATTTAGCTGGAAATTTTTGCTGTTCCTCAACAGCTAATAGCTAAATATTTAGCTGTTAGCTTCAGCTAAATCGTAGCTAATTTATCTGTAGCTTTTAGCTGTTAGCTATAGCTAATTTTTGCCCAACACTGTAACCGGATCATTTGAGTATGTACCCGTAGTACGGGTACATACTCAAATGATTAATAACTAGATAGTACATACTCAAATAGACTAATAACTATTTGATATCATATAATCAAAAGATGGTGTTTTTGAATCCAAACATTTTGTACTGAGATTCACACTTATTGTCACTATCTCATCCTCTCTCATCCTTTAACATATTGTCTTTAATGAACTGCATTATTCAGTTTAAAAAGCCTATTTATTTGTATGAAAAATATAAAATAGTTTCTGAAATACATAATTTAAATACTAGGAATAGTTTACTTACTTTTCGGTTACCTTTAACTAAGACCAAAATATATCATGATTCGTTTTTATGTAAAAGCATTAAACTATACAATGGTCTTCCGCAACATGTGAAGGAAGTCCAAAGTCACAAATCATTTAAAGAGAATTTAAAGAAACATTTATTTATAAAATATTGAATTTAGCACTTTTAGCACTTATTATATTTTGTTTAAGATAAAACTGACATTTATTTCAATTTAATTTACGTAGACTGTAAGTATATGATGGTAATATAAATATCTGGTTAGATGTAAGAGTGGTCGTGTACGACCAAATCTTGCCAGATTTTTAAATAAATCGTTATCAAATCAAATCAAATCCTCCTTCACACGACAGCAGCGACCTACTACTTAATAGTGTTGGATCACATTTATTACCTCAATGATGCCTATTCTTATTCCTGTTTTGTATTGCACTATCGACGCAAATTGTAATGCTAACCACATGGAAGTGGAATCTACTTGCGTATGTTTGCGTTTACAGATGGGCACGGCGGCGACTTCAACCCGTTCCTACCTACCAACCTATCTGAATTCCCTATGATTATTATTTTTCCCTTTTTGGTGGTTACATTCATTTTTAAGGTCGGTCCGTTTTTTTTTGTTAAAAAGATTTTTTCTTGACTGAAGCTTTGAAGATTTATTTGAAAATTCGCTCATTAACTCATGCTGCATGAATAAACTTATTCTCTTCCGTGCATCCGAGGCCAGATATTTATTTCGCTTTTGGTTCGTTATTTTCAATAAAAACTCAAGTTATTTTCAATTATAAAATGTAATTTTAAATCGAATTTGAAAACATATTGTTAAGTAATGCATGCTTTCTAGGGGACGTAACATTGGATAAGCATTAGGTCAATTTAAACCAGTTGGTAAGCGATAAAACTGTTTCACCATTTTCTCACCCAAAAAATCGATTCCTCTCCCAATTGCCCACTTATCGCTGACACAGTGGAACATGGGAGGAATCACGTGGATGCCACCGCGTTAGTGACCCATCTTGTGAGGCAGAAGACCACTTGAAAGGTTGGGATTTGGTGGGAGGACGTGACCTATTGATTATGTGCTCCGTCGAATATAGAACACAGAGCAAAGAGAATTGCAGCGTATGACCGAAAAAAGATCACGTCAGAGTGCGGCCGGTTTCCTGGGTTTTACAGCATTCGTTGTAATACTTGTATTATATTTTGGCTTATTATTTTCAATAATGAACCTTTGGAATCGAGCAAGAAAAAAATATATAACCCCCCCTCCCCTCAAAATTTGATGGTTTTCGTTTCAAGGTACGCAAAATCCAAACTCCCAGTATTTTGAACAAAAATGTTTGAAACAAAAAAACATGTCCGTGGTGCCGCCAATGTAGGTACTATACCCAATAAAACAACAATTATTGAATGAACCAAGTCTAACACAAGGTCTGATAGTCACCAATTCAAGAAAACGATGCAAATTAGAACGCAACGGTTTATTATTTTTCTTTAACATTCCAAATCAAAATTAAAAATTTCCAAACAAGATAAAATGTTTGAATCAGGTATGTTTGAAGAATTATTGAACAATATTCAAGATTTTTTCAAACCAAATTCAAGGATTTATAAACAAAATTGAAAATTTTCCACGTCAAATTCAATATTTTTATACCAAACTAAAAATATCTAAATGAATTCAAAATTTCCCAAATCGCATTTAAGATTTTTCGAACCGATCTCAAGATATTTTCAAACAAAATTAAATTTTTTACATTAAAGATTTTTTTTAATGAAAATTGAACATTTTTTATATTAAATTCAAGATTTATTAAACCAAAAACAAGATTTTCGAACCAAATTCAAGAGTTTCGCAACCAAATTGAAGATTTTTTAAACAAAATTCAAGATTTTTTCAAACGAAAATGAATTTTGGTTTATTATTTTTAATAATGAACCTTTGGGATCGACCAAGAAAAAAAAATTGTTAACACCTCCCCAAAATTTGATAGTTTACGTTTCAAGGTAGGTATAATCCAAAAATCTAATAAAAATTTGGCCGTCCGTCCGCCGTACGCGGCATTTTTGCCACTTAGCATTGACCGATTTTGATGAAATTTGGTATGTAGGCTCAATTTGGGGTCTAGTTGTGCCCTGAAGATTTTGGTTGATGTAGGTCACTTCTAAGGATTCAAAAATGAATTTTGACATTTTGAAAACGCCCTAACTCAAAACATTTTGATATAAAGGTATTGTTTTTCCTTCAATTTAAGATTCTATAGAATTTTTATGGTTTATTGAGTCCACGAGGAGCCCTGTAGGACAAACCGATCGCTCCCTACGAGAATTTAAGGGTTGGACGTACGATAAATCAGAAACATGAGTGTGAATCGCAAAAGAGGCCTAATCTCCGTTCAAATTTTAGTTGACCGAAATGCGATCGATGTGGTTCTTCATGTTGGATGGTTGGTGGCTTTGCAGACGAGTGATCTATATAGAAAAATAATAACCCATTGTGTATTATCTGCATCGTTTTCTTACCAAGTCCGCCATTGGGGCTTTGACCCGTGGACGACTTTAGCGGGGGGGGACTCGAGAGACACCCTGTACAGGTACTCTATGCTTGAAATATGCTCTAATACCATGAAAAATATGAAACTGCCTGAACAATTCCTTAGAAAATGTATATGTTCCCATTTAATAAAACGCTGCAAATTATTACACAAAGGTATATTATATTTCTATATAGATCACTAGTCTGCAAAGAACACGGCTTTGCCATTGTTACCACCATCCAACATGAAGAAAAACATCGATCGCATTTCGGTCAGCTGAAATTTGAACGGAGATTAGGCCTCTTTTGCGATTCACACTCGTGTTTCTGATTTATCGTACGTCCAACCCTTAAATTCTCGTAGGGAACAAACGGTTTGTCCTACAGGGCTCCGCGTGGACTCAATAAACTATAAAAATTCTGTAGAATCTTAAATTGATGAAAAAACAATACCTTTATATCGAAATGTTTTGAGTTAGGGCGTTTTCAAACTTTCAAAATTCATTTTTCAACCCTTAGAAGTGACCTACATCAACCAAAATCTTCAGGGCACAACTAGACCCCAAATGGAGCCCACATACCAAATTTCATCAAAATCGGTCAATGCTAAGTGGCAAAAGTGCCGCGTACGGCGGACTGACGGCCAAATTCTTATTCGATTTTTGGATTCTACGTACCTTGAAATGTAAACCATCAAGTTTTGAGAGGGTGTTAAAAAAAAAATTTTCTTGGTCGATTCCAAAGGTTCATTACTGAAAATAATAAACCAAATGAGTCAATCCAAAGGAAGGCGAAGCTCGGGTTTTCCACGCCTCTGAAGCACTGATTCGCTGTAAAACTCCAAATATGGAACTAATTTTCAAGCTGAAATGTTTTGAAAAAATAATTAGTATTTTTTAGAGATACTATATGAGTACATTGCCAACATTATATTATTTTTTTCTATTTTTTAAAATACATGAAACGTGGTAGGAATATTTCAAATTACACTCTCAAAGTGCTTAAAATCTCGAAATATCAGGTTATAGCCTCCATTTAGTAGTGAAAACAATTTTTAAACACCGAAGGTCTTTCACACTCTAATTCTACAGGTAATAGACTTTGGGAAAACCACATTACAATTCTTTTTTAGTTACTTTGCAAAAATGGAATTTTTTCCACTCCCGCCCCACTGTGCGGCGGACGGCGGACAGTGGGCAAAATGGCCAATCTAGGTGGACAAAAGTCAAGTCAAAACATGGGAATCTCTAATATTAGTCATTGTTCATTATGAGTTCGCAGTCCCCAAAACGTTAATATTTACATCGTCAAAACCTTCTATGGCTTTAAAAACTTCGATCAAAAGTGTCTCCGTTTCCTGTCCGAATAAGATCGTATTATCAGCTACTATGAATCCCTAACTTTTCTCGTCTACGCTGCAGTTAGTTGTAGGCAGAATCGTTCCAGGCTTGGTTTCGGCAATAATAGAACCATTGAAAGGAGTAAGTACTATTTTTTCCTGCTAATATTGTAAAAATAGCGTCTATACTGTGTGTTTTTGAGCAAACGCCAATACCGTATTTTTAAAAATGATAATTGACGTCTTGGAGTTAAAGTAGCACACGGCCAAGAGTTGCCAAGGAAATCAGAATTTTTTTCGTTTCTTTAAGTGTTCTAGTTTCGGTATTTAACCACCTTTTTATGCGATTTTATGCGTTTTCCGAGTTACTTAATAAAATGGTGGATTTTCAGGTATAAATATCACGATTCCTCGCCATCAATTTGTCGAGAAATGGAAACAGCTACCGAGGAAAGATCGCAATGAAAACCTCACTAGGTATGTGATGGGGTTAGGTAATCTCGACGATTCTTGAGAAATATTAAATTTAAAAATTATCAAAAATGCTGTGATAGACTTTTCAAAAAAAAATCGGAGGAGGTGGGAGAATAACCATAGGAAAGAAGGCATTTTTTCCAACAAATATTCGACATGGCTGAGTGGGAAAGAGTTTGAAGTTGTCACTTCTAACAAAATTACGCAAGCTATCATGAACCAACCAGCTGTGCGTCCCGAAAAACCGTTCGAGGACTCAAGCAACAAAAAGAAGAAAGGTGAATAAATTGTTGACTGCTGGTCCCGAAAAGTTATGCTTAGTGGCGCTCACTGCTCTCTACTCAGCAGGACAGGTCCACAAGCCTTATCTTGAAAGAAGCAACTTCAAGCACATCAGCAGTTGAATATTTTACAATGCCGAATAAGAATATGACTATAATATTTTCAAATTCAATATTTCAGAGTTATATCCGTTTAACACTGTAATAATGTCATTAATCTCAAAGTAATTAATCAGTACCTAATCATAATGTCAAGAATTTAAGATTAAACATGTACAAAAATATCATGATATACCGTTTACCTACTTTCATTGAAGTCAAGAAATATTTTTATTATTTTTCCCATAATCAGCGTCTTTTTATTCAATTTTGAATAAAAAACCGGCCAAAAAATAATTTTGTCCACCTAGTTTGGTCATTTTGCCCACTGTGCGGCGGACGGAAGACGGACTGCCAACTTTATTCGATTTTTGGATTCTACGTACCTTGAAACGTAAACCATCAAATTTTGAGGGGGTGTTAAAAAAAATTTCTCGGTCGATTCCAAAGGTTCATTATTGAAAATAATAAACCAAAAAGCTCCTCATTTGACTTGGGAATCTTTTGCTTCGTGGGTGTCGATCTGTCCTCGAGGCGACGGCCGAACTCCACAGTCCTCCTGTTGGCTGCCACTTCTGGTAATCGCGAGATTCAAATTTCGACCTCGTTTGCGACGGCACAATTTTCGTCGGAAATCAGTTGAAACGGCGGAGGACGGCGGGGAGAAAAATCGAGACACGGAAGCAGACAGATAAAAATCAGAAGCGGGGTTGGCGTGCGTCCGCCGGAATTCCACAACTACTACGAGGGCCGTAATGGCGTGTCGGTACATAATTACGATTACAACTGGGGGATCGCTTTTCGCGAAACAAGCGCACGGTCGGTAATGTGGTGCCTCAGGATCGGCATGGCGGGGGAGCGTTTGACTACGTTACCCGCACAAAGGCGTCTTTACCGTCCGTTTTACACCGGTTTCACAAACCTGATAGAATATTCCCGGGTGGCCGCGTCAGTGAGCCTCAGACACAGAATGCACTCCTGATATTAATTAAGCCCTTGCGTAGGTAAACGAGTTTGCAGTTCATTACGGGGCAAATATGGCCGCTGATCGGGCGATTAGCACCCTAGATTACGCTTGCAGTTCGTTTGATAAATGTGGAGCAGATGAGAAAGTGTTCGAATTGAAATATACAAACCTCAGTAGTCGGTACTGTTGGTTTATTTAATAATAATAATCTTTATTGCGTCATAAATTAAATTATAGCAACACGTCATAAATAGTCAATGGTATGATAAATTCAGAATATAATGATAACAAAATGTGGAGACAATTTAACAATTTATGGTCAGGTAGTTGGACAGGTTGTTCTACATAATTTTAAAAAGTCTTCAACACAATAAATTGCTGTTTTTAGGCATACGCGTTTCATAGCACTTTCGAATTGTGGTTTATTATTTTCAATAATGAACCTTTGGAATCGATCAAGAAAAAAATTTGTTAACACCCCCTCAAAATTTGATGGTTCACGTTTCAAGGTACGTAGAATCCAAAAATCGAATAAAAATTTGGCCGACCGTCCGCCTTCCGCGGCACTTTTGCTACTTACAGTTGACCGATTTTGATGAAATTTGGTATGTAGGCTCCATTTGGGGTCTAGTTGTGCCCCGAAGATTTTGGTTGATGTAGGTCTGTCCGCTTCAGCAATGAATTAAATTAATACCTAAATTTCAACTCTTGGCCACATGATTTCTAAATCCATTTTCGATATGTTTTTGAAAAGTCATCTGTGTAACATTATTAAAAATATATTCTTCTGAAAGTTGCTGGACGGAAAAGTTTGTATTTTCTGTTTAAGTTAAACTTGAGATAGTTATTTCCTTAAAAGGGTGTGTTGTGTCGTCAGTGGTATTATTCGCGATAGAGTGATAACCAGTACGGACACTACATTTGTTGGTGCCGAAAGCCATTTCGACGAAGGCCTTTTTTTTCTCGAAACACGTAGTAAAATGGAAGGAATGAGATTGAGGAACTCAAAAGTTCTTCCAACAAGGAAAGAAGAAGGAGGAGGTGATGCCGATCGGATATCGGTACGTTCTGGCGGCAGTGTGCGCACCTCTTCGAGCAGGTCTAGTATGTTGTCGAAAATCGAACGTCTTCGAGCTCTTGACAATCAGCAAAGAAGCATACAGGAGCTGAGGGAACAGTTAATGCGAAATCTGGAAACTGGGAGTCGAAGCTCAAGATCATCCAGAAAGTCAGAAACTTCGAGAGCGGAAGAAGATGGACTGAAAATGAAAACGATGACCGTTCAAGCCCAAGTGGAACCACCTCCAAAAATAAATGCTTCACCCCTTCATCACGAGCAACCTCAGCCAATGCAGAGCCACTTCAGTGAGCGACAACAGGTACCACAGGATTGTCGTAAGTACCCAACTCACGATCTGGGTTATTTTGTAGCTAGACAGAGTGAAGGGAAGCAATTACCTATGTTCAGCGGGGACCCAATGGAATGGCCAAATTTCATAAGCCAGTTCCGGAGGACAACCCGTCTCTGTGGCTATTCAAACGAAGAAAATGTAAGTAGGCTGCAGAGGTGCTTGACAGGAGAAGCTAGGAACGCTGTTTATGCCTTATTGGCGCTTCCGGATGGGGTTAGCAAGATTATAGAGATTCTACAAAGAAGGTTTGGGAGATCTGAATACGTAATTGGTAAAATAGGTGAACAGCTTTTGAATAAATCGGAAATCAAGGAAGGGGACTATTCGGCCCTTGTTGCATTCTCGTCAGAGGTGCAAAACTACGTCACGACTATAGAAATCTTGAATTGTACAGATTTTCTAGCTGAACCTTCAACGTTGTCTAAGCTTACCTGTAAGTTACCAGGGAGTTTGAAAGTTCAATGGGGAGAGCATGTGACCTGCCTAGGAGGTTCTATGCCTAGGATAAATGAATTCGCGGTATGGTTGGAAAGAAGAGCGGACGCCTACAGTGTCATTGCGGGTTTAGGTTGGGCACAGGGTTGTGCTAACTCGCAGAAGACAAGTCAGACGCCGGGCGAAAATAAGATTTTGGTAGGTGAAGGGAGAAGCTGTTCGTTTTGTTCCAATGGCTCACATAATTTGGGCAATTGTGACAAGTGGTTGAAAGAGAAGGTGGAAAGAAGATGGGAATGGGTGATGAAGGCCATGATTTGTTTCAGGTGTCTCAAACCTGAGCACAGAACATTCAGATGTAGAGAGATGAGTGTGTGTTCCAAGTGCAATGGAGTACATCACACGACTCTACATAAAAATGAAGTGGCTGCAACGGTGCAGAACGCTGTGCAGACACATAATATTTTGCTGGAACCAAAAGACAGCAATCAATGTGCAACAATCCTGAAGGTAGTACCAGTCAGGATTGTTGCACATTGATTGCTGTCTTTTGGTTCCAGCAAAATATTATGTGTCTGCACAGCGTTCTGCACCGTTGCAGCCACTTCATTTTTATGTAGAGTCGTGTGATGTACTCCATTGCACTTGGAACACACACTCATCTCTCTACATCTGAATGTTCTGTGCTCAGGTTTGAGACACCTGAAACAAATCATGGCCTTCATCACCCATTCCCATCTTCTTTCCACCTTCTCTTTCAACCACTTGTCACAATTGCCCAAATTATGTGAGCCATTGGAACAAAACGAACAGCTTCTCCCTTCACCTACCAAAATCTTATTTTCGCCCGGCGTCTGACTTGTCTTCTGCGAGTTAGCACAACCCTGTGCCCAACCTAAACCCGCAATGACACTGTAGGCGTCCGCTCTTCTTTCCAACCATACCGCGAATTCATTTATCCTAGGCATAGAACCTCCTAGGTAGTACCAGTCAGAGTCTCAGGGCCAGCGGGTTCGCGTGACACTTACGCTCTTCTCGACGAGGGATCCAGCCTGACTATGGTAGAGAGCAGTTTAGCCAAAGATATAGGGTTGGAAGGTGAGACCAGACCTTTGTCATTGGCTTGGACAGGAAATGTGAGCAGAACCGAAGAAGACTCAAAGGTTGTCAATTTTCGAATTTCCGAGGCTCGAGAGGGTGCTAAAGAATACAGCGTTTTTGAGGCCAGAACCGTAAAGGACCTTGCAATGCAACCACAGTCAGTGAATGTGGAGGACTTGGCTTCAATGTTTCCGTATGTCAAGAGAGGCGGAGTGACTGTACTGAAAAATGCGGTGCCACGAATAATAATAGGGCAAGATAACTGGCCACTCCTTTTTGTTCGTAAATCCTTCCAGGGACCATGGCGAGGCCCAGTTGTCTCCCTAACGTGGTTAGGATGGGTGCTGTATGGAAATGTTCCCCGCAAATTCGTGGAAGCCTCCTTGAGCAGTACTACCACACACCTTCAAATGACACACTGGACCAAGCACGTAATACGAGAAGGAGATCAGCAAACACGAGTAGTAGACGTGTTTTAGGAAGCTGTGCCCTCTCAAGCTGACGGAGGACCAATGACAGCTGTCAGCGTGGGGGAGAATGTCCGCTTCAGCAATGAATTAAATTAATACCTAAATTTCAACTCTTGGCCACATGATTTCTAAATCCATTTTCGATATGTTTTTGAAAAGTCATCTGTGTAAAATTATTAAAAATATATTCTTGTGAAAGTTGCTTGACGGAAAAGTTTGTATTTTCTGTTCTAAGTTAAACTTGAGATAGTTATTTCCTTAAAAGGGTGTGTTGTGTCGTCAGTGGTATTATTCGCGATAGAGTGATAACCAGTACGGGCAATACAAGGTCAATTCTAAGGTTTGAAAAATGAATTTTGACATTTTGTAAACGCCCTAACTCAAAAATGTCGATATAAATGTAAGCCTTTGGGCGAGGTATTGGCTCGATCGGGGGTTGAAGTTACGATTTAAATGGTTCCTTGTAAATAAAAGCTGTAACGGGTTGCAAAAGAAAGGAGAAAATGTAAACTGCGATACCGATACACTTAGGCTAGTAAGAAAAGTTATACTTAGCTTTGATGTACTTCGGGGTAGCTCGGCTCGATGCAGTTTGGGAGATGAGGCTGCGATACACCTGGAGATACCTTTAAATACCTTTTCAGTTACCTGTTGTATTTTGGTGTATCGATTCTGAATAAAGATTTTAATGAAGTTACCGATTGTTGTTGTAAGTGATTTGAAATACCTATATCGATACCCGTTATTTGTGAAACAGAACCATGAACCAGGGTAGACTCTGAAAGAAAGTGAGTAAAGTAAAATGTGTTTTATTGCAAGAATGACTCGAATTTAGAGGGTCCACGACCCGATACAGCCTGAAGGGCTACTCCAAAAGGCAAATGTGACTTTAGATTACTTTGACTAGGCGATACAGATCCGCTTATGCTAGATGTTACAGGTACAATAAGACTTGATTTTAGTTCTAGATGCAATGTTCCAGTTCCTCGATACTTTCTACTTAATGTTACTGAGTTACTCTTCACTTCTACCTACTATTGGCCAACAAGTAGTATGACACAGTTTCACTCACGTGACGGGTTACCGTAGCGAGTCCGATACACGATGAGAGGCGATGAGAGTTCTTGAGGGGAGAGCCGGGTCAGGACTGGGCGCGTACGCGATCCGCGGGCAATACGGTTCCAGGGGAGGCAGGACGTGAATCACAGTTCTTTCAATGGCACCACTCACTGGTTCAAAACCTATTGCAAAGACTTGATGGGGAGGCAGGAGGAGGATCGATACTGGGTCGATACGGTTTGGGGGTGAGCGCTTCAGAGGTAAGGGGGTTTAGCTTCGAGACTAGCTGGCAAGGCTGCACGACAGGGACTAAAGGCTTCAGGTCATTAGATGGACCTTTTGCTTCTCTCCTCCAGGCTGTCCAACTGTTCAACACCAATTTCCTATTGGCATGACTGCATTTCTGAGGTGGGGATGTCTTCTTCTCCTGCCTGACAATCAGATGGTTTTGTGCTTTGCCCAAGGTGGTGGGAGGGCATGTAAGTGGGCCACGCCCCTTCTGAGTGGTGGCTATGGGGCTATTCTTCTCCAACTGCTGCTTCCTTCAGGGCTTACTGGCCTCTACGGCCTGGTTCTGCTTCCAAGGTACTTCAGGGCTTACTGGCCTCTACGGCCTGGGTCTGTTTCCAAGATACTTCAGGGCTTACTGGCCTCTGCGGCCTGGGATTCTCTCCGGGGGTGGATCAGGACTTATTAGCCTCTGTGGCCTGAAAGGGGAAAGAGAGCTTCGCTGAGCGGCAGCTCACATAAAGGTATTGTTTTTCCTTCAATTTAAGATTCTATAGAATTTTTAGAATTTTTTGAGACCACGCAGAGCTCTGTAGGACAAACGGTTCGCTCCCTACGAGAATTTAAGGGTTGGACGTACGATAAATCAGAAACACGAGTGTGAATCGCAAAAGAGGCCTAATCTCCGTTCAAATTTTAGTTGACCGAAATGCGATCGATGTGGTTCTTCATGTTGGATGGTTGGTGGCTTTGCAGACGAGTGATCGATATAGAAAAATAATAAACCATTGTGTAATAATTTGCAGCGTTTTTTATTGGAACAACTTGTACGTGTCTGGTATAGCATTATACAGCTTGGTGCCCGTGAAGTCTATGTTGTATCTTTGTGTCGAGGTTAATCTGCATCGGTCGACTTTCAGCAAATCGCGTTTTCGCGTATTATATCCGTGTCCCGCAGCAGCATACCTATTTAGATGACTATGTAACTCCGTCAGGCTTTCGACAATGTACTTTGCTCGGACTGTCAGAATTCGGTGTTCTGGAAACAGGGGTTTGCAGGATTCTCTCCGTCCTCTGCCACTCAGGATTCGGATGGCCGTTTTTTGGAGCCTGAAGATTTCATCAATTTGCTGTGAGTTTCCCCACTAGAGACTACCGTACGAGAGACGCGAGTCGAAATATGCAAATTATACGCTTCGAAGAACCCGTAACGATACCGTGCATTTAAGTTTTCGAAGGAGGAAATTAGTTTGGGATAACTTTGACTTGAGGGCCGTTAACTGAGTATTCCACGACAGATTTTCTCGTACATTTATTCCCAGTAGAGTGGCGGTCTGGGGTTCGGGACTGCGTTGTGACAGTTCAAGGCGAATATAGATACCTATAGTTGTAAGAGTATTGTTGTTTGTTGTAGTCAGTTGTTGAGTATTGTTGTGTAAACATAATGTATTTGAAATATTAAAATATAAATAATAAGAAAAATAAATGTACCTAAAGTTACGTAGGTACCTAGTTGCCAACCCAGTTGACGGCCAACTGTTCAACGTAATTTGTGTAAATTGTGTAATTTTGGAAAAATTCATTCTTTTTGGTTTATTATTTTCAAAAATGTACCTTTGGAATCGACCAAGAAAAAAATTTTTTTAACACCCCCTCAAAATTTGATGGTTTACGTTTCAAGGTACGTAGAATCCAAAATTCGAATAAAACGCTGCAAATTATTACACAATGGTTTATTATTTTTCTATATAGATCACTCGTCTACAAAATCACCAACCATCCAATATGAAAAAAAAAAAAATCAAAAAAAATCCAAATCACCAACCATCGATTGCATTTCGGTCAGCTCTAATTTGAACGGAGATTAGGCCTCTTTTGCGATTTACACTCGTGTTTTGATTTATATATATATATTTTTCAATTTAAACCCTTAAATTTTCGTAGGGAGCGAACGGTTTGTCCTACAGAGCTCTGCGTGGTCTCAAAAAATTCTAAAAATTCTAAAAGTTAGGGCGTTTTCAAAATTTCAAAATTGATTTTGGAACCCTTAGAAGTGACCTACATGAACCAAAAGCTTCGGGGCACAACTAGACCCCAAATGGAGCCTACATACCAGATTTCATCAAAATCGGTCAATGCTAAGTGGCAAAAGTGCCGCGTACGGCGCACGGACGGCCTAATTTTGGTTTATTATTTTCAATAATGAACCTTTGGAATCGACCAAGAAAAAAAAAATTTTAACACCCCCTCAAAATTTGATGGTTTACGTTTCAAGGTACGTAGAATCCAAATATCGAATAAAAATTTGGCCGTCCGTCCGCCGTACGCCGTACGCGGCACTTTTGCCACTTAGCATTGACCGATTTTGATGAAATTTGGTATGTAGGCTCCATTTGGGGTCTAGTTGTGCCCCGAAGCTTTTGGTTGATGTAGGTCACTTCTAAGGGTTCCAAAATCAATTTTGAAATTTTGAAAACGCCCTAACTCAAAAAAATGTCGATATAAAAGTATTGTTTTTCCTTCAATTTAAGAATTTATAGAATTTTTAAAATTTTTTGAGACCACGCGGAGCTCTGTAGGACAAACCGTTCGCTCCCTACGACAATTTAAGTGTTGGACGCACGATAAATCAGAAACACGAGTGTGAATCGCAAAAGAGGCCTAATCTCCGTTCAAATTAAAGTCAAGAATCCAATTGTAACCAAGAAGATACAATGAGTGGAGAAAATACAGTCACATGTCACATGTTGTCCAATGAGGCTGGTTCTACTTTATTGCAGACTTTAAGAGCACAAATTTGTGCTGCAAATTCTCAAAAAATTGTCAGGATATTGTTGGATTCAGGGTCACAGAGAAGCTATACAACCAAAACGTTGGTAGAAGATCTAAATCTGCCTATTTTGGGGCATGCAAATCTGAGTCATAGCTTATTTGGTGGGACTGAAACAAGACAGAAGGCACATAGGAGATATATAACATTAATTTGCGGGGTCTCACAAATATGTCTAAATTTTGCTTCTCGGCGTTGGATGAAGATAAAATTTGCAATTATGTCCCCCGACTTACCGATGTACAAATCATAAAACGCCTGGAAAAGGTAAACATATTTCTGTCCGATGTAGGTCCAAACGCACCTCAGGTAGATATATTGCTGGGAGCTGACGTAATAGGAAATTTGGTAACAGGTGTCACAGTTAATCTTGGAAATGGTATAGTAGCAACGGAAACTGTCTTGGGTTGGGAAGTTATGGGATCTACCTACCAGAAGAAACAAGATCGTACAGTAGTCGGATTAGCTAACATTACCTTTGACTTACAGGACAGGCAGCACCTTGAGACCCTTGAAATAACGGATGGAGAGGAGCACAGTAAAAGAAAAGTTCACAAAGAGGAAAATGAACACGAGGGGTTCTACCTCCCACATACAGCTGTCATCAAGAAATCAAGTAAAACGACAAAGATTAAACCTGTGTTTGATGCGTCGGTCAGGGATTATACTGGCATTTCATTGAATTTGGGTTTAGAAAAAGGCCTCAATCTGAACGAAGAAATACTCAAGTTGCTACTTGATTTTCGTAGCGGGCTAATCGGGGCAACAGCAGACAGCGCTAAAACATTTCTACAAATTCGTATTGTGCCAGATGATAGGAAATATCTCAAGTTCCTGTGGTGGCAGAATCATGAGAATAGGGAAAATGTTATAGAATACCGGCATAAGAAAGTTGTGTTTGGGGTGACTTCTAGCCCATTTCTTTTGAATGCCACGATTGAATACCATCTGGCAAAGGCACCAGATGAATATCAAGAGATGTCAGGAAGGCTACAAGGTTTTTTTTTATATGAACAATGTAGTCACCAGTGTGAACAGCAAGGAAGAACTACTCACATTTGGAGAACAGTCGCAAAGGTTGATGGAATTAGGCAAGTTCGATCAAGAAAAGGACGAAGAGCCGCACTCAGGACAAGAGCAAGGAACCAAGGAGGACCTCACCATAGTTGGAAAGGGAGTTCCCTTGGCACTCGCAAGATAGGAGTGGCAGGGAAGTTAAGATGCCCAGAAGGTGGGAGCTCTGAATTTTTTGTTGGGGGCGGAGTGTTATGAAACTCCTCCAGTTGTGTTGTCAAGTTTGTTATTGATTTGTCCACATGTTTTGGCCCCATACAATTTTGAATTATAAATGTTTTGATCACCGCAAAGTGCGAGAGATATTATTTTTCATAATAGAAAAAGATATTTATCTGACAATAGATAGGAGTGAACAGAAACCAAGATAATAGATAGGAGTGTAAAAAGTTATAGAAAGTAGAAAACATAACAGAGAGAGATAATTAGAAGAAGAATCCTCCATCATTTTCAACAATTTGCATCGTACCAAAAGTACAGGGCACGTATGGAAGCTGTACAGAGGAGAGGAGCTCTGAGAATCTGTAGCGCATTTAGAACTGTCTCAGGTCTAGCATCACAAGTGAATGCAGGAACTATCCCAATATACCACCAGGCACTGGAGCGCAAAAGGATAAGAATGAGGAAGGCAGAGGCAATATCCATAGTAAACAAGGAAGAGCGGGAGGAGACCATCCGCAGGTGACTAGCAGACCTTGTCTGTGAAACCTGTGGAAGGTGGACAGCCCTCATAATTGACGATCTAAAGGCTTGGCTGGAGAGAAAACACGGTGAGGTGAACTATTACCTGACTCAATTCCTCTCAAGGCATGGATACTTCCGCTCCTTCTTAGTAAAGATCGGGAAAGCCACTGACCCAGAGTGCAGATACTGTGGGATAGAAGAGGATGATGTCTGCCACACCTTCTTCACATGTCCACAATGGGAAGATATGAGGAGGAGTGCAGAAGAGGTCATCGGAACGTTGCGTCCACAGACAATCCTACATGAGATGATTAAGAACAAGTCGAGCTGGAACGCAATGACAGTATTTGTCACAGCAGTCGTCAAAGCAAAAAATCTGAAAGAAAGATGGGAGGCTGAAGATGAGGAATAGATGGGGAGATCAGACTGGAGACCAGAATTAGGAGCAGCCTTTTGGCACAAAAAAAAAGGCTCAGTTTCCTGTAGTAATACTGTACAAGTGGTTCCGGAGTGAATCCTAAGCAGTGGGAGTGGGGTTTTAGTTGGTAGGCCTAATGCTGGGGAGTCCAACACTGTTGGGCTGAACTTCCCCTTCGCTCTTAAACATCCTCTCTCCCGTAACAAAAAAAAATAACATAATAATAACACAGGTACACGAAAAAAAAAAATTTCAACTGCCTCGAATATTATGACTGATTTTTATGTTTTTTGGTGCGCTGAATCCAAATCTGGTAGCCATTTAGCTCCATCTCGTACAGATTTTTTGCTACATTGGGATATCCCTAGTCACTGGGTGATAAATAAGGCTCATTTCACTATGGCAAGCAATAGCAAAGATTTATTGCAATATTCCGTAAATCGAATTCTCGTAAATGGAAACAGAAGAAAACAACGCAGTTCACATGGAAATTCAAAGAATGTTTTTGTGGGCCCGTTTCTTCTTCCCCTGAATGCTCCTCTTGGTGCGTTGCTTAGCGTATTTTTCATCAGGGGTTTCCCGTAGCAGCAACCAGCAGAAATCGGCCATCATATTAGAGTTCCATCTTCCTTGGTACCTTCTCTCTGCGTCCTTGATGTCCTGGTGGAACCGCTCACCCTGCTCTTCACTGTACGCACCCAGGTTTTCGGGAAAGAAGTTGACATGGGAGTGCATGAACAAGGCATGCAGAACAAGGCTGTAATATGAGCCTGAAAGTGCGGCTCATATTACAGCCTTGTTCTTTGAAGGTACTGAGCAACCTGGCAACGATTGTTGTCATCCCGCCTGTTCCCCAAGAATTTGAGAACTACATCCTTGAAGGAGTCCCAGGCTTCTTTTTCCTTCTCAGACATTGTTGTAGTAAATGATGCATCTGCGATCAGTTTCCTTATATCAGAGCCTACGAACACTCCTTCCTTTAGCTTGGCTTCAGAAAGTCGAGGGAACTTGGTGCACAGATACCGGAAGCACTCTCCATCTTTTGGAAGGGACTTGATGAATTGCTTGATGAGGCCCAACTTGATGCGGAGAGGTGGTAACAGAACTTTATCACGAGGTACCAATTATAATTTGCATAGTCATCGGAAAGTACGACAACTTGAGCCTCAGTTCCCAATTTGTAATTTGTAATTTGGTGTTGACTGCATTAACAGTTAATATCTCGTCAGAGATGGAAAATGGAACAAGCGCGATAATGAGTTGATACCTAATTAAAATTTAAAAAAACACGCGGATGTAAATTACGGTTCGTTTTACTCAAAACTCTCTCTCACCTTGTTCCGCAATTATCCGAGTGTAATCTACGGGCAGTAATCGCCTGATCGACGGCAATATTTGCCCTGCAACGAAAATTGCGGTCTCGTTTATGCACGCAGGGGCTTAATTAATACCAGTAGCCGCGTGAAGCTTGGGAATATTCCATCAGGTTTGTGGAACTGTTGTGGAATGAAGGGGAGGCCTTCAAGCCGGTAACGTAGTCAAACATTCCTCTTTACTCGCCTGGGGACGTCGTTGGGCTCAAGTATTGGCTTCGAAAAACTGGTATACCAGACCTATCTCGAATTCGGTACAATAATTCGACAACAGTTTCAAAATTCTTCATGAACTGAATGAGCTCCTCGTGCCCAACAGCTAATAAGATACATAATACTCGTACCTAGTTCGGAACTCAACAATTACAGAAGATCCAGTTCCACATCTCAGAATTCCAGTTAGAGAGCGGCAAAATCCACATCCAAATACCAGAACTTCAGGTTTGAAACTGTGAACCGTACATCCAGAAATCCAATTTCCGATCTCAGCAAGTTTCCAGTTGCAGATCTCAGAATTTCACTTCATGAGCTCATCACTCTAGTTACAGTGGTCAATGCTCCACTTCCAGACAGAGAAGTCTGGAAGCTCCACTGGCTGGCTGGCTGGCTCCAGGACTGTGTGCTCCACTTCCAGGTGAGGTTCTGGTTTCTTCAGTTCTCCAGTTCGACATCTCAGGATTCCAGTTAGAAAGCTTAAAAATACAGATTCATATCCCAATTCTATAGGTTGAAAACTGTGAACACTGCACCCAGAAATGCAGTTTCCGATCTCAGAAAGTTTGGAATTCCAGATCTCGGAATTTCTGTTCATGAGCTCATCACTCCAGTTCCAGTTGTTAGCTCTCCAGTTCGACATCTCAGGATTCCAGTTAGAGAGCTCTAAAATGCAGGTTCGGATACCAGTACTCTAGGTTTAAAACTGTGAGCATCCAGAACTCAGAATTCCACATCCAGAAATCCACTTTCCGATCACAGTAAGTTCCCAGTTCCTGATCTCAGAATTCCCTTTCATGAGCTCATCACTCCAATTCAAGTTGTCAGTGCTCCACTTCCTGATATCAGTTTTCCAGTTTGACATCTCAGGATACCAGTTAGGGAGCTCAAAAATCCACGATCAGATACCAGTACTCTAGGTTGAAAACTGTGAGCATCCAGAACTCAGAATTCCACATCCAGAAATCCACTGAGATAGGAATCTCAGTAAATTTCCAGTTCAAGATCTCAGAATTCCCTTTCACGTGCTCATCACTCCAGTTCCAGTTGTAAGTGCTCCACTTCCAGATATCAGTTCTCCAGTTCGACATCTCAGCATTCCAATTACAGAGCTCAAAAATCCAGGTTCATATCCCAATACTCTAGGTTGAAAACTGTGAGCACTGCACCCAGTGAGCTCAGTAAGTTCCCAGTTCCAGATCTCAGAATTCCTTTTCATGAGCTCATCACTCCAGTTCCAGTTGTTAGCTCTCCAGTTCGACATCTCAGGATTCCAGTTAGAGCTCAAAAATGCAGGTTCAGATACCAGCACTCTAGGTTTAAAACAGCGAGCATCCAGAACTCAGAATTCCACATCCAAAAATCCACTTCCCGATCACAGTAAGTTCTTAGTTCCTTATCTCAGAATTCCCGTTCATGAGCTCATCACTCCAATTCCAGTTGTCAGTGCTCCACTTCCAGATATCAGTTCTCCAGTTCGACATCTCAGGATTCCAGTTAGAGAGCTCAAAAATGCAGGTTCAGATACCAGTACATCCAGAAATCCACTTTCCGATCACAGTAAATTTCCAGTTCCAGATCTAGAAACTCCAGTTTCAGATCTTTGAACTACCGTTCCTGAGCACAACACTCCAGTTCCGGAACTGAGAACTTCACTTCTAAATCTCAGATGTTGGACTAAGAAATTCCGTTCTGAATTGTACATCTCTTCCTCCAGAACTTACAAATCCACTTAGAGAACCCAAAACTCAAGTTTCTGATCTCAGCAATCCAGTTACAGACCTAAGAACTTCAAATCCAGGTATCTGAATTCCCGTACCTGAGCTCTACACTCTAGTTCAAGTTGTCAGTACTTCACTTCAGATCTCAGTTCTCCAGTTCCACAACTAAAAATTTCAGTACCAGATTGCAGTACTCCAGGTCTAGATTTCAGAATTCCAATTCAAGAATCCAGTACTCCAGGTACAGACCGCACCAATCCAGTTCCAGATCTCAAAACTCCCATTCCTGAGCTCAACACTAAAGTTCCAGAACGTAATACTGTAGTTCCAGATGTCAGCAATCCCGTTCTAGATCTCAGGCTTTCCGTACCTGAGCTAATCATTCCAGTTCCAGGACTAAGAGTTCCACTTCCAGAACTCAGTTCCACAACTGAGAAATGCGGTTCTAAATCGTACATCTTTTCTTCCTGAACTGAGAAATCCACTTACAGAACGAAGAACTCTAGTTGTAGATCATAGCAATCCAACTCCAGATCTTAGAACTTTAGTTCCTGACGTCAGTACGTTCTCCACTTTCATATCTTGGAATTCCAGTTCCAGACCTGAATTCCTGTTCCTGAGCACAACACTCCAGTTCCGGAACTGAGAACTTCACTTCTAAATCTCAGATGTTGGACTAAGAAATTCCGTTCTGAATTGTACATCTCTTCCTCCAGAACTTACAAATCCACTTAGAGAACCCAAAACTCAAGTTTCTGATCTCAGCAATCCAGTTACAGACCTAAGAACTTCAAATCCAGGTATCTGAATTCCCGTACCTGAGCTCTACACTCTAGTTCAAGTTGTCAGTACTTCACTTCAGATCTCAGTTCTCCAGTTCCACAACTAAAAATTTCAGTACCAGATTGCAGTACTCCAGGTCTAGATTTCAGAATTCCAATTCAAGAATCCAGTACTCCAGGTACAGACCGCACCAATCCAGTTCCAGATCTCAAAACTCCCATTCCTGAGCTCAACACTAAAGTTCCAGAACGTAATACTGTAGTTCCAGATGTCAGCAATCCCGTTCTAGATCTCAGGCTTTCCGTACCTGAGCTAATCATTCCAGTTCCAGGACTAAGAGTTCCACTTCCAGAACTCAGTTCCACAACTGAGAAATGCGGTTCTAAATCGTACATCTTTTCTTCCTGAACTGAGAAATCCACTTACAGAACGAAGAACTCTAGTTGTAGATCACAGCAATCCAACTCCAGATCTTAGAACTTTAGTTCCTGACGTCAGTACGTTCTCCACTTTCATATCTTGGAATTCCAGTTCCAGACCTGAATTCCTGTTCCTGAGCTCAACACTCTGGTTCAAGTTGTCAGTACTTCACTTCAGATCTCAGTTCTATAGTTCCACAACTAAGAATTCCACTTCCAGAACTCAGTTCCACAATTGAGAAATGCCGTTTTAAATCGTACTTATCTTATTCCAGAACTGAGAAATCCACTTACAGAACCGAAAACTCAAGTTTCTGATCTCAGCAATTCAGATATTGATCTTCTCCAATTCCAGGTATTTGAATTCCCGTTCCTGAGCTCTACACTCCAGTTACAGACAGCAGCAATCCACTTCCAGAATCCAAAACTTAGTACCAGATCGCAGTACTCCAGGTCTAGATTTCAGAATTCCACTTCAAGAATCCAGTACTCCAGTTACAGAAAGCAGCAATCCACTTCCAGATCTCAAAACTCCCGTTCCTGAGCTCAACACTCAAGTTCCAGAACGCAATACAGTAGTTCCAGATATCAGCAATTCCAGTTCCAGGACTAAGAGTTGCACTTCCAGAACTCAGTTCCACAACTGAGAAATGCGGTTCTAAATCGTACATCTTTTCTTCCTGAACTGAGAAATCCACTTACAGAACGAAGCACTCTAGGTAGATCTCAGCAATCAAGCTCCAGATCTTAGAACTTTAGTTCCAGACGTCAGTACGTTTTCTATTCCATATCTTGGAATTCCAGTTCCAGGTCTGAATTCCCGTTCTTGAGCTCAACACTCCAGTTCCTATCTCGCTTCCAGATCTGTTCTTCAGTTCCACAACTAAGAATTCCACTTGCGGAATGCTTTACTCCAGTTCCAGACCTCAAAATTCCAGTTTCAGACCTCAGAAATACAGTTCCAGATCTTGAATCACCAGTTCCACAACTGAGAACCCCACTTCTAGATCTCACACTTCCAGAACTCAGTTATAGAATTGTGAAATCCAGCATCATAGCAAAATTGCAGTTCCAGATCACAGAACTCTGTGCTTGATCGTTACTGATGATCCACCAATGTTCTAACTCACTCCCCTTTCGATCCTCGCATAGAATAATACAGAAGATTGGAATCAGATGAAGCGAAAATACTTGACTGTGCACCACCGATGAATTTCTTAACATCAAACTTGATCTTCACGATCCTGTTGCTGTTATTTCTGAGTTTACAATCAGCAACACGAATATCAGTCTGCTGAGGCTCCTACTGCTCGGGTAGAGAAGAAGTCGATGCGTTCCCCTCAGGTCCCACCCCCAACTACCCTCGAAATTTGAAATAAATCTGACTGTGAAGAATTGAAGTTTAGATGTAACATCCATTGCCGCTGTTTGTCCCACGTTAATGAAATTCTAGGGGACCTCCTCGAGTCTAAATTTGAAAATTTCGTCAAAACAAGGTTGTTCATTTTGGAGGATGACATTCATAGGGGACCTCCTCGAGTGTAAATTTGAAAATTTCCTCAAGAGAAGATTGTTGATTTTGGAGGATGACATTCATAGGGGACCTCCTCGAGTGTAAATTTGAAAATTTCCTCAAAAAAAGGTTGTTGATTTTGGAGGATGACATTCATAGGGGACCTCCTCGAGTGTGAATTTGAAAATTTCCTCAAAAAAAGGTTGTTGATTGTGGAGGATGACATTCATAGGGGACCTCCTCGAGTGTAAATTTGAAAATTTCCTCGAAAGAAGGTTGTCGATTGTGGAGGATGACATTCATAGGGGACCTCCTCGAGTGTAAATTTGAAAATTTCCTCAAAAAAAGGTTGTCGATTGTGGAGGATGACATTCATAGGGGACCTCCTCGAGTGTAAATTTGAAAATTTCCTCAAAAAAAGGTTGTTGATTGTGGAGGATGACATTCATAGGGGACCTCCTCGAGTGTAAATTTGAAAATTTCCTCAAAACAAGGTTGTTCATTTTGGAGGATGACATTCATAGGGGACCTCCTCGAGTGTAAATTTGAAAACTTCCTCTAAACAAGGTTGTCAATTGTGGAGGATGACATTCATAGGGGACCTCCTCGAGTGTGAATTTGAAAATTTCCTCAAAAAAAGGTTGTTGATTTTGGAGGATGACATTCATAGGGGACCTCCCCGAGTGTAAATTTGAAAATTTCCTCAAAACAAGGTTGTCGATTGTGGAGAATGACATTCGTAGGGGACCTCCTCGAGTGTGAATTTGAAAATTTCCTCAAAAGAAGGTTGTTGATTTTGGAGGATGACATTCATAGGGGACCTCCTCCAGCGTAAATCTGGAAATTTCCTCAAGAGAAGATTGTTGATTTTGGAGGATGACATTCATAGGGGACCTCCTCGAGTGTAAATTTGAAAATTTCATCAAAAAAAGGTTGTTGATTTTGGAGGATGACATTCATAGGGGACCTCCTCCAGTGTGAATCTGAAAATTTCCTCAAAAAAAGGTTGTTGATTGTGGAGGATGACATTCATAGGGGACCTCCTCGAGTGTAAATTTGAAAATTTCCTCGAAAGAAGGTTGTCGATTGTGGAGGATGACATTCATAGGGGACCTCCTCGAGTGTAAATTTGAAAATTTCCTCAAAAAAAGGTTGTCGATTGTGGAGGATGACATTCATAGGGGACCTCCTCGAGTGTAAATTTGAAAATTTCCTCAAAAAAAGGTTGTTGATTGTGGAGGATGACATTCATAGGGGACCTCCTCGAGTGTAAATTTGAAAATTTCCTCAAAACAAGGTTGTTCATTTTGGAGGATGACATTCATAGGGGACCTCCTCGAGTGTAAATTTGAAAACTTCCTCTAAACAAGGTTGTCAATTGTGGAGGATGACATTCATAGGGGACCTCCTCGAGTGTGAATTTGAAAATTTCCTCAAAAAAAGGTTGTTGATTTTGGAGGATGACATTCATAGGGGACCTCCCCGAGTGTAAATTTGAAAATTTCCTCAAAACAAGGTTGTCGATTGTGGAGAATGACATTCGTAGGGGACCTCCTCGAGTGTGAATTTGAAAATTTCCTCAAAAGAAGGTTGTTGATTTTGGAGGATGACATTCATAGGGGACCTCCTCCAGCGTAAATCTGGAAATTTCCTCAAGAGAAGATTGTTGATTTTGGAGGATGACATTCATAGGGGACCTCCTCGAGTGTAAATTTGAAAATTTCATCAAAAAAAGGTTGTTGATTTTGGAGGATGACATTCATAGGGGACCTCCTCCAGTGTGAATCTGAAAATTTCCTCAAAAAAAGGTTGTTGATTGTGGAGGATGACATTCATAGGGGACCTCCTCGAGTGTAAATTTGAAAATTTCCTCGAAAGAAGGTTGTCGATTGTGGAGGATGACATTCATAGGGGACCTCCTCGAGTGTAAATTTGAAAATTTCCTCAAAAAAAGGTTGTCGATTGTGGAGGATGACATTCATAGGGGACCTCCTCGAGTGTAAATTTGAAAATTTCCTCAAAAAAAGGTTGTTGATTGTGGAGGATGACATTCATAGGGGACCTCCTCGAGTGTAAATTTGAAAATTTCCTCAAAACAAGGTTGTTCATTTTGGAGGATGACATTCATAGGGGACCTCCTCGAGTGTAAATTTGAAAACTTCCTCTAAACAAGGTTGTCAATTGTGGAGGATGACATTCATAGGGGACCTCCTCGAGTGTGAATTTGAAAATTTCCTCAAAAAAAGGTTGTTGATTTTGGAGGATGACATTCATAGGGGACCTCCCCGAGTGTAAATTTGAAAATTTCCTCAAAACAAGGTTGTCGATTGTGGAGAATGACATTCGTAGGGGACCTCCTCGAGTGTGAATTTGAAAATTTCCTCAAAAGAAGGTTGTTGATTTTGGAGGATGACATTCATAGGGGACCTCCTCCAGCGTAAATCTGGAAATTTCCTCAAGAGAAGATTGTTGATTTTGGAGGATGACATTCATAGGGGACCTCCTCGAGTGTAAATTTGAAAATTTCATCAAAAAAAGGTTGTTGATTTTGGAGGATGACATTCATAGGGGACCTCCTCCAGTGTGAATCTGAAAATTTCCTCAAAAAAAGGTTGTTGATTGTGGAGGATGACATTCATAGGGGACCTCCTCGAGTGTAAATTTGAAAATTTCCTCGAAAGAAGGTTGTCGATTGTGGAGGATGACATTCATAGGGGACCTCCTCGAGTGTAAATTTGAAAATTTCCTCAAAAAAAGGTTGTCGATTGTGGAGGATGACATTCATAGGGGACCTCCTCGAGTGTAAATTTGAAATTTCCTCAAAAAAAAGGTTGTTGATTGTGGAGGATGACATTCATAGGGGACCTCCTCGAGTGTAAATTTGAAAATTTCCTCGAAAGAAGGTTGTCGATTGTGGAGGATGACATTCATAGGGGACCTCCTCGAGTGTAAATTTGAAAATTTCCTCAAAACAAGGTTGTCGATTGTGGAGGATGACATTCATAGGGGACCTCCTCGAGGTGGGCCTTGGAGATGTCTTCAAAATTGGTGTTTTTGTCTTTCGGTAGGAATATAAATTTTTCTTATTTCGGTGGTGAGGAAGAGAAATCAATGTAATAATTATGTTGGCAAGTTGTTGAAGGTCACCTGAAGGGTGTGGTGATGGAGGGCTGATGAGAGATCTGACATCGATTTCATGTTAGCGACCTTGATTATGTCCTCTCTGATTTCAGAGGAAGGCGTCAGCTGATGGTAGTACTCCAAGGAGTACACTAGAGGAGTGGGAGGTAGGGGCGGACATCCAGGGGCGGACTCCATGGGAAGGGGGCGAAAACCCCCGAGGGGCGGACTTGAGGCGGGCTCAGAGGGGAGAAGCCTCCGAGAGGGGAGGGGATCGATGGTGGAAGGTCACTCACTGCCTTGAGTACTCGGCACTGTTGCTAGGGCGCCGAGAGTGGGGGACCTTGACATTCTAGCCCAGTTATCTTTCTCCTAGCCCTTTTCTCTCGCGAAGGGTTAACCCTAACCGTACAACATGATAATGCTAACCTGTTGGTCCCGGCCGTCCTTCTCGTCTCCCCCTCCGTAACCTCACCATTGTCCGCCTCGGCGCTAATTACCATTTGCAGTCTAATCAGGGGACAAAGCCTCGTGCAGGGGGCTGACGTCGGTAACGGCATGTGAGGGGGTTAAGAGGAGCGGTTAGGGGGAGTCGGTTAGGAGGAGTCGGAGGTGGTTCTGGGATCGAAGGACCAGAAGGGCCCTCCCGACCAGGACCCCACCGAGCTAATTACCGAGCGAACCTACGGATTCCTATTTCACTGGATTTCCCTGAAAGCTCAACTACAACATAAACTGCAACATTTCTCAGTCAAATTTCAAGTTTTCTTTAGAAAATACGATTTTTTTATGTTTCAGAAATCAAAATCAACACTTTTTTTCTTTTTTTTTTAACTTGTCTAATCTTAACTTTTTTTTACTAAATTACGGTTTTTTCTTTCAACTTTTAAATGTTTAAATTCATGTTTTCTAATTCAGGGTTTCTTTAATTTTTTGAACTCGTTTTTTTTCAAATTTAGGGAGTTTGAGCTTTTTTCAATCAAAGGACTTTTCATTTTCAAATTCAAAATTGTATTGTCCAAAAATTTTGAGTTTTTTTTTATATTTTCCTGGGTTTTTGTAAAATTCACTCAACAATTAATGTTGCATAAACTACAACGTTTCTCTGTCAAATTCAATGTTTTCTCAATAAAATTCCAATTTTTTTGTTTCACAAATCACATTCAACACTTTTTTCTTTTTTTTTAACTTTGTCTAATCTTAACTTTTTTTTCTTACTAAATTACGGTTTTTTCTTTCAACTTTTAATTTCTTAAATTCATATTTTCAAATTCAGGGTTTCTTTTATTTTTTGAACTCGTTCTTTTTCAAATATAACGATTTTTTTCAAATTTAGGGCTTTTGAGCTTTTTTCAATCAAAGGACTTTTCACTTTCAAATTCAAAATTTTAGAGTCCAAAAATTTTGAGTTTTTTCTATTTTTTCCTGGGTTTTTGTAAAAGCTAACTCAATTTCATCATAAACTGCAACATTTCTCCGTCAAATTCAATGTTTTCTCAATAAAATTGGATTTTTTTTATGTTTCAGAAATCAAATTCAACACTTTTTTTTTTAACTTTGTCTAATCTTAACCTTTTTTTCTTACTAAATTACGGTTTTTTCTTTCAACTTTGAAATTTTTAAATTCATATTTTCAAATTCAGGGTTTCTTTTATTTTTTGAACTCGTTTTTTCTCAAATATAAGGATTTTTTTCAAATTTACGGCTTTTGAGCTTTTTTCAATCGAAGGACTTTTCACTTTCAAATTCAAAATTTTATTGTCCAAAAATTTTGAGTTTTTTCTATATTTTCCTGGGTTTTTGTAAAAACTCACTCAACAATTTATGTTGCATAAACTACGTTTCTCTGTCAAATTCAATGTTTTCTCAATAAAATTGGATTTTTTTTATGTTTCAGAAATCAAATTCAACACTTTTTTTAACTTTGTCTAATCTTAACTTTTTTTTCTTACTAAATTACGGTTTTTTCTTTCAACTTTTAATTTCTTAAATTCATATTTTCAAATTCAGGGTTTTTTTATTTTTTGAACTCGTTCTTTTTCAAATATAACGATTTTTTTTCAAATTTAGGGCTTTTGAGCTTTTTTCAATCAAAGGACTTTTCACTTTCCAATTCAAGGATTTTACTGTCCAATTTTGAGTTTTTTCTTTATTTTCCTGGATTTTTGTAAAAGCTAACTCAATTTCAACATAAACTGCAACATTTCTCGGGCACTTGGCAATATGTCGACACATAAACTGGTCAACACGTCCTGTCGACATATTTCCACACCAGGTGTTGAAGAACGTCGATAACGCACATCTTTAAAACTGGTCGACGGATTTATGTCGAAAAACGGATCTCACATTTTTCGACATAAATCCGTCGAAAAATGTGAGATCCGTTTTTCGACGTATTTCAACAACAGGAGTTGAACATGAGCTAAAAACACACCTCTTAAAACTGGTCGACTGCTAAACGACGACAAAAGGGTTGTTGGGCCACTACCTGTCCTCAACCTTGGTCCCATGGGGTCTTTCACCGAGGATTATTCGTAATTACTGTCTGGGTTCACTTTCACTATTGTGAAGTGGGTCCTTGACACTGCCTGGCCAACTGCAGGCCTCAACCAAACAGAAAACAATTAGGACGATTCAAGAAATGTAGGCCTGGATTCAGATTCCTGCCCATCTTTTTTTATTTTTTCTTTCCTCAGCCCACCTGAAGGTGAATGGAAAGTATTGCGATCAGCAGAAAACCCAATTTCTAGAACACCACCTTTAACTGGTCCTAATCGACATCTGATCAATTTTCTCCACGTTTTGGAAAAGTGTATGTAAGTCCGTATGTATGTACGTATGTGTATGATCACGATTGCGACTCCTACGAAATTGATTTTAAAAAATCCGATTTAGAGGAATGGTTCTACATGTCTGAGGATGATACCCTAAGAATTTCAGCCCCCCAGGTCAATTATTAGGGGGAGAAAATATTACAAAATGGTGAAAAAACGTCGTTTTTACCCCATTTTTTAGCTTTTCTCCCAAACTACTCCAAGGATTTTGATAAAATTCACAGGACTTACTCTTCTAACAAGTAGAAACAAGTTCCAGTACCCCTCATCTCCACAAAAAATAGATTGAGGGCCAATACAGCTGAGGAAAGTAGTGTGAAGCCTCGCACCACATGTTTTTTGTGATTGATACTTCTTACGAAATAAATACATATCATGTGAGACGTGTGGGGGTACAGGTCTGGTAATGGTAAGCTATACACATTGTGTCTCAGAATGAACGGTCCAGTCCATTTTTTCCAATTTATATAACTCAAAAGAGAGAAAGCACATTAATCAAAATAAATAAATATACCATAATAAATTAATGCAGTAGCTAGTATTTTCTTGGAAAATTCGCTGAAACAAAAAACTTTTCTGCAGAGATTTTCATTTGGATTAATAATGGCTGCATAATATGTAGTGTAGGGATCACTTATTATGTGTATGGTGTACTCAATACATAGGATTTCCTGATAGCTTTTTGGACGTGGAGAGCCGTAACTTTCCGTGTAAGGGACGAGGTTTTCATGAGGGATAAATTGACGACATTAACCAAATCGGCAAAATATCCCTCCAGAACATTTCTCTCGAAACCCTCGAATTATTACCTAAGGTGTATAAGATGACTATTTTGAAAGGTAATCTATTATACATTGGACTCACTTGGCACACTCCTTCTTAAATATTTGATGCATGTCTCCACTCTCCGAGGCACATACTTTGAGGATGGTTTCTTTCAGCTCTTTCACCTGATGGCAAGAAAGATTAACTCTGAGGGGGTGTTAAAATTTTTTTTTCTTGTTCGATTTCAAAGGTTCATTATTGAAAATAATAAACCAAAAAAACAGAAACAGAAGTCTGATTTGATTATATAAATAATATTTAAGTAACATAATATGTCACATAATAGTATTATGTATTTAAAGGCACTTCCCCTCCGGGGAATGATTATGATCCTTCGTCTGGACCATAAGGGTTTCAGAAAAATCGAAATCATCAGCAATTTCAAGCGGCATGCTTCCAATTTTAGCTCTCCCAGGACAAGAAGCGTGATGGCACTTCATGTACCAGGTGCCGTTGCGCTTCCTATCAATCCGATACACTAAATCACTAGTATCATCCACGTAAAGGACACTATTTGCACGCTGGCCATTGAGAACGATTACAATTTTGCAAGAAAAATTTCACGACGTTATAGTAAGGAGCAGAATTTAAGAATGAAATACTCAATGCCCAGCATAGTCTTTTTATAAGAGATGTGTGATGATGGTGGTGGGGGATCATATGGCATAAGGGACTGAGCCTCTAGCCGACGATGAGTCATCAAGGGTAGTGTCAGTAAATAATGGCTCTTTACCTGACGCTCATCCCGGAAATCCCAAATTCTAATAATATCAGAGCTTGCTAGGCACTAATAATTACGGTTGTTTAGTCAACCCAGGATGATTCCGGTTGTTTTCCATTGTATCAGTGGTAGAAGGTCCCTGTCCGATAAGGTTTACACAGGGTTGAGAGTAACTGGTAACTTTCCCAGGTAGATGTTATTGGAAAGATATTATTATCGTGGCCTTCACTGTTGTTGGGGTCATTTTCAATGAAGGGGGTAAGAAAACCCGTCGTGGCTACATAACATACATAAGATTTGCGTTTTTCTTTTTTGTTCGACGCAAAAAACTATCTAGTTGTGCACTACGTCACCGGAATTTCGAATTTTGCATTTGAGGGGAAGGAACGGGGTTATTTACTGAAAAAAGGGCCCATTCTGACAATACCTTGATCGCGCTTCCCTGTCCACAATTCTCAACCGATTTGAGTGTTTCCTTTTTAGTTTGAGTCAGGCAAATTTCCAATTGTACATTACTTTGTCATAGTGTCCAAATTTGCATGGGTAGGGGGCGAGTGGGGGATTATATTCACAAAATTCTCGATTTTCAATATTTCAGTGCCTGATAGGGTTTATTATTTGCGTCTAAGCTTTGAAATGCCGGGAATATAATAAATATACCTCTTGATTTGCATAAACTATCCTTTGTGTCATCGTCGCACAAAGCATTGGTGTCACCATGGTGCCAGGACACCAGAAACCTCGTCATAATGTGAATTTGTGGGTGTTTCCCCTTAAATACAGCTGTGATTCTCTACGGACTACTTGGAAAACCAACAGATACCAGACCAACGACACCATGTATCACCGCTGTGGTGCCAGGCTGGCACCATTGGCGGAGAGGGGTAGACTCGAAATCGCGTGTTGGGTATCGTAGATCATGGATTCTAAAATGCAGTTCAAATTCATGGGTCTCATGGCGCTAGAAATGTTTTGGTTGCCAAGGATGATGGGAGGGGGGGATATAAAAAACTTGGGACTAATCTATCGATGATTTCCAATATGCTGTCTAGTTTCGGGCTCTCATGTTGCTAAAACTGTTATGGTACCTACTTCATACTAACTGTATAAAATTGGGTGAAACTGTTTTGTGCAGTAGAAAAGTTAATAAAAATTCAAGTTCGCTAATTGGTTGGATTGAGCTTTCTACTTCTCATCCAATGGGACGTCCCCTGGAATGCATGCATTACTAAACAATATGTTTGTTTTATATTGTGGTTAGGTATATGTCCATTTTTTTTATTAATTCACTTGTAATAATTATTAATGTGTAAGTCCAAAATTAATGGTGGTAAATTATTTTACCACTTTAACTTTACAAGAACTTATGATGACAAAAAATCTGTTGGTTATAACTGATAAAACAGAAAAAAAATCGGTCCGTTAGAAACCGAGGTTTCAGGAATTTCACGTTTGCGCATGCGCACTCGCTCCTATCGGTCCAACGGTGCTGAAATTGATAGGGGACCGTCTAGGACCTAACCCGTACAATCCCTGAAAATTTCATCAAAATCGGACAATATGTTGATATAGTTTTGCCCGGGACAAGGATTGACCACAGACAGACACGGAACCAAAATTGTTCAGAAAGCTCTAAAACGCAAAAGGCAAGTAGAAATTTCGATTTTGGAGGACAAAATTTTTTTTCACTTCTTTCACGAATACAAAGCTTCCCTACCTTCGGTAGTGAGGAAGCAAAAAAAGAGAGTGAAAAGCCTTATTCTGAAGGGAGGAACAGAGGGACCGCGAGACACTACCCTTGATGACTCATCGCTCCAGTCCCCAGGCCTGTAGTCTAGGGGGCTGAGTGATCCCTTGCTATTATATCTTTACCAACAATAGTTGGTTATGGGTTTGTTGACGAATAATCGGCCAGGAAGAGTGTACGCCGTTTATCATCGAGATTTCGCAGGTATACGAAGGATGTCGACGTAAATATGTCGTCGTATCCCCATGGTTGACTTGGTCGACCTTTTTCAACAAGGGTGTTGAAAGTTGTCGACTAGTCGCTGTATATTTGTGTCGACATATTTCCAATGCGTGTGAAGTCGACTTTGATCAACCCTTGGTGTTGAAAGTTGTCGACAAGGCTTCTTGCCCGTTTGTCGACCAGTTTATGTGTCGACATATAGCCCCCAATCCCATTTCTCAGTCAAATTCAATGTTTTCTCAATAAAATTGGATTTTTTTTTATGTTTCAGAAATCAAATTTAACACTTTTTCCTTTTTAACTTTATCTGATTTTAATGTGTTTTTTCCTACCAAATCAAGGTTTTTTTTCTATCAAGTTTTAATTTTTTAAATTCATAATATTTCAAAAATTTAGGGTTTTCATTTTTTGTAAATTAAGTTTTTTTCAAATATACAAAAGTTTTTCCAAATTCGGGGTTTTTGAGCTTTTTTTAATCGAAGGACTTTTCACTTTCAAATTCAAGGATTTTCTTGTCCAATTTTGAGTTTTTTCATTATTTTCCTGGATTTTTGTAAAAGCTCCTCAACTACAACATAAACAACATTTCTCAGTAAAATTCAATGTTTTCTTTATAAAATAAGAATTTTTCTATGTTTAAGAAATCAAATTCAACACATTTTTCCTTTTCTTAACTTGGTCTAATTTCAGTATTTATTATTTCAAGTTATATTTTTTTAAATTCATATTTTCAATGTTAAAGTTTTTTATTCTTTAAATTTAAGTTTTTCAAATATACAAAGTAATATTTTTTAAATTCAGGGCTATCGAGTTTTTTTTTTCTTTTCAATTGAAGGACTTTTTACTATCAAATTCAAGGATTTTATTGTCCAATTTTAAGTTTCAACATGGAACATGTTTTAGCCGTAGGGTGACTACCCGAAAAACTTTACGCTGGAGGGGGACCCGGGTCAGTCACGCGCCTTTTCGACACTCCGGTGTTGGAGGCGAGAAGCACCGAGCTTTCCAATGCATTGTAGATATGCTGCTAGGGATAATATAACTTTCGTATTGTACCTACCTACGACTAAAGATTCTGCACTAAATATGGCTAAAATATGTTCCATGCTTTCATAATTAACGCCGTAGGCTTTAAGTAGATAGCATCGGGGGGGGGGGGGGTTTTTTCTTTATATTCCAGGATTTTTGTAAAATCTTTCTCAACTACAACATAAACTGCAACATTTCTCAGTCGAATTCAATGTTTTCTCAATAAAATTCGAATTTTTATTTGTTTCGGAAATTAAATTCAATTTTTTCTTTTTTTAAATGTATCTGATTTTAATGTTTTTTTATTTTTTTTTTTTTTTTTTTTTTATCAAATCATGGTTTTTTTCGTTTTAATTTTTTTAATTCGTAATATTTCAAAAACTTAGAGTTTTTATTTTTGGTAAATTAAGTTTTTTTAAATATAAGAAATTTTCTCCCAAATTCAGGATTTTTGAGCTTTTTTTCAATTGTAAGACTTTTCACTTTCAAATTCAAGGATTTTACTGTCCAATTTTGAGTTTTTTTCTTTATTTTTCTGGATTTTTGTAAAAGCTGACTCAACTACAACATTTCTCAGTCAAATTCAATGTTTTCCCCTTCCCTTGACGGCGACGTGCCTTGAACCCACGACCCCCGCAGAAGTCGGTCCAAAGTTCACCGCCGAACAACGACACCCCAACGACCGTGGCCACACCGCTGTCCCCCGTCTAATTTTTATGTTTTTTTTTTCTTACCAAATTAACGTTTTTCCTTTCAAGTTTTAATTTTTTATATTCATATTTTCAAGTTTCTATTTTTTGTAAATTAAGTTTTTTTTTCAAATGTAAGAATTTCTTTCCAAATTTTCGAGCTTTTTTTTTCATTGAAGAACTTTTCACTTTCAGATTCAAGGATTTTATTGTCCAATTTAGAGTTTTTTCTTTATTTTCCTGGATTTTTGTAAAAGCTCGCTCAATTACAAGATAAACTGCAACATTTTTCAGTCAAACTCAATGTTTCCTTAATTAAATTAGTTAATTTATGATTCAGAAATCAAATTCAACATTGAAATTTCTTATGCATAGCTCCTCGTCACAGTGGAATTATACACTTCGTGTCCTTGTTTATAACACATTCATACCTATTTTACAATAAATTCAAACGACAATAATTACCTACGATATTCAAAACACAATGAGGTACCGGATCTGAACATTCCACAGGTGGTTCCGGCAACATGACATCCACAGTATCGACTATACTGTAGTCACATTCTAACAAAACTGTTTTTTTTCTTACCTTAAGGTTTTTCCTTTCAAGATTTAATTTTTTAAATTCATAATATTTTCAAATTCAGGGTTTTTTTTCAATTAAGTTTTTTTTAAATATAAGGTATTTTGTCCAAATTCAGGGTTTTTGAGCTTTTTTTCAATTGTAGGACTTTTTGCTTTCAAATTCTAGGACTTTATTGTCCAATTTTGAGTTTTTTCATTATTTTCCTGGATTTTTGTAAAAGTTGACTCAACTACAACATAAACAACATTTCTCAGTCAAATTCAATGTTTTCCCCTTCCCTTGACGGCGACGTGCCTTGAACCCACGACCCCCGCAGAAGTCGGTCCAAAGTTCACCGCCGAACAACGACACCCCAACGACCGTGGCCACACCGCTGTCCCCCGTCTAATTTTTATGTTTTTTTTTTCTCACCAAATTAACGTTTTTCCTTTCAAGTTTTAATTTTTATATTCATATTTTCAAGTTTCTATTTTTTGTAAATTAAGTTTTTTTTTCAAATGTAAGAATTTCTTTCCAAATTTTCGAGCTTTTTTTTTCATTGAAGAACTTTTCACTTTCAGATTCAAGGATTTTATTGTCCAATTTAGAGTTTTTTCTTTATTTTCCTGGATTTTTGTAAAAGCTCACTCAATTACAAGATAAACTGCAACATTTTTCAGTCAAACTCAATGTTTCCTTAATTAAATTAGGATTCAGAATTATCATTAAGATCATAATCTTAATTTATGATTCAGAAATCAAATTGAACATTGAAATTTCTTATGCATAGCTCCTCGTCACAGTGGAATTATACACTTCGTGTCCTTGTTTATAACACATTTATACCTATTTTACAATAAATTCAAACGACAATAATTACCTACGATATTCAAAACACAATGAGGTACCGGATCTGAACATTCCACAGGTGGTTCCGGCAACATGACATCCACAGTATCGACTATACTGTAGTCACATTCTAACAAAACTATTTTTTTTTCTTACCTTAAGGTTTTTCCTTTCAAGATTTAATTTTTTAAATTCATAATATTTTCAAATTCAGGGTTTTTTTTCAATTAAGTTTTTTTTAAATATAAGGTATTTTGTCCAAATTCAGGGTTTTTGAGCTTTTTTTCAATTGTAGGACTTTTTGCTTTCAAATTCTAGGACTTTATTGTCCAATTTTGAGTTTTTTCATTATTTTCCTGGATTTTTGTAAAAGTTGACTCAACTACAACATAAACAACATTTCTCAGTCAAATTCAATGTTTTCCCCTTCCCTTGACGGCGACGTGCCTTGAACCCACGACCCCCGCAGAAGTCGGTCCAAAGTTCACCGCCGAACAACGACACCCCAACGACCGTGGCCACACCGCTGTCCCCCGTCTAATTTTTATGTTTTTTTTTTCTTACCAAATTAACGTTTTTCCTTTCAAGTTTTAATTTTTTATATTCATATTTTCAAGTTTCTATTTTTTGTAAATTAAGTTTTTTTTTCAAATGTAAGAATTTCTTTCCAAATTTTCGAGCTTTTTTTTTTTCATCGAAGAACTTTTCACTTTCAGATTCAAGGATTTTATTGTCCAATTTAGAGTTTTTTCTTTATTTTCCTGGATTTTTGTAAAAGCTCACTCAATTACAAGATAAACTGCAACATTTTTCAGTCAAACTCAATGTTTCCTTAATTAAATTAGTTAATTTATGATTCAGAAATCAAATTCAACATTGAAATTTCTTATGCATAGCTCCTCGTCACAGTGGAATTATACACTTCGTGTCCTTGTTTATAACACATTCATACCTATTTTACAATAAATTCAAACGACAATAATTACCTACGATATTCAAAACACAATGAGGTACCGGATCTGAACATTCCACAGGTGGTTCCGGCAACATGACATCCACAGTATCGACTATACTGTAGTCACATTCTAACAAAACTATTTTTTTTTCTTACCTTAAGGTTTTTCCTTTCAAGATTTAATTTTTTAAATTCATAATATTTTCAAATTCAGGGTTTTTTTTCAATTAAGTTTTTTTTAAATATAAGGTATTTTGTCCAAATTCAGGGTTTTTGAGCTTTTTTTCAATTGTAGGACTTTTTGCTTTCAAATTCTAGGACTTTATTGTCCAATTTTGAGTTTTTTCATTATTTTCCTGGATTTTTGTAAAAGTTGACTCAACTACAACATAAACAACATTTCTCAGTCAAATTCAATGTTTTCCCCTTCCCTTGACGGCGACGTGCCTTGAATCCACGACCCCCGCAGAAGTCGGTCCAAAGTTCACCGCCGAACAACGACACCCCAACGACCGTGGCCACACCGCTGTCCCCCGTCTAATTTTTATGTTTTTTTTTTCTTACCAAATTAACGTTTTTCCTTTCAAGTTTTAATTTTTTATATTCATATTTTCAAGTTTCTATTTTTTGTAAATTAAGTTTTTTTTTCAAATGTAAGAATTTCTTTCCAAATTTTCGAGCTTTTTTTTTCATTGAAGAACTTTTCACTTTCAGATTCAAGGATTTTATTGTCCAATTTAGAGTTTTTTCTTTATTTTCCTGGATTTTTGTAAAAGCTCACTCAATTACAAGATAAACTGCAACATTTTTCAGTCAAACTCAATGTTTCCTTAATTAAATTAGTTAATTTATGATTCAGAAATCAAATTCAACATTGAAATTTCTTATGCATAGCTCCTCGTCACAGTGGAATTATACACTTCGTGTCCTTGTTTATAACACATTTATACCTATTTTACAATAAATTCAAACGACAATAATTACCTACGATATTCAAAACACAATGAGGTACCGGATCTGAACATTCCACAGGTGGTTCCGGCAACATGACATCCACAGTATCGACTATACTGTAGTCACATTCTAACAAAACTGTTTTTTTTCTTACCTTAAGGTTTTTCCTTTCAAGATTTAATTTTTTAAATTCATAATATTTTCAAATTCAGGGTTTTTTTTTCAATTAAGTTTTTTTTAAATATAAGGTATTTTGTCCAAATTCAGGGTTTTTGAGCTTTTTTACAATTGTAGGACTTTTTGCTTTCAAATTCTAGGACTTTATTGTCCAATTTTGAGTTTTTTCATTATTTTCCTGGATTTTTGTAAAAGTTGACTCAACTACAACATAAACAACATTTCTCAGTCAAATTCAATGTTTTCCCCTTCCCTTGACGGCGACGTGCCTTGAACCCACGACCCCCGCAGAAGTCGGTCCAAAGTTCACCGCCGAACAACGACACCCCAACGACCGTGGCCACACCGCTGTCCCCCGTCTAATTTTTATGTTTTTTTTTTTCTCACCAAATTAACGTTTTTCCTTTCAAGTTTTAATTTTTTATATTCATATTTTCAAGTTTCTATTTTTTGTAAATTAAGTTTTTTTTTCAAATGTAAGAATTTCTTTCCAAATTTTCGAGCTTTTTTTTTTCATTGAAGAACTTTTCACTTTCAGATTCAAGGATTTTATTGTCCAATTTAGAGTTTTTTCTTTATTTTCCTGGATTTTTGTAAAAGCTCACTCAATTACAAGATAAACTGCAACATTTTTCAGTCAAACTCAATGTTTCCTTAATTAAATTAGTTAATTTATGATTCAGAAATCAAATTGAACATTGAAATTTCTTATGCATAGCTCCTCGTCACAGTGGAATTATACACTTCGTGTCCTTGTTTATAACACATTTATACCTATTTTACAATAAATTCAAACGACAATAATTACCTACGATATTCAAAACACAATGAGGTACCGGATCTGAACATTCCACAGGTGGTTCCGGCAACATGACATCCACAGTATCGACTATACTGTAGTCACATTCTAACAAAACTATTTTTTTTTCTTACCTTAAGGTTTTTCCTTTCAAGATTTAATTTTTTAAATTCATAATATTTTCAAATTCAGGTTTTTTTTTCAATTGAGTTTTTTTAATATAAGGTATTTTGTACAAATTCAGGGTTTTTGAACTTTTTTTCAATTGTAGGACTTTTTGCTTTCAAATTCTAGGACTTTATTGTCCAATTTTGAGTTTTTTCATTATTTTTCTGGTTTTTTGTAAAAGTTGACTCAACTACAACATAAACAACATTTCTCAGTCAAATTCAATGTTTTCTATATAAAATTCGATTTTTTTATGTTTTGGAAATCAAAATCAGTAATAATTTATTTTTTTTAACTTTGTGAAATTTTAATTTTTTTACCAAATTAAGGTTTTTTCCTTCAAGTTTTCATTTTGTAAATTCATATCATTTCAAAAAAGCTGCAAATTATTACACAAAGGTTTATTATTTTTCTATATAGATCACTCGTCTGCAAAGAACACGGCTTTGCCATTGTTACCACCTACAAACATGAAGAAAAACATCTATTGCACTTCGGTCAGCTAAAATTTGAACGGAGATTAGGCCTCTTTTGCGATTCACACTCGAGTTTCTGATTTATCGTACGTCCAACCCTTAAATTCTCGTAGGGAGCGAACGGATTGTCCTACAGGGCTCCGCTTGGACTCGAAAAATTCTACACTATCTTAAGTTGATTGATAAACAATACCTTTATTTCGAAATTTTTTTGAGTTAGGGCGTTTTCAAAATTTTAACCCTTATTTTTCAACCCTTAGAAGTGACCTACATCAACCAAAATCTTCGGGGCACAACTAGACCCCAAATGGAGCCTACATACCAAATTTCATCAAAATCGGTCGATGCTAAGTGGGATGGAAAATTGTTTATTCGATTTTCGGATTCTACGTATACCTTGAAACGTAAATCAACAAATTTTGAGGGGGTGTTAAAAATTTTTTTTCTTGGTCGGTTCAAAAAATGTATTATTGAAAATAATAAACCAAAATTTAGGGTTTCAGCGAAATTTCAAAGAAAATGAAGATATCGCGGTGGAATCCGGTTTGGAACATTCTGAAGAGTGTAAAAAAAGATTTCTTTGAAAATTCGCTCATGAATGGACTTTTACTTCATCTCTAAGTTTTAATCAACTTTTTCCTTTTTTATAATTTTGTTAATTTATAAATCAATAATTTTGTCTAATTTTAACTTTTTTCCTTTACAAAACAAGTATTTGTATTGTAATACAAATAGTGTGGTGTAAAAACTGTAGTAAAATAGTGTAGTGTAAAAAGTGTTCTTTTCCTTTAATTTCTTGATTTTTTTTTTCTTTCCATATATAAAGTTCAGACGAACCGATGTTTCTCCTCAAAGAAAAAAGATTATTAGAGTTAGTTTGACAAATAGAGTTTGAATATTAAATTATGTTTTGGAATGTTACAAAAGACTCTTACCTTAAAGAAAATCGATTTGTCAACTCTTCAATTTTGAAACTGTCAATGAACTAGAAGCAGCAAAATTATTTGATAAGAGTTATCTCATAATATGAGATGGTACCATATTATGGTATCTAGTGGCTCCTACACATATTATCCTTTTACACATATAATTCAAAATTTCAAATAAATTGATTCAATTACAAACTTATTTTTTCTTTTTCAAATTTATAATTTATGCATTTTCTCTTCCAAGTTAAGGCAGTTTTAGATTATGATGTTTTTTCTCTCATTTTCAACATTTTTTCCCCAAAAGTTCAAAATTTTTTTCTTCAGATTTTTTTTTTTAATAAGCACTCAAGTTAATTTTGAGGTTATTGGAATCGATTTCGAGGTGTTTATCGTCCAAATTAAAAATTTTTCGATTCAAACCGAAGTTTCATTTTTCTGAGGTTCAAACTTTTCCTCAGGTTTTAATGGGATTTATAATTTTTCCCAATTCTGAGTCTTTTGGTTTATTATTTTCAATAATGAACCTTTGGAATCGACCAAGAAAAAAACATTTCTCACGCCCCCTCAAAATTTGATGGTTCACGTTTCAAGGTACGTAGAATCCGAAAAGTCCATTCATGCAGCATGAATTAATGAGCGAATTTTCAAAGTAATCTTTCAGTTGAAGGTATGGTTAAGAAAAGGAACAATGGTGTTGCAATTTCTTTTAGAAAGTTTTTTTTTACACGATTCTTGGTTTTTTCGATTTTCAGTATACCATACCAACATACTGTATGCACTGGTTATGCTTTGAAGATCTTAGTAGTCAATGTTCATGTTCTACTCGTCCCTACGAACTCATAGAGTACCCACACGGCTACTGCATTTCTGAGTACAACAAATATACGCACATATTCATTATATATATAAATAGATACATACTTTTCTTAATTTTGGACAATTTTCATTTTTGAAAAACGCATTGATATCAGAAATTTTGTGTTGCATCCGAATAAACCATAATATGGTACCATAATGACCTACCTTCAAAAAACGGAAAAAACCCATTTTTTGGACTTTTTTTGAAAAAGTCCATTCGACAAATTTTAAGGCCATTACAATAGCTTCATTTTCCTTGAAAATTCGCTAAAATCGAATAAAAGTTCGGCCGTCCGTCCGCCGTACGCGGCACTTTCCCCACTTAGCATTGACCGATTTTGATTAAATTTGGTATGTAGGCTCCATTTGGGGTCTAGTTGTGCCCCGAAGATTTTGGTTGATGTAGGTCACTTCTAAGGGTTCAAAAATGAATTTTGAAACGCCCTAACTCAAAAAATTTTGATATAAAGGTATTGATTTTCCATCAATTTAAGATTCTGTAGATTTTTTAGGATTTATTGAGACCACGCGGAGCTCTGTAGGACAAACCATGCTCTCCCTACGAGAATTTAATTGTTGGACTTACGATGAATAAGAAACACGAGTGTGAATCGCAAAAGAGACCTAATCTCCGTTCAAATTAAAGCTGACCGAAATGCGATCGATGTTTTTCTTCATGTTGGATGGTTGGTGGCTTTGCAGACGAGTGATCTATAAAGAAAAATAATAAACCATTGTGCAATAATTTGCAGCGTTTTTCTTGCTCTATTCCAACGGTTCATAATTGTTGAAAATAATGAACCAAAACTGTCATGAAAGGGAAGAAATCTACTACAGAATTATTGATTCTAAAATTTATTGAACCATAATTTTGACTGAAAAGTTTGTGTTTCATGCCAAAACAATCACAAACTCTCATACATTTCCAAGTTAACATTTAAGTACATCACGTTTGTGTTGGCGGATTGATAATTGAATTAGTGTAATAACAGTATAGGTGTAGTGATTAATTAGTATATAAAATAATTAATAAATGGAAAATAACAAATTCACGATGAACTAAAACTAGAACAAATGAGAAAATATTGTCTAATTGGTATTTACACGTCCTGCGTAATAATAACTTCGAAAGATCATAATTTTTGCGATAGGTTTTTCAATTTACTTTTTTCTATGTAGCAAGTATTTTTTTAATTCTCGATGGATTATCCCCTCTGACACCAGACCTGTGATATAATTGAAGTTGTTTGACGATTCAGTTGTTAGTTTTTCAGTTTAAATGCTTTTGATTTATTTTTGGGTGTTTTTTTCCCTTTTACTTGTTGTACACATTGTTGCTCTTGTTTTACGTACCCTTTAGGACACTGTCGTGATTGAACTATCACGCATTGGTTATTGACCTTTTTAGTCCCTTCAGCACAGGTACCATTCAGTTGACGAGTTGCAATACTAGATCTTTTAACGATGCGGTGTGGATCTTCTTCGCCAGGTTCCTCACTTCCACGGTTTCCTCGACTCCCTTCGAAGCTGATGGGCGAGCTGTCCTCCGCAGAGTTCGCTGCTCCCAGACAGAAGTAGACTCCACAGAGCAGCAACAGAATCGGCAGGAACCTCATCGTTGAGCACAAGTCGAAGAACTGAGACGATAATCGGACGTATCACCTTCTATAAGGATGTAACGTGAATGATTCATGAGGATGATAATTGCACTTTATGCACGGAGATAATAATAATATGATTCAGAGAGCTCATTCCTTCGGTAAACAGGATATTTGTCTGTGTCACTCATATCTGCCACAAACATCCTCTCAGCAGTGGCGTCAGGTGAGAATTTTCGTCAGGCAAACTCCTTGACCAGTCTCAAAGGAATAACCAATAATGAAAAACGCAGTAAATTATTACACATCGGTTTATTATTGGTTTATTATTTTCAATAATGAACCTTTGGAATCGACCAAGAAAAAAAAAATTTTAACACCCCCTCAAAATTTGATGGTTTACGTTTCAAGGTACGTAGATTCCAAAAATCGAATAAAAATTTGGCCGTCCGTCTGCCGTACGCCGTACGCGGCACTTTTGCCACTTAGCATTGACCGATTTTGATTAAATTTGGTATGTAGGCTCCATTTGGGGTCTAGTTGTGCCCCGAAGCTTTTGGTTGATGTAGGTCACTCCTAAGGGTTCCAAAATCAATTTTGAAATTTTGAAAACGCCCTAACTCAAAAAATTTTGAAATAAAGGTATTGTTTTTCCTTCAAATTAAGAATCTATAGAATTTTTAGAATTTTTTGAGACCACGCGGAGCTCTGTAGGACAAACCGTTCGCTCCCTACGAAAATTTAAGGGTTTATATTGAAATATATATATATATAAATCCAAACACGAGTGTGAATCGCAAAAGAGGCCTAATCTCCGTTCAAATTAGAGCTGACCGAAATGCGATCAATGGTTGGTGATTTTGATTTTTTTTTTTTTTTTTTTTTCTCTTCATATTGGATGGTTGGTGATTTTGTAGACGAGTGATCTATATAAAAATAATAAACCGTTGTGTAATAATTTGCAGCGTTTTTTTTGTATAGATCAAGCGCCAGCAAAGAAGACAGCTTGCCATTGTCAGTAGCTTCCAATCATGTTTTCGCTTCATAATCGAGTTTATTTAGACGAAATATACGCTTCACACGTCATTCAAAGAAATAAAGAATTCTTTCATTATACTTGAGTACCTACTGGTTGCTAAGTAAGCGTAACCCATGGCTCATCTTTCAATTTTCTCTGCTTTCAAGGTCACGAAACAGCTAGTCGGATACAAAGATCTACGTACCGTATTGGAGAATCCATCGTAACCAGCAAGTCGAGTACAGGAGGGGAGCGCTTTCGATGTAAGGACATCATCTTCAGGCCGTCGAGAGAGTACTAAAGTTTTTCAGTCAGTCGTTCTATTTATATAGTCTGGGAGAAAGGATTAGAACGGAAAGGGGGCCACCTAGTAACGAGACCACGTGGTGAAAGGTTGTTTGTCTGTCATGTCAAGTGAAAGGGAGAGATAAAACTAATCCTATTAGATAGTTGTATATTCACCACATGGTGACCACGTGGTGATCACGTGGTCTTCTATTCTAAACTATGCATATATTATAAACTAGCTTATATAACCAACTTATTGCTAAAATTATTAACTTATATCTGAACCCGTTTTTTTTAAAGGGGCTATGTGTCATTTGTGAAACTTTCGGGAAAACGCAAAAAACTGTTCCAAGTCGTCAAAACGATCAAAACATCCCATTTTTTGAAATATTCCAACACAGCTAATTACTCCACAATCCTCCAGAATTTTTCAGATTTTTTCAGCAAGGGGAAGTGTATCAAATTGCAATTTGAAGTGCTCTCACATACCCCCTTTCAAAAAAAAATCGATTTTTCAGGACTGAAATCATTTTAATAAACAGCTTTATTCATTGAATGAAACATATTTTGATGAAAATATGTACATAAAACATCATAACATAAAGTATGTATATGATCAGTTTATTATTTGGCCTACATGTTCTTCAGGAATGTAATTCTTCAACCTCTCTAGGTCAGCTAACGGAAATGAATGGGGTGATGGGAGTCCGGCAATCACAGAATGGACTTTTGAGCATTGCTGCAGGTCATAACAATTTTGGGGACGATTTTTGGGGTGAAAGATGTGTAGCCGATCTACTAAGCGCACTTTTCTATTGATGAGAGCGGAATCACGATAGCACGGGAGAAATCTATGCCCCTCACATGGAAAAAATTTTCGTTTTTGTCGAATTTTGCTTCCGAGTTTACCAAGGTAGCGCACGCTTTGTTTTCACTTTTCAAGATTGAAAAAAATGTTCTCCAAAATCAAAATTTCCACTCGCGTTTTACGTTTCAGACCTTCCTGAACAATTTTGGTTCCGTGTTTGTCTGTATGTCGGTCATGAAATCCTTACCACAGCCATAACTTCTACAATTCTCATCCTATTTTGATGAAATTTTCAGGGATTGTGCGGGTGGGGGTGTAGATGGTCCCCTATGAGAATCATTACCCCCGGACTGATAGTAGCCGCCGCACATACGCAAACGTGAAATCCTCGCCACGGCCATAACTTCTATATTTCCCATCTGATTTGATTAAATTTTCAGGAATAATGCGAGTTGGGATGATGATGGTCCCCTATGAAAATCATGGTCCCCAAATTGAAAGGATCTTATGCGCATGCGTGAACGTAAAATCCTTGTAACAGCCATAACTTCTACATTTTGCAGCAATATTCAGAGATTCTGCGGGTTGACGTCAAGATGGTCCCCTGTGAGGGTAGTGGAAGGTACTTAGAGATTGATATTTTGAGAGTAACTACTATGCATCTGATCATCTATATAGTCGGGTTATGGATACGAGGAAGCTACGTGCCACACCCACTTGAAATTGTTGTCTTAGTTAGGGCAAGGTGGAGATTCAAAAGGAAGTGATTTCGATTAATTATTTTCAATAAAAAAGCTTAGGAATCGACCAAGAAACAAAATTTAACCCCCCTCCCTTTAACGACATATTAATTATTATAAACCAACCAGACAGTTCATTATTTGAGTCTCGAAACTCCAGGTCGACCACATAGCGAGTGAATAAGTTCTTTTTTGAAAGGGGTTATGTGGCTCACATAGCCCCTTTCAAAAGACAACGGAAATTTCAACCTGTTTTTTCTATGGGAAGCGTCAATGATACGAGGTTCTTTTTAATCGCAATCGATGCAACCAAGTATGGAGACCCAGAAAATAAAAAAAAGTGAAAATGGCCGAAAATGTCACATAGCCCCTTTAAAAAAAACGGGTTCATCTATATCAATTCCTAACTTAAATATATATTTTTTTAATTTTTATTTTTGGTTAGTTGATTATTTTTATTTATTGTTTGAAATTATGATATCCTAGGTCGTTTGGTTGTCTGGAAGTTAGTGGAGTCATAGGGGTGCTGTCTGCGTTTGTAAGGAGATATGGTAGTGTGTTCTGTACGTTGTCTTTTGTTGTTCAGGTTGTCAGTAGATCCGTCTGTGGGTGTTTTTCGTTTTTGAATGAGTTTGTCCACTGGTTTGAATATAGAGTCTGAGGTAGTGTCAAGTAGGTTTTTGTTTATTATACGTCCGTCAAATTTACGTAGTTTGTATATTTCCATGTTTTCAAGTATGTTCAGTCGTCGTCCTTTCTGTTGTGGGTGGAGTGTCATGCAGTTTTTTTATGTCGGATAATGGGTGTAGTTCGTTATCCGCCCCCATTTTGTTCTCTCTTTTGCAAGCACACCCGACCTCCTTTTTCAATTTTTGAGGAGTGTTCCGTAAACTAGATTTCATGTACTGTATGAATAATATACCGCACTTATGTTTTCAAATACTCCAAGAAATGAAACTAGACATTGAAAAAAGTGGGGGGCGTATACCGAACTATTTCCCTAGAGAAAAAGTTCGATAACCGCCCCCACGACCGAATTGCATTGATTCGGCCTGGGACGTTTTCTTGGGAGAGATAACTGGTGAGGCAGAGAATAACTTTGATCGAAAGTTAAGAGGTTGAGATGCGATGCTCATAAATAAAATAAAAACGATGTTGACTGTAGCGGTGAAATCACTTCCGACCGTAGGTCAACGTTCGAGAAGCGATAGGGTGAGTCGTCATAAGGTCTTGAAGCGAAAGACGTTCTGTTCTAACATGTCGTGGCAATTGGGAATGGGGAGGGACTTCCTTATTTCAATTGCGTTCTCTGTTAGTTACTGGCTTGTACAAAAAATGTTGTGTTTTCCATTATTAACTATGTGGGGGCGCATACCGAACTTTTTCACTAGAGAAATAGTTCGGTATTCGCCCCCACTTTTTTCAACACCTAATTTCCCAATCTTAACCAATCAAAAATTATAATTCGTCACGATTGTGCTCAAGATGATGAAATCTAGTTTACGGAACACTCCTCAAAAAATGAAAAAGGTGGTCGGGTGTGCTTGCAAAAAAGAGAACAAAATGGGGGCGGATAACGAACTACACCCCGGATAATTCATGTCCATGGTCGTATACGTGGTTTGCGTAGTTGGAGCGTCTAGTGTTGAGTCTGAAAGATCTGATGTGTTCGGTGTATCTTGTTTTTAAGTTGCGTCCTGTTTGTCCAATGTATGTGTGTTTAACCACGTGGTCTCGTTACTAGGTGGCCCCCTTTCCCTTCTGATCCTTCCACCCAGACTATACAGGGTGTAAGCCTAACTGGTCTGCCATACGGTACCAGTCGATTCTACAACTAATTTGCAACAAAAAATGTCTCTTATCGATTTTTTTAAAACCCTTCGTTTTCGAGTTATTTCAACTTTAAACTTTTTTTCGTGATTTTGACCTTATGTCATTAAATCGGTCATAACTCCCTCAATTTGCTGTGTAAATTACAATTTGAGGATACCGTTGGAAAGAGCATTAAATTTCCTATTGGATAGATGCCTTAAATTTTTTTTTTAGTCAAGGTTCGAGACATGAAAACGTCCTCCAAAAAGAGAACTTTACGTAATTTTGGAAACCTCGCATTTTTTCAATCTCAAATTGAACTACGAGAACCCATACGTTTTCAAGATGCAAGAACAGTGAAAACTGCGCCAGAATCTCAGCTTTTCAATGGTATAATCAAAACCTATTCTACAACCGTATTTAGAGGGGAAATTCGGGTTTGAACGTGGAAAAACGTGCACTTTTTCAACGAAATCAGCGCTCTGGCCTCCTGTTTCCGGAGGCCTCGCAGTCTACTGTGGCGCCCGCCCACCCACTCCCATCGTCCAACCCCTCAGATCGACTAGGAGGAGCGCCGATTTCGTTGAAAAAATGCACGTTTTTCCGTGTTCAAACACGAATTTCTCCCCTAAATACGGTTGTAGAATACGTTTTAATTATACCATTGGAAAGCTGAAATTCTGGCGCAATTTTCACTGTTCTTGCATCTTGAAAAAGTATGGGTTCTCGTAGTTCAATTTGAGATTGAAAGAATGCAAGGTTTCCAAAATTACGTAAAATTCTCATTTTAGAGGACGTTTTCATGTCTCAAACCTTGACTCAAAAAAAAGTTAAGGCATCTATCCGATAGGAAATTTAATGCTCTTTCCAACGGTATCCTCAAATTGTAATTTACACAGCAAATTGAGGGAGTTATGACCGATTTAATGACATAAGGTCAAAATCACGAAAAAAAAGTTTAAAGTTAAAATAACTCGAAAACGAAGGGTTTAAAAAAAAATTGCTAGGAGACATTTTTTGTTGCAAATTAGTTGTAGAATCGACTGGCACCGTATGGCAGACCAGTTAGGCTTACACCCTGTATAAATAGAACGATGGACTGACAAACTTTAGTACTCTCTCGACGGCCTGAAGATGATGTCCTTACATCGAAAGCGCTCGCCTCCTGTACTCGACTTGCTGGTTACGACGGGTTCTCCAATACGGTACGTAGATAATAAATGAACTCGCGGAACTAACCCCATTCATTTAATACCAGCTAGTCGATTGTTTGCCTTTGCTTATGCTGTTATAGTGGAGGTATAGGAATACTTAGGGATGGCATATCGAATGAAATATATCGATATACTGATAAAATGATACATCGATACTTACGATATATCAGATAAAATATATCGATATTTCGATATATCGGAAGATTTAACTTGGAAAACCTTGTTGAAGTAAATACGTGAGTTAAAAGCTATACCTACAAACATCATCTTGGAAGAAATTTCGATATACTCGACATATCGGAAGATTTACATGGAAAAACGCTTTGAAGTTAGTATTTAACCCTCTCAAAAGTTTCATGGTTTACGTTACAAGGTATGTAGGGAAGGTAAATCGAGTGAAATAACACAAACACGCACTTCAGTGTTTAAACGAATATAATATATTCATATTATGATGTACTTCTTGACGTAGTATGACGAACTTCGAGCAGACGTTCACATTGCTCTATAAGCTTGAGTTTATTTTTTTAAGGTGTATTTTGTTAATTTCTCTCAATAAAGCTTTTCTTCTTCTTCTTCTTCTACTTTTTTGCCATACGAAAGACTTTTCCTTTTTAGATATTGAATAAAATTCTTCTTTTGGCAGTAAATAATCTAGGACGTTACCCTCCTGAGCAGCACTCTTTGCCACCACATCGACTCGCTCATTGAACGTCAAACCGACGTGTGATCTGACCAACAAAAAGTTCACCATTTTTCCATTGGCCCTGCAGGTGTCAACAAGTTTAATAACTTCAAGAATTAAATTATTCCTAAATTTTGAAATATTTAGGGGTAATGAGCTCAACGAATCTGTGCACTGCCGTGCTAAGCCTGAAAGTCGTATCTTGACTTCACCCAACTTTCGGGAAAACGACCTTGTTAGCTGTAGAAGAAGGGGAAATAATATCACCTGATCTTCCCACAGCCAAAACCAAAAAGGTTTATTAGAGATACAGAATTTGTCACCTACCTACCTACTGAGCTCTGGATAATATTAAGAGGTAATACAATTACCACAAACAGTGGTTTTGATCCTCCCTCAAATTGTCCTTGTAGTGAGCAGCAGTGATGATGTTGGTAGGTAGGTGAGTTGATCCACTGGGTAGGTAGAAATTCTGGTCTTATTTGAAGTGCACTTCTTACTCAAACAGAGGAAATTCAAAGATAGAATCACTTCTTTCTCAAATAGAGAACTACTTCAAAGCTGAGCCGCAGCACTTATTTTATTCAAACAGAATAATTATACAATTTTAGAAGGCAGGAGACAGTGATTCAAAGGAAGTTTGGCTTGTAACTGAACTGTAGGCTGAAGTGAAGTGAAGGTCCTGCAGGTCTTGCAAGCAGATAAGAGGCCAGGCTGGTGGTCCTGAGATAAAGTTAATCCCCAGGGGAGATAATTGACCTCTTGAGGGCACAACACTACACAACACTCTTTCTTCATTCACAGGTAATTACCTACCTACATTTTATTAATAACATTAACAATTTAATTAGTTATTAGCATATTAGTTATAAATTTTAGTTTTACATAGATTAGTTAGTTATAAGTTAGAATTAAGTTCTAGTTTCAAGTTAATTTAAGTAGGTACTTGTATTAAGAATTATTATTAAGTATACATACATTTAGTTTTAAAGTTTTGGCTCTAAGTGGCCAAAACAGACCTAATAGGTTTCGTGGCGAAATAATTCTTTCGCGGGATTATTTTTCCTCCTTTCACCACAAGTATAGGTTTTTCTTAAAAGAAATTAGTAGCCGAATCGATTTCCGGAGTCAAAATTGTCAGAGTGTAAATTGTCAAAAAACGATGATACGAGATTACGCTCTCGTAAACCCGAAGTTACGACTATTCTGTTTATTTTAATTCTTAAAACATTAATTCATTTGAATTAACATTTTAATTCAAGAAACCATTCCACATTGATTACCTATTTTGTCATCCTACTTGGCTCAAAGTCAATCGTTTTTCATTCATATCTCTGTTCAGAGTGTAAGAAAAAACTGCTGAATCAATAAAAAACGTCTGCCAAGTGGGTGTGGCACATAGCTTCCTCGTATCCATAACCCGATTATATAGATGATCCGATGCATAGTTGTTAATCTCAAAACACCAATCTCTAAGTACCTTCCCCTCATGAGGGACCATCTACACGCTAATCTCGACAATCCTAGAAAATTTCATCAAATTAGGATGAAAAATTAAGTGAGTAGATGTATGTGATTGGATCAAAAAAATACTTAGCCTCGGTTGGGATTCGAACCCGCGACCCCTGGGGGACAGTTGAAGTTACGGCAGTTACAAGTAATTCACGTTTGCACATGCACAGTCGCTTCTATCAGTCCGGGGATGATGATTTTCTTAGGGGACTATCTACAACCTAATACACATAATCCCTGAAAAGTTCATCGAAATCGAGTGGAAAATGTGGAAGTTATGGCCGTTACAACGGAATTCACGTTTGCGCATGCGCAGTGGCTACTGTCAGTCCGAAGGTGATGATTTTCATAGGGAACCATTTAAATACTAGTTTGTAACATCCCTGAAAATTTCATTGAAATCGGATGGAAAATGTAGAAGTTATGGCCGTTACAAGGAATTCACGTTTGCGCATGCGCAGTCGCTTCTATCAGTCCGAGGATGATGATTTTCATAGGGGACCATTTAAATACTAGTTTGTAACATCCCTGAAAATTTAATTGAAATCAGATGGAAAATGTGGAAGTTATGGCCGTTACAAGGAATTCACGTTTGCGTATGCGCAGTCGCTTCTATCAGTCCGAGGATGATGATTTTCATAGGGGACCGTCTACACACCAACCCGCACAATCCCTGAAAATTTCATAGAAATCGGACAATAACTTCGTATAGTTATGCGCGTTACAAGGAATTCATGACAGACACACAGACAGACAGACACACAGACAGACAGACACGGAACCAAAATTGTTCAGAAAGGTCTAAAACGCAAAACGCGAGTGGAAATTTTGATTTTGGAGAACTTTTTTTTTCGTCCTTGAAAAGTGAAAACAAAGCTTCCGCTACCATGGTAGACTCGGAAGCAATAAACGTTTATTCACTTAGAGTATAAACTTAAAGTCACCACTAAATGTTGAGTTTTCAGAGGCAAAAAGTCGTATCATGCCGATTGAATGCAAGAAGTCGTATCGTCGAAATAGGCAGATTCCCGTATCATTGTCAAGATACGAGCTTTCTTCTTCTGAATCGCTCTGATACGACTGGTTTCTTAGCAAAATCAAGTTAACACGCCTTAACGCGAAAGTCGGGAGGCTTGTTTGAGGCATTTCTAATAGAGATACGACTCTAAAACTCCGAAAATCGATAGAAATCGACCCCCAAAACCCTCGGGTAGGTACCAATAACTCAATTTGGTCAAATTTTCACGTTACGACTTTCTGGCTTAGCACTGCAGTGCAGATCACAATATTTTGATCAGCCAGAGAGAGAACGTACTTCGGAGCTTGAATCATTCCTATCAACTCAGCTGAAAGGCTGCTAGTGTCAGGAGGAAGTTTAAATCTGAATGTTTCAGCAGACTGTACATAAATGAATGTTGCTCCTGCTAGTCTCCCGGTCTTGAAACCATCATGATGGTTTCATGATGTTTGTTGTGATGATGATGTTTTTCACTGATGCATCAGTGAAAAGCAGTCTGCAGTTATTGGTGTGCCATCTATGTTCGATAAATTCTGTAAAATTTCTATTGATAGCCACCCGACCATCCCATGGAATGAAATGGTGAACATTTATTTTGGTGAACAGAATTGAGTATTTAACGGCAAAAACTGGACTATTACTATATTATTTAGACAGTTAAAAAATACTATTTTAGACAGTTCAAATCAAGATTTTTCAAATTGTATTTAAGGTTATTTATCTATCGAGACATTTCGTATTGACGATATCAAGACTACTATAATGCGCGTTAAGGTATCCTCGATGAAACTACAAAATTGGTGGAGAGTCAGCATATTTTGAGTTCTTCTCCAGAGGTGGTCCAGATAGAAGCCTCCGTCGTCAGTACAAATGCCTATGAAGAGCAAAACGTGGTCTGAAGGTATCGAAGAACCACGAAACTACTAAAATAACTGCTATAATACTGTATTTGTATTGAAGCTGCTCTCCGCCTCCATCCGAGGCTGAAATTGGAAACCATCAACGGAAATGGTCGGGTCGACCCAATCTCAGCTCATTCCCGCCTCAAATCGCCGCCAACCCGACCAGATAACTTCAAAGACGGCTTCGGAAATACTGAGCTGGAGCAGAGTGCCAAGTGGGTGTGGCACATAGCAAGCTAGCTGGTAAAGACTACGATTTTAGCGAATTTTCCAATGGGCGTTGAGCACAGAGATGGGCGAATTCTTATTCATAAATACGATTATGAATAAAAATCATATATGAATACGAATACAGTTATGAATATGAATACAATCGTATTCTTACTTTGAATACGATTTATCCCCGTATTCTTATTTTGAATACGATTTTATGATTTCCCTAAAAATCGAATTTTTAAAACGATTTTCCCTGAAAACCATACTTTTTTTAAAATGATTTTCTCCCGAACTGGAAATATTTATGACCTAAAATCGTCAAAATAATCAATACAAATTCGAAACGCTCGTAACGACCAACCAAATAGAAACTACGACTAAAAATCGTACAATTTGCACTGAAAATAATTTTTTTTAATTATGATTTTTACCAGAATTTTGGTCGTATTCATTTCCTAAAATTGTCATAATAATCAATAAAAATACGAAACGCTCGCCAATTTTTATAGGATTTTTCACGCAGACTCGAATGAGACCAACTCCAGGTCGCTACGACCAACCGTATATAAACTACAACGGAATTTTCGCTGAAAATCTTTTTTTTTTACAATTTGCACTGTAAATCATTTTAAAAAATTATGATTTTAACCGGAATTTTGGTCGTATTTATACCCTAAAATCGTCAAAATAATCAATAAAAATTCGAAACGCTCGCTAATTATTATAGGATTTTTCACGCAGAATCGAATGAGACCAACCGTATAGAAACTACGACGTAATTTCTACTGAATTTTTGTAATCATGTTATTAGCGTCAAGAACGTTCGGTGAAAGTTGTAGTAAAACATAAACTTTCAGCCAAAATCATGATTAGAAAAAAGTAAGTAGAATTACGTCGTAGTTTCTGTACGGTTGGTCGTGGCGACAAATTGTTCGAGAGAAATTAATTTTCCGTAGTGCACCACTAGATAGTTTTCCGCGTCGAACAAAAAAAGAACCACGAGAATCGGTTGAGAACTAAGGCCTGTGCAGAGTACACAAGATTTTGTCACACACACACGGACATTCACCTGTGGTTTTTTTCGCGGATTTGGATTCAGAATGGTCTAAAAAGGATTAGTGTGTGGTTATTATTGTGGTTTATTATTTTCACTAATAAGCTTTTGGAATCGAGCAAGAAAAAAAATTTTTAATTCCCCTCAAAATTTGATGTTTTACGTTCAAGGTACGTAGAATCCGAAAATTGAATAAAAAATTTTCCGGCACTTTTTTTAGCAACACTGGACCGATTTGCTTCAAATTTGGTATATGGGCTCCATTTGGGGTGTAGTTGTGCCGCGAAGCTTTTGGTTGATGTCAGTCACTTCTAAGGGGTGAAAATAGAGGGTTGAAATTTTCAAGAGTGCCCTAGCTCGAAAACTCTCGAAATATTTGGTTTTGTGAAGAAAAGTCTCATTCCATTTTTTTTTTTTTTTTTTTTTTTTGTTTACACGCTGTTTTCAATAATGAACCTTCGGAATCGAGCAGGAAAAAATATTCTAACCCGCCTCAAAATTTGATGGTCTACGTTTCAAGGTATGACAAATCCGAGAACCGAATACAAATTTTTTTTAAACGCTGCAAATCATTGCCCAAAGGTTTATTATTTCCTGTATAGATCACCCTTCTGTATAGATCACTGGTTCCCCATCAATAGCACCTACCACCATCTGTATTCTCCCTTGACCTTCCAACTCAAGTTTCAGCTTCCTGCGTTCAATAGGATTGAAAATGGCTTCGGAGCTCACTCAGCTGATCAGTGCTCTTCCAGGCGTCTCCAGCATTCGAGGAGATCTTCTTCACTCTTCAGATCACTGATCAGCTGAGTGAGCTCCGAAGCCATTTTCAATCCTATTGAACGCAGGAAGCTGAAACTTGAGTTGGAAGGTCAAGGGAGAATACAGATGGTGGTAGGTGCTATTGATGGGGAACCAGTGATCAATACAGAAAATCAAGCTACGTAGAATCCAAAAATCGAATAAAAATTTGGCCGTCCGTCCGCCGTACGCCGTGCGCCGTACGCGGCACTTTTGCCACTTAGCATTGACCGATTTTGATGAAATTTGGTATGTAGGCTCCATTTGGGGTCTAGTTGTGCCCCGAAGCTTTTGGTTGATGTAGGTCAGTTCTAAGGGTTCCAAAATCAATTTTGAAATTTTGAAAACACCCTAACTCAAAAAATTTCGATATAAAGGTATTGTTTTTCCTTCAATTTAGGATTTTATAGAATTTTTAGAATTTTTTGAGACCACGCGGAGCTCTGTAGGACAAACCGTTCGCTCCCTACGAAAATTTTAGGGTTTAAATTGAAATATATATATATATAAATCGAAACACGAGTGTGAATCGCAAAAGAGGCCTAATCTCCGTTCAAATTAGAGCTGACCGAAATTCGATCGAAGGTTGGTGATATGGATTTTTTTTTGATTTTTTAATTTTTTTTTTTTTTGATTTTTTTTCATATTGGTTGGTGATTTTGTAGACGAGTGATCTATATAGAAAAAATAATAAACCATTGTGTGATAATTTGCAGCGTTTTAGCAAACTTTTAAAGGGAGATACATACCGTTTTGGTAGTAATTCAACTCGTATGGTGATGGGGCTTATCCCAAAGATTCATATTTCGTGAAAAAAAAGTGTAAAAAATGGATGTAAGCCTGTTTGAAAGAAAACTCTTCAAGTGCGCAGAATTTCAGGTTTCTAGCTGAACTACTTCACTACATTAAAACAGAAAGGCGCTATGTCCATCCATCTTCCAAATTTTCTATTTTTTGAATTTCAGAAAAACTCATGTTATCGCAAGGAGCATTTTGTAGCAGGAAAACAAGTGCTAAGATATCTGAAAGGAACTCTGGTCCATGAGCTGCCATACACAAACGCTGCAAATTATTACACAATGGTTTATTATTTTCTATATAGATCACTCGTCTACAAAATCACCAACCATCCAATATGAAAAGAAGAAAAAAAAAAAAAAATCAAAAATAAAAAAAATAAAAATCACCAACCATCGATTGCATTTCGGTCAGCTCTAATTTGAACGGAGATTAGGCCTCTTTTGCGATTCACACTCGTGTTTTGATTTATATATATATATATTTCAATATAAACACTTAAATTTTCGTAGTGAGCGAACGGTTTGTCCTACAAAGCTCCGCGTGGTCTCAAAAAATTTTAAAAATTCTATAGAATCTTAAATTGAAGGAAAAACAATACCTTTATATCGAAATTTTTTGAGTTAGAGCGTTTTCAAAATTTCAAAATTGATTTTTGAACCCTTAGGAGTGACCTACATCAACCAAAAGCTTCGGGGCACAACTAGACCCCAAATGGAGCCTACCAAATTTCATCAAAATCGGTCAATGCTAAGAGGCAAAAGTGCCGCGTACGGCGTACGGCGTACGGCGGACGGACGGCCAAATTTTTATTCGATTTTTGGATTCTACGTACCTTGAAACGTAAACCATCAAATTTTGAGGGGGTGTTAAAATTTTTTTTTTCTTGGTCGATTCCAAAGGTTCATTATTGAAAATAATAAACCAAAATCAGGGGGAGACCTGCATGGGTATGTCGATGCTGATTGGGGGTCGTCAGTGGACGACAGGAAGTCATAATATGACTTGTATAATGTATATTATACAGGATTTACGTTCTTGCTTGCTGGAGGGGCAGTTAGTTGGGAGGCTTGTAAACAGCCTACGGTAGCACTCTCGACCACAGAGGCTCAGTACATGGTAGCAAAAGAGGCGATCAGCATGAAAAGATTAATAGTCGATTTAAGAATGATGAAGGAAGAAGGACCTGTGACGGTGTATTGTGACAATCGTGGGGCTCGAGAACTCGCTCACAACCCAGTACATAATCCACGTACTAAACACATTGACATTAGACACCATTTTATTCGACAAGCTGTAGCTGAAGGACGAATCGACCTCAAATACAAACCAACAGAAGACATGGTAGCAGATATTTTTACCAAACCGCTACCAGGGCCAAGACATCTGTCACTGACTTCAAGCTTGAAAGTTCAGCAGCAGCAACGTCCAGCTTGAGGGGGAGAGTTAAAATGTGACTACAGTATAGTCGATACTGTGGATGTCATGTTGCCGGAACAACCTGTGGAATGTTGAGATCCGGTACATTGTGTTGTGTGTTTTTGAAAATCGCAATTATTGTCGTATGAATTTCTTGTAAAATATATAGCATTTCCGAATTGAGTTAAACTTTTTCCATTTAGATTTAGTTCTTTTCCATTTAGGTTTAAACCTTTTCCACTTAGATTTAAACCTTTTCCACTTAGATTTAAACCTTTTCCATTTAGATTTAAACCTTTTCCATTTGGATTTAAACTCCATCAAAACATCAGTAGTTAGCCCCATCATAGTAAGTAAGTAAGTAATATTATTCTCATTTGCATAGCGCCATAAACATTCTGTTCCACTTCAGATGTGATGAAAGAAAAATACTGCACTTAATTTATAACTTCCGTTCATGAGAAATTCTTGTGTTCTTGTGTTCAAAAAACATGTGTTCATTATTATATATTACATTTCTTTGCATAAAAAAACACTTGCATGATTCAATTTCAAGTTGTGGCATAATAACGTCGGGTTAGAGGTAAAAGTACCGAAGAGGTAAAATCATATTGTGGGAAAATCAAATTAAAATTTCAAAAGTTAGTTTGGTAAATACGATAATAAATTATTTTCTTATGTTGGATACATAGTTACATACATAGTTTGATGATATTAATCACCAATAATAACAACAGTTAAATAATCATAATATTCTGCATTTGATTTTCCCACGTGTTGAATTTGTGACTTGGGTACTTTTACCTCTAACTCCACGATAATTTCCTGAGTTTAAATCCAAATGGAAAAGGTTTAAATCTAAATGGAAAAGGACTAAACCTAAATCGAAAAAGTTTAACTCAATTCGGAAACGCTATAAATGTGTTATAAACAACCACACGAAGTGTATAATTCCACTGTGACGATGAACTCTGCATAAGATCAACAAAACTATTATTGACCTTCTTGGCGATTATAGCTTGAAAATTCGTTGAAGAGTTGAACAGTTTAGTGTAGTAAGTAATTATTTTAGGAAATGGGCGCTGGAGGAAACTTCTTTTGCGTTTTTCTGAAAACTCCGTTTTTGGACATAGCGCCTTTATGCTTTGAGGTATCGACTTCAAAAGTTATTGATTGTGGTTTATTATTTTCAATAATGAACCTTTGGAATCGACCAAGAAGAAAAAAATTTTAACACCCCCTCAAAATTTGATGGTTTACGTTTCAAGGTACGTAGAATCCAAAAATCGAATAAAATTTGGCCGTCCGTCCGCCGTACGTGGCAATTTCCCCGCTAAGCATTGACCGATTTTGATGAAATTTGGTATGTAGGCTCCATTTGGGGTCTAGTTGTGCCCTGAAGCTTTTGGTTGATGTAGGTCACTTCTAAGGGTTCTAAAATGAATTATGAAATTTTGAAAACGCCCTAACTCAAAAAATTTTGATCTAAAGGTATTGTTTTTCCTTCAATTTAAGATTCTATAGAATGTTTAGAATTTTTTGAGACCACGCGGAGCTCTGTAGGACAAATTGTTCGCTCCCTACGAGAATTTGAGGGCTGGACGTAAGATAAATCAAAAACACGAGTGTGAATCGCAAAAGAGGCCCTTATGTCCGTTCAAATTTTAGCTGACCGAAATACGATCGATAATTTTCTTTATTTTGGTGGCTTTGCAGACGAGTGATCTATATAGAAAAATAATAAACCATTGTGTAATAATTTGCAGCGTTTTTGAGCGCATTTTGGCGATTCTGGGCGGCTGAGCGGCCCCGGACAGATCAAGCGTCGGGAAGTCCTGGGGGGGGGGGGGGGGGGGGGTCATGGATTTTCGACCTTGGAGGCGGTGGCTCGGGGACCCCCGGACATCCTTGACCTCGCCGGGCTCAACAAGTGGAGACGGGGCGGGCCTGCAGGCTCCACGCACGCCCGGCCGGACCCCTCTCGTACTACTCGACGCGGCTCAGCTGTACTTGTCTGTACTCGGCGAGTACGCAACGATCGTCGATTATGCCGGGCCAGCGGGGGCCCCCGGCTCCGCCCCGCCAACATTATCGTCCCCCTCCAGAGGGCCCCCCCTCCCCCTCGGCGATGATGACCGGATCGATACGACTGCGAAACTTGCAAAATACACGTGGGGGGTCATGTGAAGGTCTCAGGGAAAAAACGTACGGGCGATTCGGCATCGAATGAGACCAACTGCAGCTCTGTGATTCACACCCCACAACCACTTGGCCTAAAGAAATTTTCCAAAGTGAAGATCAAGGAGGTAATTTCGTAGTAATAGGATCTGGACAGCTCAGCTCGAAACAGCTATCAGATTTCAGAATTTTGGGACATGAGTCAATTTTTGAGCAAAAATTCCAAATTCATCTATTTTTTACCATTACTGCCTTAACAGCACACAGTTCCATTCACAGACCATCTGATCTTCTGCATCGAATGATTCTGACCAGCACAGTGATTCACAGACACTATAAGTTGGTCTTGAAGGAAGTTTCCAAAGTGAAGGTCAAGGAGGTAATTTAATCGTAACAGGAGTTGTTATTGGACATCTGATCTCGAATCTGAAGTAGGTATCAGAATTTTGATACATGAGTAGACTTGTAATCAAAACGCTGCAAATTATTACACAAAGGTTTATTATTTTTCTATATAGATCACTCGTCGGCAAAGAACACGGCTTTGCCATTGTTACCACCAACCAACTTGAAGAAAAACATCGATCGATTTTTGGTCAGCTAACATTTGAACGGAGATTAGGCCTCTTTTGTGATTCACACTCGTGTTTCTGATTTATCGTACGTCCAACCCTTAAATTCTCGTAGGGAACGAACGGTTTGTCCTACAGAGCTCCGCGTGGTCTCTAAAAATTCTCAAATTGATGGAAAAACAATACCTTTATATCAAATTTTTTTGAGTTAGGGCGTTTTCAAAATTTCAAACCTAATTTTTCAACCCTTAGATAAGTCACTTCAGGTCACAACCTAAATATTCGGGGCACAAAAAACACCAAATGATGACTACATACCAAATTTCATCAAAATATACACTTCAAATGCTGGTTTTCACTTCGGATTGTTCGAAAAAGTCGAAAATAAACGTTGAAATCATCGAAACTTGTTGGTTTGCTCGAGAGAAACAACCACTTCAGAGGCTTGTTTTCACCTTCGATTGTTTGAAAAAGTCCAGTTAAGGCAGACCAGTTAATGCAGGTTAACATTAATTCACACTTCCAGCAAATTTTCGAGAAAATCATTAGCAATTTCAGTGGCTTTATAAATTTTAATAATAAAGTTAAGTAAAAATGGCTAGTTTTTACAGAAATCTATATTTTATATGGATGACTAATTGACCAAAAATTGGCATTGGCATTTTGTTGACCAATTTGTCTACATTTGGGACATCTATATTTCAAAAAGGGTACTCAGGTTATACCATAACAATTCGTGATTTCCAACCTATTATGGCTAGTTTTACGGAATAAAATTACTACCTACCAGGTCAAATTCTCATGTGTGAGTGTTTTTCCGTACTAAAACTTTTCCCCCTCAGACTGCCGGAACTTTCCACTAAAAGGTTTGGCGCCAGGGCTTTTTCGGGAAAAAAATGAAAGTCCGTGAGTTCTGTAGAGTAAAATTCTCGGAGTATTCCCGGTTTTCTAGGTCGCTGGACACCCTGCAGTAGTACCTTATCAGCACACAGTGCCATTCATGGAACATCCGAACTTCAGCATCGAATGAGACCAACAGTAGCTCAGTGATTCACAGCCCACAACCATTCGGCCTTAAAGGAAATTTCTAAAGTGAAGATCAAGGAGGTAATTTAGTAGTAATACGAGTAGGTTTTGGACAGCTCATCTCGAACCAGCAAGTAAGTATCAGGATTTTGGGACTTGAGTCAATTTTTGAGCAAAAATTCCAAATTCATCTATTTTTGGTACCTCTACCATTACTACCTTAACAGCACACAATGCCATTCACAGAACATCCGAACTTCTGCATCGAATGAGACCAACAGCGGCTCAGTGATTCACAGCCCACAATGACTTGGTCTCACAGGAATTTTCCAAAATAAAGATCAAGGAGGAAAAAGATAATTTTAAAAATCAATTTAACAGTAATAGGAGAAGTTTTTGGACAGCTGATCTCGAATCTGAAGTGGGTATCAGAATTTTGGGACATGTGTAAACTTTTAACATAAATTTAAAATTGATCTCTTTTTTAGCACTATTACCCAGAGCCCCCTTCCCACGACGATGATGACCGGATCGACTGCGAAACTTGCAAAATACACGTGGGGGATCATGTGAAGGTCTCAGGTCAAAAACGTACGTGCAATTCGGCATCGAATGAGACCAACTGCAACTCTGTGAATCACACCCCACAACCACTTGGCCTTAAAGAAATTTTCTAAAGTGAACTCAAGGAGGTAATTCTGTAGTAATAGTTTTTGGACATCTGATTTCGAATCAGGACTTTGGGACATGAGTCAACTTTGAGCAAAAAATTCCAAAATTCATCTATTTTTCAGAGACTGGTTTTCACCTTCGATTTGTCGAAAAAGTCAAAAATCAACTTTGAAATCATCGAAACTTGTTGGTTTGCTCGAGAGAAATGACCACTTCAAAGGCTTGTTTTCACCTTCGATTGTTTGAAAAAGTCGAAAATGAACGTTGAAATCCGCGAAACTTGATGGTTTGCTCGAGAGAAATCACCACTTCGAAGGCTTGTTTTCACCTTCGATTGTTTGAAAAAAGTCAAAAATGGAAGTTGAAATTAGGTAACCAGGATCAGACCAGTTAAGAAATTCACGCAGTGCAGGTTAACAGTAATTCACACTTCTAGCAAATTTTCGAGAAAATAATTAGCAATTTCAGTGGCATTATAAATTTTAATAATAAAGTTGAGTAAAAAAATGGCTAGTTTTTACAGAAATCTATATTTTATATAGATGACCAATTGACCAAAAATTGGCATTGGCATTTTGTTGACCAATTTTTCTACATTTCGGACATCTATATTTCAAAAAGAGTACTCAGGTTATACCATATTAATTCGTGATTCCCAACCTATTATGGCTAGTTTTACGGAATAAAATTACTACCTACCAGGTCAAAATCTCATGTGTGAGTATTTTTCCGTACTAAAACTTTTCCCCCTCAGACTGCCGGAACTTTCCACTAAAGGGTTTGGCGCTAGGGCTTTTTCGGGAAAAAATGAAATTCCGTGAGTTCTATAGAGTAAAATTCTCGGAGTATTCCCGGTTTTCTAGGTTGCTGGACACCCTGCAGTAGTAATCAGCACACAATGCCATTCACAAAACATCCGAACTTCAGCATCGAATGAGACCAACAGCAGCTCAGTGATTCACAGCCCACAATAACTTGGTCTTACAGGAATTTCCCAAAATAAAGATCAAGGAGGATAGAAGTTTTTGGACAGCTGATCAACTTTGTGCAAAAATTCCAAATTCATCCATTCTTTGCAGTTTAGTAGTAATAATTATTGGACAGCTGATCTCGAATCAGCAAATTGGTAACAGGATTTTGGGACAAGAGTCAATTTTTGAGCCAAAATTCCAAATTCATCCATTTTTTGCACCACTACTAACAACCTTATCAGCACACAATGCCATTCACAGAACATCCGAACCTCTGCATCGAATGAGACCAACAGCAGCTCAGTGATTCACAGCCAAACAACTTGGCCTTAAAGAAATGTTCCAAATTGAAGTTCAAGGAGGTAATTTCGTAGCAATAGGAGTAGTTTTCGGACAGCTGATCTCGAATCTGAAGTAGAACGATTTTGAGACATGAATCAATTTTTGAGCAAAAATTCAAAATTGATCTCTTATTAGCACCATTATTAGTACCAGGACACAACGCTAGATACCGTATGAATAGAAGTTCCTGGGTGAAAACGTCATGGGATAATAAAGAAAAACCAGCACAACAAGTCTAGTTTGGTCATTTATACCTCAAACATATTTTTTTAAAGTTTAATATTTATTTATTTTAGTGCTATTCGAAAAGGCGCAAAAACTTACGTAGGTATTAAAGCTAACGAAATAATGGCAAAAAATCGCTGGTTCCCCACCTTGAGATATCTTTTACTTTATGCCCGTCTCGTCACTCTTGGGTTTTCGTAGATTCTGCACTTGAAGGCTTGAGGGACAGCTTTGTCGTTTGAAAGAGAAAAAAAAAACGACGATGGACGTCATCTTGACACGAGCCTGAAACAGATTCCCTGTCGAAGACGTTCAATCGATTGAATTATCTGTGATTTTCCTTTCATTTCGGAGAAAAGAGAAGATATCGTTACATAATTCGAGTGACCGGTTGAAACTGACGTGCATCGCGTTCTTGACAGATTCTACGACTTTGCGATGACGTTATTCGAACCAGAGGAAAGAGCTGCCTTTGTGAACAAGTTGTTTTGTAGGCATTCCAAGAAACGTCCAATTGAATGAAGAGTAGAAAGTTTAATTCCAACTAGTAAGTAATTCAACTGCAGGAGTAAATTGTGCAGACGAACCGACAGACCGGCGGAACTAAATTCGTTGAAAATCGGGTGTAAATTGTACAAGTTTCTATCCCTTGACTTCATTGCTCCATCCGTACAATCGAGATGAACATGAGGAAGCTATGTGCCACACCCATCTTGTATTTTGCTTTTGGTTTATTATTTTCAATAATAAGCCTTTGGAATCGAGCATGAAAAAAAATTAACCTCCACTCAAAATTTGATGTTTTACGTTTCAAGGTACGTAGAATCCGAAAATCGAATAAAAAATTTTCCGTCCATCCGCCGTACGCCGTACGCCGTCCGCCGTCCGCCGTACGCCGTACGCGGCACTTTTCTTAGCAACACTGGACCGATTTGGTTCAAATTTGGTATATGGGCTCCATTTGGGGTCTAGTTGTGCCGCGAAGCTTTTGGTTGGTGTAGGTCACTTCTAAGGGGTGAAAATTAAGGGTTGAAATTTTCAAGAGTGCCCTAGCTCGAAAACTCTCGAAATAAAGGTATCGTTTTTTCACCAATTTTAAATAGTACAGAATTTTTAAAAATTTTTGAGACCACCCGGAGCTCTGTAGGACAAACCGTTCGGTCCCTACGAGTATTTGAAGGTTTTCCTTCGATAAAACAGAATCATGAGTGTGAATCGCAAAAGAGGTCTAATCGCCGTTCAAATTTTATCTGACTAAAATGCTATCGCTGTTCATTTCTTCGATTTGTATACAGTTTTGCCTTCTGCGTAACCAGTAATCAAATTTCCATATCAAGCTTTCTATTTTTCGAATCGAGTGTGAAGCGTTTAGTTCTTTCCAATAAACTTGATTGTGAAGGTGTGATGCCATTATAGTGTGGTAGGTAGTACCTACCAATAGTTGGTAGGTAAAACAATGTTTGTAGGTAAAAAACGCTGCAAATCATTGCTCACTGATCAGCTGAGTGAGCTCCGAAGCCATTTTCAATGCTATTGAATGGAAGTGCTCTTCCAGGCGTCTCCAGCATTCGAGGATATCTTCTTCACTCCTCACATCACTGATCAGCTGAGTGAGCTCCGAAGCCATTTTCAATCCTATTGAATAGAAGTGCTCTTCCAGGCGTCTTCAGCATTCGAGGAGATCTTCTTCACTCTTCAGATCACTGATCAGCTGAGTGAGCTCCGAAGTAATTTTCAATCCTATTGAACGCAGGAAGCTGAAATTTGAGAGGGAAGGTCAAGAGAGAATACAGATGGTGGTAGGTGCTATTGATGGAGAACCAGTGATCTATACAGAAGGGTGATCTATACAGAAAATAATAAACCTTTGAGCAATGATTTGCAGCGTTTTACCAATCGAACCGAGAGACTGTTGGGTTGTCCTTGGCGATTCTATTTACGAGGTTTGTGCGATTTTGGTTTATTATTTTCAATAATAAGCCTTTGGAATCGAGCAAGAAAAAAAAAAAATTTAACCCCCCCCTCAAAATTTAATGTTTTACGTTTCAAGGTACGTAGAATCCGAAAATCGAATAAAAAAATTTCCGTCCGTCCGCCGTACGCCGTACGCCGTCCGCCGTACGCCGTCCGCCGTACGCCGTCCGCCGTCCGCCGTACGCGGCACTTTTCTTAGCAACACTGGACCGATTTGGTTCAAATTTGGTATATGGGCTCCATTTGGGGTCTAGTTGTGCCGCGAAGCTTTTGGTTGATGTAGGTCACTTCTAAGGGGTGAAAATTAAGGGTTGAAATTTTCAAGAGTGCCCTAGCTCGAAAACTCTCGAAATAAAGGTATCGTTTTTGCACCAATTTTAAATAGTACAGAATTTTTAAAAATTTTTGAGACCACCCGGAGCTCTGTAGGACAAACCGTTCGGTCCCTACGAGTATTTGAAGGTTTTCCTTCGATAAAACAGAATCATGAGTGTGAATCGCAAAAGAGGTCTAATCGCCGTTCAAATATTATCGGACTAAAATGCGATCGCTGTTCATTTCTTCGATTTGTATACAGTTTTGCCTTCTGCGTAACCAGTAATCAAATTTCCATATCAAGCTTTCTATTTTTCGAATCGAGTGTGAAGCGTTTAGTTCTTTCTAATAAACTTGATTGTGAAGGTGTGAAGCCATTATAGTGTGGTAGGTAGTACCTACCAATAGTTGGTAGGTAAAAAAAAATTGGTAGGTAAAACAATGTTTGTAGGTAAAAAACGCTGCAAATCATTGCTCACTGATCAGCTGAGTGAGCTCCAAAGCCATTTTCAATGCTATTGAATGGAAGTGCTCTTCCAGGCGTCTCCAGCATTCGAGGATATCTTCTTCACTCCTCACATCACTGATCAGCTGAGTGAGCTCCAAAGCCATTTTCAATCCTATTGAATGGAGGTGCTCTTCCAGGCGTCTCCAGCATTCGAGGAGATCTTCTTCACTCCTCACATCACTGATCAGCTGAGTGAGCTCGAAAGCCATTTTCAATCCTATTGAATGGAAGTGCTCTTCCAGGCGTCTCCAGCATTCGAGGAGATCTTCTTCACTCTTCAGATCACTGATCAGCTGAGTGAGCTCCGAAGC